>PVLD010001926.1:6330-182496 GCA_004027595.1 Dinomys branickii
AACTGTCTGACTAAATTTGCATGTCTGTATATGGGTCCATACATCTACAATTCGAAGATATCAATGGATAAAGCAACAACTGTTGAGACCATATCACCTTGTCTATAGATTAGTTGTGATTGTACTATTTTCTATGATAATGGGTGTCTGTTTGTCAATAGGTTTTTGTACTTTTATGTTTCTAAAATAAAAAAAAAAATACATCATAATGAAAGTTGCTGAAAATTGCCATTTTACTTATTTACCAGAGATCAGGACAGTACAGAACATGGGTTCACATGATTCCTGAGAAATGGATTAATGCATGTGTCATAACAGAGCTTTCTTTAAAGATTTTTCCTTAGTGTTTTATGCAGTATACTTTTTAATGACTCTTAAGTAAACTTTCTCTTTGTATGGTAAACTTAGGAAGTCACTAGGTATTCCAGACTTTTTCTAGTTAATGTCACCAAACACTAAAGACAAGTGGAATATCTTATTTTTTTAATACAATTTGCACAAATTTTGTATTTAAAAGGTGACATCTTTAATTCTGTAGATTCCAGCAATGGATAGAAGAGTCATTACACCCTATCAAGATGGACCAGATATTAGCTATTTGGACATAGAAGATGGTGATATCTTTTTGAAAGAAGATATAAATATGGAACAGAATTATTCGTAAGCTGTTTTCTTTCTTTTCTTTGCAAACTTCCCTGTCTTCTTTTGCCTCTTCCCCTAAGTCTTGACATTTAACAATTTTATATTCATATTGGAAGAATAAGTTAGGGAATGTATATTTATATTCCTTCTTTGTATTGATATAATACAAAGTACAGTTGATATATAGTATTTTTTAAGTCTAAGAAACTTAAAACATGAGCGAACAGAACATAGTCTTTATGCTAAACATATTGAGTTAAATTAGTGCATTTATCATAACCGCCTCCCAAAGTCCGCTAAGATTACTATAACGAAGTTTAAATACACGTATTACACCAGGGCAGAGAATAGAAAAGGGACAAATGGGAGCTGCTCATAATTTTGGAAGCTGGCAGATAGTTGCCGAGTAGTGATAACTTAGAAAGTTTGGAAATGCATAATTAAATGTGGCAGGTTTATGAAGTCGAGAGACTATTTGGATTTGAGGAGCATTAGATGCCTCATCCCCTTCTGAATGTCTTGTAAACCCCTTTTAGCTAATGATGGCCCCTCCTCTGTCTGTGTGGAAGATGAGAGACTTGTCCTCTGGAGGGTTTGAACTAGAGACTCCAGCTACCAAAATGCAGCTACCAAAAATAAGATACTGATTTCAGAAAGTTTCTCTCTGGAGAACCTGTTTCAAAGGTTGATGTGATCTGCAACGCCTGACATTTGGGAGGCCCTCAACAAAACATGTCAGTTTCTGTATCGTGCCTGATAGTGGGCTGAGTGCTTGAGAAGCCGTGAGGAGAATTTCTGATTAGCATTGTAGGCTCCCCAGTTGGTTACAGAATTTCCTTTCCTTTCCTAGCAAATTGTCGAAGTCGGGTCCTAAAGTCGTGTACTAAGTCTAACTGACTGACTGTGCCTCTTACTGAAAACCTGTACTTTGCTGCCGGAGATATTCTTTTGGAGTTTAACTTTTTTTCTTTAATGTTGGGTAGCATTTGGGATACTGAAGTTTATGAATATCTGAGTTAGATGTATGACATTATTTTAATAAAATTATTAATGTTGATATAAGTAACTTCATATTCTTTACAAAATAATAGTATTCATCACTGACCTGTTATAAGTAGACTCAAAGATACAATGAAATCTAATTTGTAGATAGAATAAAATAGCTTTTGCCTTCACAGGTATTTTATTTGCTCTTTCCTAATTAATAGCACTTAATTTAGGGAGTTAAGCGTTCTCTGAAATGGTTTATAAAATTATTAGCGAGCATTTCTATTTCCAGGTCATAGTTAATATTAGAGACTTTGTTATGCACAGAGGGGAGAGAAGGGTAATCCTTGGTAGCAGTTTTCCTCGCGGTGGTCAGGACGTTGTTCAGCATTTCTGATTGTCTTGGTCCAGATATGTGTGGCTGTGCTTGACATCCTGTTTGCCCTTAGAGAACTTGGGTAGCTCCATGGCGTACCGCTTAGATGCAGCAAAGCCTCACACCCCTGCATGAGCTTGGTGTGTGTGGTGGTTTGCCATGGAGGCCTTGTTCCTCGGGTTGCGATCACTCCGCTCACCTGGGGCCTTCGTTAGGTCCAGGGCCTGTGTGAGTCAGCACTACGGCTGCTGCTCTTAGTCACTGCAGCAGGAACCACTGTTCTACTTTTCAAAATAATGTGTTTTCCTTCAAAATGCATATTTTCCTTGATACCATCTTATTTTACCTTTCACAGAAATGTGAGGATTAGAACAAGAGCAGCTGCCTTTCTGGTTACATGGTTTCAGTTTAACGAAAGTACTACATTTGGTTGATTAAAATGCATACATTTTCTGTTGTTTCATCTCTAACAATTTTCCAAAAATTACTTAATGTTATTTTTTCCTTTTTTAGGGAAACTATGTTTAAGAAAGCAAAAACAAAAGCTAAAAAGAAGCCACGTAGACGTTCAGATAGTTCTGGAGGTTATAACCTTTCAGATATCATTCATAGTCCACCAACTACAGGTTAGTGGAAAATGTTTTAGCATGTATTTCCAGTTCTAATCTTTGCTATTTCTCTTTATTATCTAATACATTTAAAATTATTAAATACCATTTACATCTTCTGCTGGGGCTATTGAAATAGAAAATAGATTTTACAGAAGTTACAGCAATGAGAGTCTATTGAGAGAAGTTCTGTGTTTGAAGTTTGCTCTGGTGAGTAGGAAAGAGGCATCCCAATGAGACTAAGACCAAAGTGACACCCAAGCTAAACTTTAAATGAAATTAGCTAAGAAGGCGGATAGGCATAGTAAGTAAAGGGGCAACATATTCCCATGCCTCGAGGCGGTAGATAGGACTGCATGTTTCTTGTATATATAGTTCAGCATGACTTCACCACATGGTGTGTGCACATGGGTAAAGATGGGATAGAGTCGGGTTTTGGAGAGTAATTAGACTAAGAAATTTGGACTTTATGTTAAAGCTTATGGGTGGCTATTTTTAAGACAGGGTATGAGTAGATAAAATTTATGTTTTTAGAAAGGCTTGTCTATTCAGTGGTGTAACTGGTTTGAGTTAGGTCAGATATGATAATGTTACGTTGATTTCACTCAAATATATCAACACATCATTTTATGTTATAGACATTATAATCTAGTTGTGGACTTTGCATATCTTATAGATAGTCATTATATGAGCCTGTTTGAAAATAAAGGTTATATAGTTTTACAAAAGTTTTTTTATAAATTATTTATTTTGAAAATCTTTTACTAAAAAGAAGAAAAATACTGTGAATATATACATATTCTTTATTCAGATTTATTGTTAATTTCTTAATATATTTGTGTTGCCTTCCAAATATTCTATAGACAAGCGAGCACACACACATCTATGTGTTTGTGTTTTGATGAGAGACTTTTTCACCGAGCCATTTGGAATAACCTGTAGATATGATGTATTTCCTGTTGTAGTCAGGGTTTGCATGGCAAAGGAACTAATACAGGACATGTAAGTTACAGGATTATTTTATAATATTCACCCAAAGAGTCAGATGCAAAAAGAGTGTGAGATCTGTCTACACACTAGAGACCCAAGGAGTCCAGCTGAAGGCCTGGATCCCATGGCAATGTCCTGCACAAGTCTAGATGAAGATCTAGGGCCAATGACAGTGCCCCCCATGAGTCTAACTAGTAGCCTAGAGCCCACAACAGTGTCTCAGGCAAGTGTGCATCAAGGATCTGCACCGGGAAGCCAGAAAGTCAGTACCAGCAGGACGAAGAATCTGCCAACAGGCTGAGGGATCTGCACTGGAGTCAGGAAAGGACACTCAAAGTAAGGAACAAAGCACCCCCCCCCCCCAAAAGAACCGCAGTACCCTCAGCAATAGTGAGGTCCCAAGCTCATCCGATGATAATAGCCAAGTTCTATCAGGAAAGCAGCGCAACAGGTTTCTCCAGGAGAATCAACAACACCGCCCCTTCCTCTCCAGCTCTTTTTTTATGCTGTTGGCAACAATCCTCAGGTGGGCCCTCCACACCCAGCACCACGCTGATTCAGTTCAGCTGGGGGTTACAAGTTGACCACCAGTTGTCAATCCACTACATTCCCCTAAATATTTTAATATGAATCTTCTAAAACATTCTTCCATGAAATGACATATTATTATCACACCTAAGACAGTTTACATTTTCATGCATATGTCTAGCACACTCTATACCCAGATTTTTCTAATTACTAAAAATGTTCTCATGGGCTTTTTTTTCACTTTTAAATAAAACTAGTATTTTTTCAACATCAATATTGCCTTTGTTTATTAAGATCTTTTTAGTCTCCTGACTAATACAGCATTTTCCATAGTTTTTTTGTTTTGTATTGGTTTTTATTTTTCGAAATTTTAAGCTGGTCTTACTAGACTATTATACATAACTAGGTTTGTCTGGTTCAGATTAGAGTATCTGAATTTTTAACAAGTTTCTTTAGATAAAATGAGAAGCTTAACCCTAAAATAGTGAGCCAGCAGTGTGACGTATGGATATGCAGAAACAGCAGTAAAAGTTAACCTGGCCTGCTTTCTCTCAGTGGTACTTCACAGCCAGTCCCATTCAAGTGACTCTGAGACACTGAAGACTAGACTACTTCATGTCCCTTAGAAAAGGATAGCTGTTTTATAGGACAGAGAAAGAATTCTTTGTTTTTGTAAATTACATATTACAAATGAGATACTTGGTGTTTCTGATAAGGCTGAAAGGGGTAATGTCAAGAATAATTGTTTTAGATGACACACGATATATAAATAAGATGAATAATGTACCTGAATTGATCAATGAAGCACTGAAGATAGAATCAGGAGACTGAGTAAATCGGAAAGGCAGTGTTAGGAATTTTCCAAATGTAAAATTCTGTGAGTCTGAAGTCTTTCTGTTGTATGACTCAGACTTAACCCAGCCCTTAGAGTGGATTAATAGAAGGATGAATGAAAGGTTAGACAGTTATAAAACTGGTAATTTTCTAGTCCCCTAAATGACGTGGAAAATGCAGATACTTACTTAGTTTAAATAATGTTGTTAGCATATGTGTTAGAGTCTTACAGTTCCAAGTTAGAAGAGATATCAGTGAAGAAATGATATGTCCCTTTAAATCTGAGGAAGCAAGCTAAGAAACTTCAGTGATTTGAGGCAGTGACAAAAAGAAATAAATTTGCTCCTTGATTCTAGGTGCATATTCTAGAATACCATTCTTTCTGGTTCCAAAAGAGATAATGATTACAATACTAAACGTAATCAGGGCCAAAAAGACCTATTTATGAAAAAATTGTGAGAGAAATTTTATCCAAGACAGTTGTTTGAAGGCCTCACATATGTTGATCCTTAAATTAAGACAAATAACGTTGGTAGTGACCAAATAATACTTGTTGGTTACTTTAATAATCCACTTGATTCTTTACATATATTTCTAATTGGCTTTTGAAAACACTTAAGTGTTAAACATAATCTCTTCGCTAAAATTTGCCAACAGTACTCAAATGATAGGTGGAAAATTTGAGTGTTATTTTTGTACTATATCTTAGCAATGATAATGGCAAAAGACAGCTTGTTAATATGATTTACTTTAAGGGGAGCATCACTTAAGAAATGGTATGTTTTATTTATTTTTAAGAAAATTGTGCCATTTTACAATTCAGATAAATTTTTTGTCTTTATTTCAGTTTTTTCATCAGATTCTAATACATTTGAAATGTATGAAAATGAGCATCTGAAATTAAGCAAAATTTTATCCTGTGTAGTACTCTGTTGTATTTGAATGACTCTGTTGTGCTAATGAACCTGGGTGTGGGTGCGGCACAGCAGGCATGTAGGCTACTTAAGTGACAGAAAGGTGATATATTCTGTGGCGGCGTACCTATGGCCTGTGTTCCACAACTGGCTGTTTGTTTTCCTTGAATGCTCACAAGGTTCGCCATCCCTGGTGTATACATCTCATAACAGTACTCTTCAGTTGATAAGCTGATTAAAAATAGCTCTCAATTGTCAGAGATGTTTTACAGGAGAAAACATGCCAGCTCTCAAACAGGCTGCAGTTCATTTCTGCAAAAGGCTGTGCTGTTGGGCCAGCCTGCTGGCTAAAGGAGAGGTGGCAGGCCACAGCTTTGCCTCTCGTTTAGAACCAAACAGTTCTCCGCTGCAAGGTATAGAAAGACAAATGAGAAAGAAGGGGAGTCTGAAGTTTATAATTTCTTTTTGTTTATCTTTAATGGGTGAAAGGTTTTCAGTCATTTCTTCAAAGCAAATCCCAAAGAGCTGTCTTCCACAGATTCATTGCATAATTGACATATAGTTACAATGAACCAAACTATAGTTTTAAAATCATCTTAATTTCAGTTTTGCACTTAAATTAGTATCTTTCTGCAGTTATCTTGAATGGTAAGATTTTGGTATAGTGAATTTCATTTAAACATTATTACATCTGGACAAATGGAAATTTGGCTCTCTGACTGTAATGCATATATGTTTAATGCTAATGTGTAAAGTTTTCTTTTGAAATTTCACATTTTAGGATTGTTAAAGTCTGGTAAGACCAATTCTGTGGAATCTCTTCCAGAGCTCTTGACTTCAGACTCTGAAGGAAGTTACGCAGGAGCCGGTAGTCCTAGAGATTTACAGTCCCCTGATTTCACCACAGGGTTTCATTCAGATAAGACTGAGGTTTGTTTTGTTAAACACTTTTCTTACCTTCAGTTTTCAAATCTGTAGACAATTTACCTTTAGTTTTTCCATACTTTTATGTGCACTTTTAAACAATCTCCTGATTTACAGGAAGGTAAAACTAACATAATGTAGGTAGTGCTAATTTTTTCAAATATTTAGTCCCTTTCTAATTTTATAGAGATTTGAATGGTAGTTTTGAGGCCTTTATTTTTTCCAGTCTTTCTGTAAGTAAAATAAATAAATGATTGCAAAATGTTTTTGAAATACCAGTGAACACCAGATAATTGTCAGGAAAATGATTTTGACGGTAAGACTGCTGTCATGTTCTGTGCAGTCTCTTCCTTTCACAGTACTAACTGGTCCACAACAGGCTAGCATGATTAAAGTCCTCTAAAAAGTCCTCTAATTGACATTAAATTATAGGAGTCCTCATCTGGTGAACTCTTCTTAACATTTTATTCCACAGTTCTTAATTTGTAGGTGTAGACAGTGTCAGGCTTATTAGAGTTAAATCATTTTTCTCCTACCCCTAGATACCCCCAAACACACTGGAACTTCTAGAAATTCATGAGACAATTGACATTTCCCTTTTCTTCTTAGTGTGTTCTAGGCCTCAGGGACTGGTTTGTTTGTTTAATTTTATTAGTATGGGGTTGAAGTTCGGAGGCAGTTGTTATTCACATAATGTTGGTCTGGAAGACAGTGGAGGTTTAAAGAAAGGCTGAAGCATATTGAGAATGTCTCGCTATCACAGAAGAATCTGTCCTGGCAATGAAAATATTATTTTAATAACTTACTCAGCCTAGTATAATAGCAATACTTTTCAAAAATTTTTAAAAATTTTACTAGTACATGTTTATAATACATAATTATATTCATCATGGGGAGTTGCTGAATGTACATAACACACCCTAATTCTTTCACTCCCCACCCCCATCTCTTGGTCTCCTTCTCATTGCAAAATAGGATTGTTTTTCAACTGTTAATATTATTTGACTTCATTTTATTCAAAGTATTTTAATTATACTGTGTGAATTACATGATATTTATACCCTATTTTCATTTTGTTTCTTATGTATCTTCACAGATATTAATTTTAAGGTTATTATTTCACATTTTATTTGTACAATTTTTATTTATTAACTTTACTATATGTGTAAACAGAAATTTAATGTGTAAACATATTTCTCTAAAAATGACTCTCCAGGCTCACAATAATTGGGTTATAGTCAGTCCATGATAGAGTTTGAGAATTCATTGAATAAATTATAGAAGAACATGCATTGAAAATGCTAGATAATTTATGGTCAAAAGATTTTATTATATTTATTAAGCAATAACTACGTGTTAGCTGCTGATCTAAGTGGCCGCTATTACTAACTTTTTGAATGTTTTCTTCCCCCAGGGGAAGGTTAAACCATATGTTAATGGTACACCTACCACGTATTTGAAGGAAGATTTAAAGCCATGGGAAAAGTCACCAGTACTTAAAATATCTGCTCCGCAGCCCATTCCCAGCAACAGAACTGACATGACCAGCTCTTCCACCTGGGTTGCTGGCTCTTTCAGGTAGAATTTTCATTTTGTTTTGGATATAAGAAATGCTTGTTTTCAGTCAAATGAAAAATTTTGATGAAGCACATTAGTGTTTTCTAATATATAGAAATTTACCTGTATGTATGCACATAGCTAAAATTCCTAACCAGCTATAATAGGGTTTCCCCTGATAAGATTTAGTTGTATTGTCAGTGAATATAGCAAATGCTGTATTTGTACTTAGATGTGAATATGTACACATACATATTACACATTTGTGTATACACCTGTATATATGTAATGTATATGTTTAAGTGTGTGGCTGTGCGTGTGAGAGAGAGTTACGGAGAAAGAGACAATGTTGGAAGAAGTAAGAATGGAATAATGCTAATGGATGGATAAAATGCTAATTATAGTTAGGAAAAAGTCCTGCTTTGTTGCAAAATAGGGTAATATAAATACTGATAATGTACTATTTATTTAAAAAAAACATTTAGGAGAAGGGATTTTGAATTTTTTACTATAAAGAAATGATAAATAAAGAGATAGGTTTACTTTTTATTTGCGCATTATATAATGTACGTATGTGTGGAAACATCACATGGTATTGCACAAGTGTGCAATTTTTATGTACCATTTAAAAATTTGAAAAGCAGGAAAAGCTCTTCTTAGGAAGATTTTCTTATTAGATAGGCTTTATGTTTTAAGGCCCTCTAGGGGGTATTGACAATCTCACAAAATATATTGTTATTCACAGTTCATTTCCTGAGGATATTCATTTAATGTTATCCCCCCCCCTTTGAACATGCCTGTATGTATTATACATATTCTTATTTTACTGAGAAAAGAACATGAAGGAGTAGCTGCAGTTAGAATTCACTTTGTGTTCTTTCATAGCGTTTACTGAGGTTGTGTGTCATCTTTTTTTTCTTCCTGATGTACTAGGTACAGATTGAACTCAAGGTGTTCACACTGAGCTATAAATTCAGCTCTTTTTATTTTGGAATAAGGTCTTGTAGAGTTGCTGAGTTGCCCAGGCTGAGCTCAGATTTGGTATACTCCTACCTCAGCTTCCCAGGGTGCTGTGATTACAGGCTTGTGACACAAGGCCCAGGCCTAAAAATCTTAATTGGCTTATTAACTATTAACATTTGAATGATTTATATAATTTCCTGTATGATTTGTTTTGCACAGTTGAAAAAGATTATGATGTTCCAGTTTATATTGCTTTGTGGTTTAAAGATATGTCAAAAATTAGTCTCAATATTTTACCTGTTTTAAGTAAAACATTGGAACAAACATAGTTTGGGAATGCCTAGAAGCATCTTCTAATTGCTAATGTTAGGATATTTTGTTAACATGTTTTAAGAATAACTTGATAAAATCAACAGCATAAGTTGGCAATGTATTTTAATACAGTGCCTATTGACAAAGTATATAGCAATATATGGTTAGTATCCTTAATATATATATACAGATATTTCCATGGTCATCTGAAGTACTTTTTAGTGCGAATAGTAAATAGAATTTCTTATTCAAAAAGAAACTGATTACCCTTTAATATCCAATAAATTTACTTCTGGCTATATTATAGATTTCATTTGAGTCAAACTATTTCTGAAAATTGTGTAATTTTTTGTTAATGCTACGACTCCCTCTGGATCTGCAGTATTGTTACACATCCCTGAAGTTTTCTAGCAAATAACCTCTTTATGTTAATAGTAGCCAGTAGTGAAAATTTCGTTTGCAAAAAATAGAAACAATACAGTCTTCAATCTTCATTCATCCCAAAGTATATGCTTAGATCTTTAGTTAGTTCTGGAACCATGTTTAGATTAGAATCATTTTTTTCTTCTTTCATAGAATTTCAGGTATATCATTTACCTTTATGAGTTTAAATGCATTTTAGTTATTTGTGTATTTGTATATAAACGTAGGTTTTGTTCAAGGTATCCTTTTTGCTGGGGATATAGTTCAGTGGCACAGCGCTGCCTGGCAAGCAAAAGGGCCCTGAGTGTGAGTCCTCCTACCAAAAAACAAAAAAATCAGAAAATACCCTTTTTGAGCCTGACCACAGCTGAGCAAATCAGTTTCAATTATATGTCAGTATTGATCTTGCATGTATTTTACAGTTTGGATGAAATTTGGGGTTGGGCTTTATAGGTGAGTGAACGTTTTGTAAGGAAGCTTTTAACAGCCCCCTTTGTACTGTGCAGCCCTGCCCGCCGCCCTGTGGCAGACCTCAGAGCCGTCATGGAGATAGAGGAAAACAGACAAAAGTGTGGAACCCCACCGAAGTCAAGTTCCGGGTTAGTTTTTAAAAAGCACAAAAAGGAAACAGACTGAATTACGTTGTATCTAAACATAACATAAAAAATTAGAAAAGTCTCCCGGATCAGCGCTGCGTCTGGTGTAGTAGTTATAATCCCTCTTCTGTATAATTTATGGTTTATGATGTTGTTCCTTAAGTCTGTGCTAAAGATTGAGTTGAGTTTATAGACTGACTCTGGCGAAATCCGGTGTCATCTGCCAGAAACTTGCCTTTCACATTTCGCTGTAGCCTGCTTCTGTAGGGCAGCTGACGGTTTAGGCTTTATGATACAAGTCCTCCTTGCAAAGTATACGTAGGAGGGCGCAGATATAGCTATTATTTGACCATAAATATTATCAATTGATATCACTGTTGAAACTTGCAAACACTTTGGTCCAATAATAGTAACGTCACGCTGAACAAGTAGACCGCATTATGTATAGAACCTGCATTAAACATAAGTTCATGCTAATTAGTATAATGTCTAGCAAAATGATTTTCCATGAAATTAAACTTTCTCAGAAGCAGTGAAACTAATTGGTTTAATTCAATTTTTAGCAGAATGATGCCTCATGGGGTTAAACTCTCTCAGAAGCAAAGAAAAATGATTGCGTTGACTACCAAAGAGCACCGTTCAGGAACAAATAGCTTGGAAACGATGTCACTTGCTTCTTCAAAAGCCCCCAAACCAGTGAAGGCGTGGTATGTTCTTTTTTTTTTTTTTTTTTTTTTTTGGTCTTTTTGAGACAAGGTCTTCCTATGCAGTCCAGGCTGGCCTTGAGCTTTGTTTGTAGCCCAGGCCGGTCTCTCCTGCCTCCGCCTCTGGAGTGCTGAGATTACAGGCTGCGCCGCCACGCCCCGCCCTGTGTTCTTATAATCAGCTTGTGTCTATGCATTAGCTTTTAAGTGGCTTCTGAGATTTTCCCTGCCTGTGTTTCTAGTGCCTTTTAAAATATTTCATTCCCCCTTTGCTTTTAAGTTAAACATTGGAACTTGGGAAACTGAGACTTCAGCTTCGTTTGTTTTGGCTTTAATTTTGAATGTGTTGACACGTATGTCCTGGTTTTCAAATGTGCATATATATTTTGTATGTGGATCCAGTTTCTTATTTAGTTTCTCTTGCTAAAATGATTTTACTTCTACAGTTTTTAGTAAGAAGTAAAATATACCTTAAGCAAATTTCATAAAAATGAAAACGGAAACTCCTTTTCAGCACCTTCGTTTGTCGTACTGCGTGCCTCGCAAATATCTGTACGTGGTTGTGATTGAAGCTTATTGTGTCTTTTCTAAAACAATGTCCTTTACTTAGCATTGTAGCATAAATGTTTCCTACATTGTCATTTACCCACAGTGGCAACATTAGTAGGAATAATTTTCAAAGAGTTCAGATACCAAAGTTGGGATGTGTAAAATAAGTTTTATTTCCTGTTTCTCTGCCACCCTTTCTGTGTTTATCCCAGAGGGTATATGGTACTTAGGAGTATTTTTAAATTTGCCCTTGTTTTTTAAGCACCTTTTCATACGGGTTACTCTGTGAGTTTCTGGTGGGCAACTAGCACAGATTTGGTCATTGACTTTGTAGAGTATTTGGTGTTTTAACACTGAACTTTGCTTTCCCTAAACAAAAGTATGGAAAAGACCAAAAGAGGGAAAAAAAGTTTATGTAGGAACTGTCAGTGCACAAAATATATTATACTTTCAGAGGATTAGCTAACCACTTTCAGAAACTTGGACCTTAGTAATGTGAGCTTAGCAACGCCATCAGTCAGTTTCTTATTTTTTAAAAAAAGTAAAAACAAATAGAAGTTTCCTTTGTTTTCCTGGAGGCATCTTGTTTATAACTCGTGTTCAGCTCTAGTCTGACCTGGATCTTTTTTAGGCCTCCTAAATATTTGTCATCTTGACATATTCCTTATTTGGAAATTTCCTTTCCTTCTCTCTAAAATTTGATCTTGTTTCCTATACATATCTCAAGTTGTATTAGTCCTTGTTTTGATGTGCGGTAAAACTTCAGTAGTTTTCTGAGGAGTGTTTATAGAATGTACATTTTGGATTCTTAGATCCATGGAAATGTTGTTATTATTCTGTTTTATTCTTGGTGCGGTGGTTAGATTGGAATAGGATTCTAAATTGGAAGTCATTGGATTATCTGTTCCTTTTTCTTCTGTTGCTTTTGGGAAGTCTAGTACAATGTGAGTCATAATTCTTTTCATGTCATTTTCTGTTTTCCTTCTTCCACCTTCTCCCTCCCCACTGGAAGCTTCATATAGGGTCTTTTCTTTGTCCTTGGTATTCTGAAATTTCACAACAATGTACTTCGATAGAAATCTTTTAAAACAAGTTATGTTGAGTACTTGGGCTCCTTTAACTGGGAACACTAGGTCCGTAACTTCTAGGAAAATCTTACAACCATTTTTTGATATAGTACTTTTCTTTTTCACTGTCTTGGAGTTTACATTAATCAGATACTGGTCCTCCTGAATTTTTCTACTTTTGTTTCCTATTGTCCACATATATGCCTTCCTATTCTATATCCTGGAACATAACGTTTACTAGACTTTTCAACTATGAATATCGTTAGTTGCCAGGAACTTTATTTGCTGGTGGTGATATTTTACAATGTTCTATTCAACGTTCTGTTGAAGATCCTTGTACTATATAAACACTGTCACCCTTTAGCATGTGTACCCAACAGAGATATATGCATATGTATACCAGGCAATATGTTTAAGAATGTGCATAATATCATTATTTCTACCAGCTAAAAGTAGAAACAGCCTAAATGTCTACCAGCAGTAAATAGATCAATTTTTTTTCTTAAATAATAGAGGACTACCTGCTGGTGAAAAAATGAATTATAATTAAGTATTACAATGTAGATGAGTCTCAGCATTCTAATATTGAGAAAAGAAGCCAAACAGAAACTAATGTATGGTTCTACTTACATTTGCGTTTTATTGATCTTTCCTTGGTTCATTTTTATGTTTCATTTTATTGGCATATTGATTGAGGTTTTTATTCTTTAATTCTGGGTAGAAGCACAGTAGAAGCACACTGCAGTGTGAATTCAACCAGAGAACTCCCCCCATCTGTGTCTGGACAGATTTCTGTGTCTAGCCATATCCTGCACCCCGACCCTCCTCAGAATGTCTCCGTGGCCACCACCTGCTTCTTCCTTTCTTTCACTGTATGGCCCTCTCATGCAGGACTCCAAGCTTGTCCTCCTCTGTGTTTTGTTCAGTTACCTACCTGTGCCTGAGAAAGCTTGGTGGTCCTGGTCCTTCTTCCCTGCTGCAAATCATGCTCTGGGTGTGGCTAACTGGAGGCCTTTGCCTTTGCCTTAAGGGCAGAATCACTCAGTTAAGTTGTAGTGTGAAGTGTGATCTGCTTAGCACCAGTTTTCTGCCTATTCTGCACAAGTCCTCAATATCTGCTCTTCCTGCATGACAAATGTTGCAGGTAACTGCATGCTCCCTCTATGAGGTTTCTAATAGCCACACTAGAAGACACCCCCTGGCTAAGGCACCACTCTCAGGCTCTCTACAAAACATCACTCTTCAGCCTGTGACCTTACAGTGCTGCAGAACCCACTGTGCTCAGCACCTTCCAGCTGGGTGTGGTGAGAGCTGCAGTCGAGGCGCCTGCAGGGAGGTAGTTGGGCAGTGAGCAGGATATCCACAGGCAGGGCGCTTCTGCTAAGTGGAAGAATGAGTGAGTTCCTATCCAGGGCCAGTCTGTCTGTTTATCTCTCCAGGGTCTCACTGTTCGCTGGCTACTCAGTAACCTTTAGCCGTGGCTTTCTCTATGCTTAAATCTACGTCCCTGATCAGGATCATGTGCTTACTTTCAGCTTTCCCCAGACAAAAGTCTGTTCCAGCAGCCTGGCCTCTGCTGAAGTGCGGGCTTTTTCCCCTCATTCATTAGATCCTCTCCCACGGTGGCCTGTGTGCCAGTCTTGCGGTATGAGGAGCGGTGCGATTCAGGGGTGGTCTGGCTTTCCTTTCTAAGCTACCCCTGTACTGGAGTCAAGTCTTGGGGTTTCTCAGAGTGTGTGCCTTCCTGTATGTTGCTCTTAGCTACTCCAGTTTCTGTGCAGGACCTATTTTTCCTGGAGCGCATCTAGAACCTTTCACTGCTGCCTCCAGACAGACATCGCTTGCCACCCTCACTTGTGTTTTATATTATTGAGCTTGAGTAGTTATTTTATAGTCTCAATACAAGTCTTTATCCAATGTATGTTTATAAATATTTTATTTTCTTTATGATTCCTTCTTTTGAGGAGAAATTTTAAATTTTGGTTAGGTCCAGCTTACCAAATCTTTATTTGATGATTATTGCTGTGCCCTCTAGCTTATGATAGTGTCTAGTTATTTTCTAGATTACTTAATGTTTATATTAATGATTCATCTTACTAATTTTGGAGTATGCGACGAGATAGGGCACCGGGTTTATTTTTTATAGACTTCCAGTTGTAGTTACTCCACTTGTTGAAATGTTTTGGCAGTTCAGTTATTGAAAGTAAAACGGCCATATAGTATAGCTGAGCGTCTAATGGGTTCTGCTGCTTTGTTTTGATTTTGATATTGTCAGTCCTCATGCCTATGTTGATTAATCTTAATTTGTTTTCTCTTTTTCCAACTTCAATTTTTTTTAAAGACCCTGTAGGCTTTTAGTAGTTCATATAAATTTTAGAGTCAGTTCATCAATTCTCTTAATTTAAAAACTAAGAATTTTTTCTTTTAATTTGTTTTTTTTAAGATATTTGTCCATACCATGTAATTTGCCAAATTTATTTGCATCAAATTTATAATATTTCCTTATTATTCCTCGAATCTTTGTAATATCATCAATTGTCCCAGAGCACCTCAGACCACCGGGTCCATTATCTCGCCGTTGCCCTGGGCTGGAGAGCTGTTTTCTGTGTTTCCATCTCAAGGTATCTGACAGCCCTGTCAGAGTCAAGGTTTGGCTGGGCTATCACAGTCTCAAGGTTTGACTTGGGAGGGTCCTCTTTTAAGCACACTAACATAGATCCAGGTGGGATTGACATTTTTTCTGCTGTCAATACGTTAAAGATACCTTTCCAGTTCTCTAACATCCTTTTTTTCCTGAAGCAACCTACCCATTTCCTTTTTTTTTGTTTTTTGTCTTTTCGAGACAGGGTCTCACTAAGCAGTTCAGGCTGGCCATGAGTTTACTTTGTAGCCTATGCTAGTCTCACACTCTGAACAATCCTCCTGCCTCAGCCTCCCGAGTGCTGGGATTACAGGTGTGTGCCACCACGCCTGGCCCCATTTCTAATTGTATTTGTTTGGCTACTTTCAAGATTTTCTTTTTATCCTTCACTTTAAGTGGTTGTGCTTATTTTGTGCCTAAGTATGATTTTCTTTGCATTTATGTTTTTTTAGTATTTGCTAAAATTCTCATTTTTAAGTTTATGTCTTCTCTCAAATTTTGAAAAACTTCAGCAGTAGTTTCTTTAAGTATTTTGTCTGCTGTATCACTCCTTTGCTTCTGGCCCTCCATGCAGCCCTACAGGTTAAACCTTTGAAGAGTCTGTAAGTCACCACTGCTGATTCAAATTTGCCTCATTCAGTTATTTACTCTGTTCTTCACGTTCAAATTTTTCTATTGATTTATTCCAAATTTACTCACTCGCAGTCTCCCAAGTCCATCCAAGTGAATGTTGTTTTTATGGTATCACAATTCTTGAAATTCCTTTTTTTTTTTTTTTTGCGGTACCAGGGATCAAACTCAGGACCTTACACTTGCCAGGCGAGCACTTATTCCACTGAGCTATCACCCCAGCCCTTGAAATTCCATTTGGTTCTTTTGTTGTTTTCTTCTGCATAGTTTACCTGTCCGGGAGGTCATTCTGTACCTATTTTTGTTGCTGTCCTCTGAGGTGTAGTTGCAGTAACTATTTCAGAGTCATTGCTAATTTCAGTGTCTGGTTTATCTGCCGTGTTGGTATCCACTGGCTGCTTTTTCTTATTGCATAGTTTTGGTTGGTTCACCGGAGATGGCAACAATTCAACATCACATTGAAGACTATATCAGTATAAAATTGTTGCCGTATGCTCTTTTGGTTCCTTTTAACCTTCAACAGTGCCCTTTTACAAAGTGGATGCTAATATGACCTCTGCTTTCTTTTGTAGGACATCCTCTCTACATTCATTTTCGTCCAAGCCGTTCTGGGATTTCTCATTAGAAGACAAAAAATCCGTTGTTCACCATAGTGCTGGAGATCATGTCAAAAAACCTTGTTTTAAAAGAATTGAAAATTCTCAGGCTCCAAAAGTAATAAGGTAAAAAAACCCTTTAATATGTGTTATACTTACATATTGTATGGTGGCTATATGCTCTGAAATGACCTTAAACATTTTATGAGGCAGATTTTACTTTTCAGCAGTAGAGCGTGAACCTAGGGATTGCTGGACTACACCCCTACCGTATTTTATTTTTTTTGCGACGGTTTTGCTAAGCTGCTCAAGCTGATCTCAAACTTGCCATCTTTCTGCCTCAGTCAGCTGACCCATCAAGGATTATTCGCTTGCACCATCATGCCCAACTGAGAGGCAGCCTTTCAAACATTCAAATTTAAAATTAGAGTGCAGCTTTTCTTTTCTCTCTTGAAAATACTTGGTTTACAGTCAAGTGGATATATTTAAACTATACAATCTATAGTTTTGGTGTACACCCATGAAATCCATACCACATTCAAGATCACAAACATAATCATTCTTCTCAGCATTTTTTTTATTCTCATTCCCTAATAAGTTACCATTTTGCTTTTTTCAGTATCAATTAGCTTGTATATTTTAGTGTTTTATATCAGTGGAACCATACATTGTATACCCTTTTACAGAATCCTTTTCTATTCAGTGTAACAATTTTGAGACTCATTAGTGGTGGTATGTACCACACATTCATCGTGTTTCTTTGCATGGATATACCACAATCTGCTTAGCTGGTATGATGACAGATGTTATCATACCTTTGGGTGTTTCCCATTTTTTCTGTAGCTACTTGGTAGTAGTTTTTAAAGTCTAGTATATTTTTAAAAGATACTTCATATTTTTAAAACCTATATGAAAATCCATAATTTTAAGCAATATTTTAATAAGAATAACTTCCCTGACATCTTATGTAAATTCTTAATCATAGCTCAAATGAAAAGTCCTTGAGATTTTAGAAAGGTAATGTTTGAAAAAAGGAAAATGTTTGGATAAATGAAGACTTAGTTTCTTGTTTCTGTTACTATGACATCTCAAAAATATTAGTCCTTAAAGTGATTTGATAAAACAAAAATGTAGTAACAATGGTCAGTTGTGACCAGATTGTTTTGTGTAATATAAATCCTTTATTTTGCTAGTTGTAAAACTTTCCTTCCTCCTTTTTTAAAATGAAATCTTATGTCCCATTGCAATGTGTCAAACAGATAATGCTAGTTGAAACAAGGAGAGGACAGGTAACCATAGTAGTTTAACCTCACACTAGACACCTTCCCTGTAGGTAGCTCCAGAAGAACTGACTTGTAACAATATTGTTTGGAAACTATTGGTTAGATAAGATGCTTAGACATTTTTATTACTGATATTGTGAATGCCTTCTGTTATTAAGGATAAATATATTTAGAAGTGAAGTTCTTGAGCCATTTTATTAAAAAATTAGAGATCAGAAAGAATCTGCAAGGACCTGGACTATAGCTCAGCGGTACAAGCCTCTGCCTGGCAAGCGCAAGATTCTGAGTTCGATTCCCAGTACCAGAAAGAACCTGTAAAAGTCATCTAGGTTACCTCTGTAACTTCAAATACTTGTAGTAGGGAAATGCTATTTTAAAATAAAATCATAATTGGAACTCTGACATATAAAGATACCCATGTAAGTCTTTTTACATATAAATTTGTAAGTCAAAAATTCATTGTTTATGATGGGCCTGCTTTTGTGGTTTTTGACAACTACAGTTCAGGCTGGCCTTGAATTCACAGCAGTGCTGCTTCCTCAGCCTCCCGAGTGCTGGGACTACTGGCGTGCGCCACCACACCCAGCATTTGATGGGATCATGGATACAAATTGGGTACAGTTTTGACATTTATAGTCTTCATATGAAGTACAATAAGTTTTTAAAATTACTGCAGTAAGAAGCACATTGCCGTTAGCCTTCCTCAGAATAGTTCCCCTATTTCAAATGCACTTATCCCATCCTTTTTGTGCTTTCTGAAGCGTTCCTAGAAATCCTCTCTTGTGATTTGTGCTGTGGTAGCTGTCTCAGGGTCCTGAATTGACTCCCTGTTTACCTTCTGTGCTCATTTTGACTTTGAAGAAAAAACCAGAAGTCACACATTGAAATTAGGTAAATAAGGTAGATGAAGACCACCTCAAGCTTCAAGTCCGAAAGCAAACTTAGTATTTTCCCCATACATCTTTTAAAGAAAACAAAAATCAAACAAAATATAAAAAAGACATAAAACAACTCATTCTTCTGATCTTTCTTCCTCATTAGCACTGCAAAATCTTTGAGTCCTCTGTGTTTCTCACTAATAGTCTGCACCAGGACATGGCAGTCACTAATACTCATAAATAACATTTCTTTAATATGTATACTAAACTGTCTTCAAGAGCCTGGCCCTCATTCGTGCTTCTGTGTCTAAAATACAGAGCTGGTTGCTTTAATGATAACAGCTAGAATTCTTAATGTCTTCAAGATCGATATCCGTTGGCCCCTGCCACCCTCTTTAGTTTCAGCTCATAGCATGACCTTTGTGGTCCAGCCTCTGTGGACTGTTCTCAGTTACACTTTGCTGCTTTCTTTGCTTTTACCTTTTGACTAACTGGGTTTGACTCTCTTCAGAATGTTTGGCCATACATTTTGGAAAAACCCAACTTATCCTTCCTTTTACGTTCTGTAGTTATAATACCTGTTAGTGTGATTCTCTGTTTAATGATTATCTGCTACAAATACTTTCTTGTCTGTATACTTAATTCTGTGTTCCATGAGAGCAAGGAAGATGTCTCTCTGCTGATCGCAGTCTCACCAATGCTTAGGACAGTTTCTAGCTTGTAGTGGGTGAACATTTGGTGAATGACTGAATAAATCAAGGAATTAGAACTGCAACTCTGTTTTATGTAATATTTGTTTCTAATGTAGTGAGTCGTGTTGCATGACTTAA
Organism: Dinomys branickii; assembly: GCA_004027595.1. Taxonomy (NCBI): domain Eukaryota; kingdom Metazoa; phylum Chordata; class Mammalia; order Rodentia; family Dinomyidae; genus Dinomys; species Dinomys branickii. Next base: position 26,163 of record PVLD010001926.1, read on the forward strand.
ACATATGAATTTGAAAGTATAAAAATTAAGTTTATTTTGTAACATTTTATATTTTAAATGTTAATATATATTGAAATTTCAAGGTTTTTTCTTGGGTAAGTAATTGTCTTGGAACTCACAAAATATTAAGGATCTGTGGTTTCATAGTTGATCACTAGAGTGTGCTATAACATCAGGGTTCCTAATTGTGAAAACTGCTGTAAAAGGTAGACTTTTTGAAGTTTGAAGTGAGGAATTGTATGGATCAAACATGTATTTCTGGCGTGCTTGTTATGGAAGTTAATGTTTTGTATAACTGTGACTGATCTTTAATAATGATTTTTGAAGAAGAAAACGTACAGATTGAGCTTTAGTTTTCCTTTCACCATAGAAATTGTTTAAATTATACGTAAGCTTTTTAAAAAGGGAAATATAAAGCAGTGCTGACAAAATGAAACCCGAAATTACAGTGATCCTGCTAGACACAAAACATTTTACTGAGTTTTGTAAAAATAAAACAGTTTCGGGTTTATGTAAAGATAAAATACACATGCTCATCCTTTAATGTATTTAAAATGTAGTCGGTAAGTTTAAGTAAGCACAACTTTAAAAGTTTTAGCACAGAAAAAGAATGAAACAATGCTAAAATATAACAGTATTCAAAAAGTGACATATGATTACATGCCAGATAAGTGGTTCAGAGAAAGAAAAATAACTGGGCTAGAGTTACTAGGAACATCACTGAGAAAGAAGGGCTTGAACTGTTGTAGTTTATAAATGTTTTTACAACCAGTTACATTATGTGATCATTATGCTTACACATGTGAATAACAGAAATAGGTCACTAGTTACTGATCCCTTTCATTGTCACGTGTTTTGAACTTTGGGGGGACTTTTAAAAGAAGAGCTGGCAGTACCAACAGAGGACATGCGAGGAGTTAAAGCAAGAAGGCGGGGCGCTTCAGGCCTGGCGGTGTGTTAGGGTGGCGGGGAAAGGCAGTTCGGTTCAGGAAATTCTGAAAATCAGGCATTCTCGTTTTAATGTTAGAAAATGTGACTTCCCTCCGCCAAAGGCTGGGACGAGAAGGGCAGTGTCATTCAGAGAGGCGAGAAAGCAGAAGGCCGGGATTTATACAGTTTCTGCTTGTTTATTGTTACTTATATATTTCCTTTCACTGTTGTCTTACTTAAATACTTGTATAATTCTGGACAAGAAAATGCATTTGCTTTTCTAGTTATCTAATTAGTAAGAAGAGCTACTTATAAAACCAAAAAGCTATCTTATATAAAAGTTTTTGTAATTAAGCTAGTATACAATTTTACCTCAAATAAAAACACAGTGTATGAACAGTGTAATTTAGCTATCTGGAAGTCCATCTGACAGAAGTGGTACTTTCATTTGAATGGAGTCTTCTGTAGAAGAGTAGCTAAATTTTTATGTTGCCCCCTGCCATTTCCCATAAGGCTGTGTCTGTTTATTTTCATTGTTAGTATCTGTGGCTTAGTGATACTATAGTACTGTTTGAAAGCTTAGAATATTTTTTATCGTTTAAAGCACAGCTCGATTTTATCCAACACATTTTCCATCAGATGAAGTTTTAATGAACTTCAAGTTGTTTTGACTAAATGCATATGTAATGAGATTACTAATTGAAAAATTATCAGTAGAAAACATTCTGGGATTATAGATTTATGAAACAGATTTCAGTTTCTGAACCTTACCATGGATGAAACGAAGATTGTAATGTATATCACACCCATTTACTTCAGGCTTACATATCAGTGAGCATATAGGGAAGTGCTTCATAAATTGTGAAATGTTGTATAGTTACACTGAAGCTCTGCTTGTTTCACTGTGATTTAGCAAGGCCTGTATAATATGAGGCATTTTGGTCCAATTGTTCAGATATTTTGTCTGTGACATGATTTTCAAAGACAGTTTTTAGCTGCTGCTTCTTATTTAATAACTAAATAGTAATGATTGCTTGTAAAATATTTTTGCATTTCTTTGAGAATGTCAGAACACTTTAATTGGTTCCCAGAGCATCAGGATTATATTTGAGCACTTTCAGTCATTCTGTATTTTTGTTCTATATTAATGGTTTAAGGCTCTAGAAAACCCATGTCCTAAAGCTGTGGGTGGCTGCCTTTAAGACCTTCTAAGAGAGTTAACCAAGGGCATTTTTATTAAGTTTCTAAGGTAATTTCATCAGAATATGGAATTTATATTCTAGTCTAGAGTCTCATCATCTCATAATAAGTTTATCCTAACATTTGTCTAGTTCCTTTTTTTTTTTAACTTCATTTTTCTCCTGACCTGAAGCTGTTTTCTCTTTCGTCCCAGAGATTTCTCTTCTTTGGGTGTCAGGTGAACATCTGGCAGATTGCAAGCTTTAGACTTTATTAAAAGTTAGAACCTTCTAACTGGAACTACTCTCACTTCATTTTGTATTTCAGTAATGCAGAGGAATTAGGAATTTAGGAATAAAACTGCTTTTATTTTACCTTCTACATAAAAAATGGTAACATACTTTAAAAAGGAGCTGTGGCTTTCCCCTTTCAGTCATTTCTTCTCTAATTTTTAATAGACAAATCTATTTCAGGTGTTCTGCTGGACATTGGGGTCCAAAGATGAAGAAAACAAATGAAATATCCTGAGATACTAGTGTAGCAGTTAAGACAGACTGGTACCCAATCATGACATAGTTTTTGAAGCTTTATAATAATAGTTGAAGTTCTGTAGGAAAAGGAAGCAGGTGACATTGAGCCAATCCTTAAGCACATGAAAGATAGGTGTCGTGAAATGTATTCCAGACTAAGGGAAATATGTGAGAAAGAAACCTGGGTTTGGGTTAGCTCTCTGCTACTTAACTCAGGTTTTGAATCAGCCAAGTTTTATAAGACTCTCTGAATTATAGTTTCCTATTATGTATAATGAGAAATAACCCATCTTTTCTCATGGAGCACCACAGGGTTAAATGAGAAGATACACACAGAAGTCCTTAAGCCATGAGTGTGTTTGTTTGCCCTCACCTACATGTCAGGTCCACACTCTTTTCAGTGCATTTTATATTCTCTGGGCTCACTGTTTCTTTTTAATCATATTTCCCTTTGAAGTCCCTTCCTTACCACCAGTCTATTAGTTTTTTATTTATTGAAGAGAACACCTGCCTTTAAGTAAGCAGCCAAAACTTTAATCATGTAACTTTACTGCATGTGTCTGTACAACCCAAATCCTGTCTCAGAGCTACTCACCCTAGTGTTACTGTTACTTCTTTGGTGAAACCATCCACATGTACCTTTTTGGATTTTATTTTGTGCTCTGAATCCATAGTATTTTGCATATTTAGTGTAGAAATCAGTTAATACTCATACTGTTTTACTGCCTAAATATATTTTAAAATCTCTTCTTTCACAAATTTTTGAAGGGAAGAGATTAATAAGCCTGACTAATAAGGGAAGGGCATTAATTAATCTCTTAAGAGATTAATAAGGGAAGAGTGTTAATCAGCCTGATTTTTAGCGCCTCTCCTACTTCTCAGACGTGCCCAGCAGCTGCATAATTGAATCAGGAAGTCAGCACCATAGGCCTTGCCTTCTGTGCTCATCTAGGAGTCACTGCTCATTGCTGAGAGAAGGCATTTCATTAATTTAGGTAATCTGTGGGAACCTCTTTTGCTCTAAAATCCCACAATTGGACCAGTTATTACTGTACGTTTTCAGTTTTATTCTTAGAATGCTTCCCATCTGCCTCATTGTATTCTCCTTTATTACCACCTTCTAAATTCTTTTTCTTGAAGTCCTCTCAAGCGACTAAAACATTTTGATTTTTGTAATCTTTATAGGTAGTAGAACTCAGAATTTATACTGTCCTAAATTCTGTTTCATATATTGTCTTACGTTGTTTCCTCATCTAGCTCATGAACTATTAGAGATCCAGTCTTGTGTTCCTGTTTTGTTTATAATCCTTATCTTATCAAAGTGTATTAGTCACCCACAAAATTTGGTAGTCACAATGGTACCTTGGTCCACAAATGCTTTTCTTTGTGGGCTCTGCATCGGGTGATGAATATAACCATGGCCATGTTTGCCGAATGAACACAAATGTGGCCATCTTTTCTGGAGTCACGGAAAGAATTAAGTTTGTGAACTGGGGTACCACTGTGTCTGTTTTCTGTGTATTTTGAGACTTAGTAGTAGAAGTATCTAGATTATTTTGTCAACTTACAATTTTAAAAGTAGGTCTGATTGTACACAATGATTTACCTGCTGAGGCAGGAGCCTGTATCTGTTAATTAGCAGTTTGCTAATAATTACTAGAAGCATTAATCTCGTTTTAATGTTTGTTTTGCAGATGTTCTAGTCATGGTACCTCAGGACCAGAAGGCAACCATATTTCAGATCTACAACCTCTAGACAGTCCCAAGTAAGGTTAACTGATTGATTGGGGGCCTCTAAAGCTAAAGTCCTTTTTTTTTTCTTTTTTTTTTGGCGGTACTGGGGATCGAACTCAGGACCCTGCACTTGCTAGGCAGGCACTTATTCCACTGAGCTATATCCCCAGCCCCCTCTAAAGTCCTTTTAAGTGTTGAAAAAGAATGTTACGAAATTGGAAATACTGTGGTTAAGTAGAATGTATTATTTGAGTATTCTTTGCTCTGCACTTTTAGTAATTTTTTTTTGGTTATTGTTATATTGCTTCGACTCCAACCCAACTTTCTGGAATTTAAAAAAAAATTAAATAATAACTATCCTTTTTTCTATTACCTCATCATTTTGTAATCTCTGCAAAAGCTTCTAAGTCTTCTTATATAGTTGTGACTGGGGAGAAAAGTGTGGCATTTATGTCAGAGGAAATACTTCCCAGCCAGTACGAGAGAAGGGGTTGAACCTCCTCTTGCTTCTCCTCACAGCCCCTGGCTGTCTTCTTCAGTGGCTGCTTCCGTGGTGGCTCCAGCCACTTTTGCATCTATTGTAGAAGAGGAGCTACAGCAGGAGGCAGCTCTTATCAGAAGTCGAGAAAAACCCTTGGCTCTGATTCAGGTAAGTAACAAATCTGCTACAGTTTAATTCAGGGGATAACTATACTACATTTTGTCTTTAAATCTTAAGAAAATTGTATTTGTTTGCTTTGGACAGGTTACTTACCTATCAAATTAAAAATTGAAATGACATATAAAACTAGACTGAAACATTCAGTAATTTAAATATTAATTAATTTGGAACTGATAAATTGCGATAGAGCTTATATGCTCAGTTTGGGTAGTGGTTTAGCCTGGATAGTAAAAGTGGCCAGCAAGCGAGATTGACAGGGTGTAGTGCCATTCTTGGCTTAGGTCTCAGTTGAAGTTCTTAAATTATAAGCAGCAGATACCAACTTTAGCTAACTTAAGAAAGAGAATTTATTTGAGGGAAGTTAAGATTCTGTTGACTTGGTGAGAGCCTGGACAGCCAGGCTTGGACATAGACGCACAGTGGCACTGGAGAACTCAGAAGCAAGATTTTTTTTACATATTTACTATATTGTGTCACTTGTTTGTTGTTTTACAATTTACATTTTTGCTCCTAGGTGAATCATTTTAAAAATAGAACAGTAGTCTTATAAGAAACTAAATTTTCATTTGACATAGGATAAATTTTGTTTGACGCTTTAAATCATGAGAAGCAAGATTTGGAGCACTTGGACAATAATAGAAAGTATAGGGTAAAACTGTTGGAATGAATGAATTAAAAAACATTTAAGTTTCTTTCTTCTGCTGCTTAGAGACTCAGATTGAAGGGAGAGGAGGAGATTATTCAGTATGTTCTTGCCACTAGACACAGAACCCAACGCTCAAGAGTCTAAATGAGGAGGTGTTTAGCTTACTCGTGGTTTCAGTCACGATCCACTGGCTGTAGGGAAGACACGTCATTGTAGGAAGACCTGGCAGAACAAAGCGGCTTTGTTTACGGTGGCTGGAGAGCAGAGCAGGGGAAGAATGCCAGAATAGGCAGGCTGAAGGCCCAAACACAGATCACAAGGCCTCTGTGACCCACCCAGTGATACCTGGAAGCACGCTCTACCAGCCTGTGAGGTGAATCCCAAAGCAAACCAAGTTGAAACTTAACCCTAACTGCCACATTTTACCCCTTTTCAATTCGCTTCCTAAATACATCTCCTTAGGTAATATTTAATCTCCAAATAAAGAAAATGGTAAGTTTGTAATTCCACCTAACTATAATACAGTCATCCTGTATCAATTCTAGAAATGCAACTTTCTCCAAAGTCTCAGCAGTTCCAGCATCTTTCAGAAGCCTTTTCTGAGACTCAAGGCAGACTATAAAAATCAAACAGAATTTATGTAATCCCAAAGTACGGTGATACAGATGAGGAAGGAGTAAAGGTGTAACAACCGAAGGGCAAGCCTTAAGTTAGATAGCTCCATATCTGTTCCACATGCACAAAGATACAGTGAGCATTCCTGGGGACCTGGGTGGCTTCACCCCTGTGGCCTTGCTAGTCGCAGCTGACACAGCATCTCTCTTCGGTGACTGTATTCATAGCCTGCAGCTTTTCTGAGCAGACACTCTACATTCCTGGCATCTTCAACTTTCTAGGGTCTTTACCACATCTTTGACTTCATTCCCACAGCTAGGCCTTGCTCTAAAATCAGTGAAGTATCCCTGACCCCACAACTCTGCATGCCAGTAAAAAAGCACCATGTGGGCAATGCTAGTACCTACTGTCAATGGAACAGTAGTCAGGAGCCCCTTGGAACATGGCTGCAGCAGCCTCTGAATACCTAGGTGGCTGAGCATAGTGAAACGAGTATCAGGGAATTCATTCCCTAGAAGGCCCTTCTGTAGCAGGAGTTCCAGGGACTCTTCACAAAATAAAGATGGATATCTTTATACCTTTAAGCCTGCAATGAGTGGGGTCTTGTTGATACCCTCAAGGTATCTTTCTTCTTGTCCCTGTATAAAGTACTTTGCTTCTTTTTAATGGCACTAATGTCTTCAGAAGCCATCTCCTGCAGCCCTAACTTTTGAGCCCAAATTTAAGTTTTTCAAATTTTTCTTCCCTGCCTTTTGCATAAATCTAATTAAAAGTAGCCATCCATACCCATGCTACAAACCGAATGTTAGGCTATCTTGAAATGTTCTCCTCCAGATTAATGAATCCACTGCCCTTAACTTCAGTCTTCCACAAAGTCTCAGGACATGGGCAAAATGTAGACAAATTTTCTTCCAGAGTATGACACATGTGGCGTCCTGTCCAACTGCCAGTGGACTTTCATTTCCATGTGAAACTGCATGGGCCTGGCTGTCACTGTTTGCATTCCTGTCAACATGCTGGTCTTCTAATTTTGCCCTCTAAGCTCTACTATTGCTCACCAAACCTTGCTCACAACATTATAGGGCTTCTCTAGCCGACATGTCTGAACTTTGCCAGACTTCTCCCACAAACCAGCTTCAAAGGCTTCTGGATCACCTGGTCATATATAACCATGGTAGTTCCTCCACATTCCAAGTACCAGTTTCTCTTGTTAGTGAGGTAGTACACAACACCCAACACCCACAATTTGAAGGCAGAGAGGCTCATTGTGCTCACAGTTTCAGTCCGTGATCAGTTAGCTCCAAGGCAGAGATACGCTGGAAGGCTGTGGTGGCGCCAGGATGCTCAGTTCATGGGAGCTGTGAAGCAGCGCAGACGACAAGAGTGCCAGGGTGGAGGGCAGGGCCCGGACATGGACCCCGAGGCCTCCGTGACCCCGCCAGACCTGCTGAAAGGTGGGTCCCAAGCCAGCCAGGTTGAACCTCCGTCCTGACTGCCATCATGGGAAGCTGGTTATTCTAGATCAGGCCTCAACTTCTTATCAAGAGGAGGCGAGGTATCTGTACTGCGGACCTCCCTTCACAAATGATTCTCTCCCTGAACACTGCGACTCATGAACAGAAGCATCGAGCAAAATTTTGCTTCCTTTTATGAACTCCATGTCAGCCTAGGAACACAGCTGCCGCCATCTTCCTACACGAGCACAGCCATCCTCTCCACAGTGGTGGGTGGAATTGAGTTCATGACCCGAGGCACCACTGTAACTGGTGTAACTCTGCTGTATGGTGTCTGTGTAAAGTGGGATCCTATGTAGTTGTATACAGTACATTAAAGCAGATCTCCTTTTTTCTGTCCCACTTTTCAGATTGAGGAGCGTGCAATCCAAGATTTATTAGTTTTTTATGAGGCATTTGGCAACCCTGAAGAATTTGTCATTGTTGAAAGGACGACGCAGGGGCCCCTAGCAGTGCCCTTGTGGAACAAGCACTAGTTCGGATGCTAGTTCACTGCGGAGCTGAGATGCTTTTCTGTGATCTGTGGCTGCTCTAACAGTGTAAACAGACTTGGTAATAGGTCATTCTAGATTAAATAAGGATTCTAATTTCTTTACTAGAATTTATAATGTTTATATGATTAAAAGGAACTTCACCAAAATTGTGGTTTTATTAACTTTGTATGTGCAGCTGTCAGGGAAAGCCTACTAGGTTTGAATAGGATTGCCTCTCCTGAATAATCTATAGAGGAGAATATGAGTGAAGTGCATAATTTGAGAGTGATGTACTGAGAATAACTTCTTCATTTGAAAGAAATAATTTAGGAGTTTTTGTCATTTATCTGTTCCCCTACTTTTTGAATAAGACATCACTGAGCTTGAAGTAAGCCATTACTTTTGATCCATTGGTGGCCAGAACTTTGCATTTGCTGCACTAGTTACATCTCTGTTCTTGTTGCCTTTTAATTAGGCTGTTACGGTTCAGATCTGTCTAGAGCTAGACCTGTGCGTCATATTTCATTTTCATCAACACATTGTCTCTTGTAGTAAACCACAGGTTACGGTAGAAAGAAAATCAGAACACTTACCTATTCTGGACAGCTTTGTCCAAGGTAATAATTGGCTTTTTATTTGTCATTATTTAAAAAAATTATTATTATTGTTGGTGAGCAGAGATACCATGATGAAAGCCTAATTGTGAAAGAATTAATTTTTCAAAGTGTTAAAATTTTCTAAGACAAATGTTTAGTTATACATACAAGAACTGAATAGTTTGGAAAATTGTTGATTTATAATTACCTCTATAATACTGTTTAATCAGAAGTTGTATGAACCTGGATTATATGTATAAATGTAAAAATTGTTTACAGTGTGCTGTTTGATTTGTTTTGGGGTGTTTAATTTTTTTTTAATGTTAAGTCTGTGCTGTAGTACATACACAAATTGGGAAGGTTAATGCTCTAGTTTCTGGAAAATACACCTACGGAACATATAGGTAATTCACAGCTACAATTTATATTATGGAAATATTGTGATTGCTAGGATGGAAATATCATGGAAACTTACTCAATATTTCAGGTTTATCTGTACCCAGAAGCAGCAGACATGTAAGCAGATGTTTAATAAAGAGAATGATTTTGATCCATTTCACTATTAATGTATGCTTGATATCTTGTGCTGTATTGAAAGCTGTTACGGGAAAAATACTAATTATTCCTTCTGATATGCTACACTAATAATGTGTTTAAAGTGATGCTGTGTCCATTCTTAGACTGCTTTTGAAAAAGTTTTCCAAATATAAATTTGTGAAAGTTTTATATTATGTGTATTTGATTAAATAGAGAAAAAAAGAATTTTATGTCTTACGGATGTTGTAGTAAAGGAACCTCCTGAAGTAATTCATTTATTGTATTTGAAACTTTGATATTCTGTGCATATGGCAGCTTCAGTATTTAAAGATATAATATTCTTGCTGTCCTCCATACCTGGGAAGCACACCTGGAGGTTGTTGCTGGACTGGTTATGTAAAAGCAAGGACTGACCAGGTTTTGGAGGCACTAGTTCTTTAAAACCTGTAACCAGAGCAGTTGCACTGTGTGGTCTATTTTATATAGTGAACTATAATATAAAATTTCATTGATGGGGCAAGAAAGATAAGTGAAAGATAAGCACTCGTATGCACTATATTTCTTTATAAATCATTCAATGAAGATAACAACATGAAACATTGGCAGAAAAATAAAACAAAACCCAAAGAACAGAGGGCAGTTGTAGATTTTGTCCTCAAACAATGAGTTCTTCCTGTAGTCATTCATGTTTAATCCTGTAACAAGAAAGACATAATAAAACTAAAGGAAGTCTGAAATGGCTAAATTAGGATTAATGGCCTGGAGGGGTCTTTAAAGCTGACCAAAACAGTTGCAGAAGTCTGCAGTGCAGAAAGATGATGGCTCTGCGGAATATTGAATGAGGGAGGTTCAGGAGCAGAATATGCTTAAAGTGTGCAAGGTCCAGATCACCAGTGGAATACAGTGAAATGGGCTGACCGAAGTACTAAGACTTGGGGCTCTGTTAAGTTCTAAGGAGATAGCTGATGAGCAAATCATGCTGCATACAGGAGCAACAGATAAAAGCTGTCGGTAAGTTGGTTGTCTGCAATGTTGTTGGAGGCAAGGATATAAATATATTTTCATGATAAGACATTGTTAGCTGTTGCAACGTAGCAGACTACCTTTTTGAAATTGCCAGCTGTCTGTCTGTCTCTAGCAATTTAGGCAAGAATTAAAAAGAAAAATCACTTAGTGAAGATACATATGACCGAGAAATTTAAAATTTGACAATGTAAAAGATGTTTTCAGAATAAATGACAGTAGTCTTTGATGAAAGAATTGGACACAGGTAATTAAGACATTCATGATGATGACTGTATAGTGTATTTTTTCCTTGTGACGATGTGTTTAATACCAAAACAACCTGGTCATATGTATGTGTCTTATATATGTGTACATACCCACATGCCGTCAGACTGTAACTCAGCGCTTACATAGAGATAGTTCGTTTTCTTAAATGTCTCCACTTGGTTTTCAGCCATCATTTCATTTACATTGAAACTGAATTCTTGCTCCATGTGTTTTATTTCATTATATCTTGATCACTCTCCCAAGTTACTTGGGCTCAATTTCTGGATTCTTTGCTTTTTCCCCATTTCTCCTCTCCTTTTGAATTTATTAGTTACCTAACTTCCATCAATTCTTTCTCCTCCACATCTTTAAATTTTTTTATTTTGTTTGTAATACTACTGTTTTATGGTCTTGTCTATCTTTTTATGTCTTTGTTATATCTTATCTTTTTATCTTAATCTGTTTTTATTTTAATCCTAAATTATGATAGAGTTGACCAGGGAGGCTGAGTGTGTGCCTATGTGATAGGAAGATTTTAAATGATTACTTCAGTTGGTTCCTGTTCTCTGTCTTCTTGAGTCATTGTTACTCACTTCCACCTTTCTAAGAATTTATCCATTTCATCTAAGTTGTCAAGGTTTGTGGCATAAAGCAGTTTGTAGTATTCTTCATAGTCCTTTTAATTTTTCTAAGATTGATGATAGTGTTCCCACTTTCAGTCTTGCTTTTGGAAATCTGTTCTCTCATGTCAATGTAGACCTCTTGAAAGAACCAACTTTGGGGTTCATTGCTTTTCTTTATTGCTACTCCTTTTTCATTGGTTCACCTCTGATCTTTTCTTATTTCCTATGTTAGCTAAATAGGTTGTTCTTGTTCTGGGTATTTAAACTTTGGTTTGACATTGCTCTTCTTCCCAAGTATGGACATTTTAGAGCTGGAGATTGCCCTCTAAGCAGTGCTTCACCTGTGTCCTATAAACTTTTATGTTTTGTTTTCATACTCAGTTCAAAAAACTTCTAATTTCACTTTTATTTCTTCTTTGAACCGTGGATTATGTTTTTTTTTATTATTTTAAAAGTAAAAGAACAAAAACATATTAACAAACAGACACAAAGTAGCATATAGTATAACCAAAACTGAGTTACAGACAAGGTGACAGGGAATCAACAATGGTTGTTGCATTACATATTGATAACTTTGAAGTGTATATTCAAGAATATAGATACAGACATGCAAAATTGATCAAACAATTAATCATCAACTACTCCTTACAATAAAGTGGTAAGGAATAGTTGTCAGTAGTACAGCTATGTTAGATATGCTGCATATACATACATACTTACTTACATTTTTTTTTAACTTTTTTTTAAAGTGTGAAAGAAAAAGAACTACATCAACAACAGAAAAAAGAAAAAAAAACACGGAAAGCATTAACAAAGAGACACAAAGTAGCACAATAACAGTATAATCAGAATTGAATAATAGACAAAGCAACAGAAAGCCAACAATAGTTGCTGCACTGCATATTGATATCTTCAAAGTGTATGCTCAGGAGAACACATATAGACATACAAGATTGATCAAACAACCCGTCATCAACTATTCCTTACCATTAAGTGACACAATACAATAGTAGAACCACGTTAGCCATCCTGCACATATGTATATACTTACATACATACATACATTTTTGCCTCTTTCTTTTCTCCTTTCCCTTGTCCCATCTGTTCTTTGCTTTTGAACGGATTTCCTTCATGTCTCTTAGTTTATATTCCCACCCTCAGGTTCTTATACCAGTGACACAATACGTTGCCTGCACATGTACCTCTGATTTATTTCACTTATGAGTATGGTGTCCATTCGTGACCATGTGCCTACAAAGGCCCCAAATCTATCCCTGTTGATAGCTGAATAATATTCCATTATATAAAAATGCCATAGTTTTTTAATCCAGTCTTCTGTGGATGGACACGGGTTGCTTCCACAATTTAGCTATTACAAATTGCGCTGCTATAAACATGGGTGCACATATATCCGAGTGATATGATGTTTTCAGATCTTCTGGGAAAATACCCAGAAGGGGAATAGCTGGTTTGAATGGAACCTGTAGGCCTAGTTTGCTGAGAAATCTCCAAACGGCTCTCCACAGTGGTTGCACCAGTCTTCATTCCCACCAGCAGTGTAATAGAGTTCTTATTTCTCCACAGCCTCTCCAGCGTTTGTTATTGGATGATTTTTTCATACTGGCCATTCTTACTGGGGTGAGATGAAATCTCAGTGTTCTTTTTATTTGCATTTCTCGAATGACTAAGGATGTGGAGCATTTTCTCATGTATTTATTTGCCATTTGTATTTCTTTATCTGAGAAGTGTGTATTCATCTCAGATGCCCATTTCTGGATTGGGTCTTTGAATTTGGACAGGTACATGTTTTTCAATTCTTTGTATGTTCTAGATAGAAGACCTTTGTCTGAGGCACAGCCAGCTAAGATTTTTTCCCAATTTGTGGGTTTTCTTTTTACTTTGCTGGTGATTTCTTTAGATGTACAAAAACTTTTCAGTAGGATGAGGTTCCAATTATTGATTCTTTGGAGTGTTTCCCTTGCAGTTTCATTTTTGTTCATGAACTCTCTGCCTACTCCTATGCCTTCAAGATTTTTACCTACTTTCTCTTCCAATAGATTTAGAGTTTCTGTTTTAATGTTGAGGTCTGTGATCCATTTTGACCTGAGTTTGGTGCATGGTGATAGACTGGGGTCTATTTTCAGTTTTCGGCAAGAGGCAAGCCAGTTTTTCCAGCACCATTTATTAAACAGGCCATCTTTTTTCCAGTGAGTTTGGTTGACCCCTTTGTCAAATATTAGGTTGCCAGTACCAGGTTGATTTTATTACAGTAGCTTTGTAGTATAATTTCAGGTCAGGGATTGTGATTCCACCTGACTTGTCCTTATTGCCCAGGATTGCTTTTGCTATTCTGGGTCTCTTCTGGTTCCAGATGAATTTAAGGCATGTTTTCTCTAGATCTGTGAGGTATGCTAATGGTACTTTAATGGGAATTGCATTGAATCTGTACAACAGTTTTGGTAATATGGCCATTTTCACAATGTTGGTTCTTCATAACCATGAGCAGGGTATGTTTTTTCATTTATTGAAATCCTCTTCGATTTCCTTTTTCAGAATACTGTAGTTTTCACTCAATAAATCTTTCACATTCTTTGTTAGATTGATTCCTAAGTATTTCAATGTCTTGGTTGCTATTGTAAAAGGTATGATTTCCTCAATTTCTCTCTCAGTCTGTTGTTCGTGTATAGGAATGCTATTGATTTTTGGGTGTTGATTTTGTATCCAGCTACGCTGCTGAATTTGTTGATTAATTCCAGGAGTTTTCTTGTGGAGTTTTTGGGGTCCTCCATGTATACTATCATGTCATCTGCAAATAGTGATATTTTGACTTCTTCCTTTCTTATGCTTATTTCTTTTCTTTCTCTCTCTAGTCTAATTGCTCTGGCTAATGCTTCCAGAACTATGTTGAATAGGAGTGGTGACAATGGACATCCTTGTCTTGTTCCTGACTTCAAAGTGAAAGTTTTCAGTTTTTGTCCATTTAGTATGATGTTGGCTGTTGGTTTGTCATAGATGGCTTTGATCAGATTGAGGTAGAGACCATCTATTCCTATTTTTTCCAAGGTTTTTAACATGAACCCATGTTGGACTTTATCAAAAGCCTTTTCTCCATCTACTGAGATGATCATGTGGTTTTTGTCTTTGGCTGTATTGATATGATGTATTATATTAATTGATTTGCGAATATTGAACCATCCCTGAATTACTGGAATGAATCCTACCTGCTCATGGTGTATAGTTTTCCTTATGATTTGCTGTAATCTATTTGCTAGTATTTTGTTGAGTATCTTTGCATCTATGTTCATTAGAGAGATTGGCCTATAGTTCTCTTTCTTGGTTGGGTCGTTCTCTGATTTTGGTATCAGTATAATACTTGCCTCAAGAAATGTGTTAGGGAGTTGCTTCCTTTTTGATTTCGTTGAAGAGTTTGAGGAGTGTTGGCATTAGATCTTCTCTCAATGTTTTGTAGAATTCTGCTGTGAATCCATCAGGGCCTGGGCTTTTCTTTGTTGATAAGCTTTTAGTGACGTTTTCAATCTCATTAATTGATATTGGGTTCAGGATTTTTACGTCTTCCTGATTCAATTTTGGTAATTTGTACCTTTCTAGGAATCTGTCCATTTCTTCTGAATTTTTTATCCTATGGGAGTAAAGATTTTCAAAGTAGGTATTAATGATCTTTTGGACTTCTGTGGGATCTGTAGTGATTTCATCCTTTTCATTCCTTATTGCATGAATTTGAGTTCTTTACCTTCTTTTTTTGGTAAGGTTGGCTAGGGGTTTATCAATTTTATTTATTCTTTCAAAGAACCAACTCTGATTCACTTATTTTTTGTAGAGTTTTCTTCATCTCAATTGCATTAATTTCTGCCCTGAGTTTTATAATCTCCTCCTTTCTTTGGGCTTTTGGTTTGGCTTGTTGCTCATTTTCTAAGAGTTTGAGGTGTAGCTGTAGGCTATTTATTTGCTCTCTTTCTGTTTTCTTTGTATATGAGTTCATTGCTATAAATTTCCCTCTGAGGACTGCTTTCATTGTATCCCACAGATTCCAGTAGGTTGTACTTGCATTTTCATTTATTTGTAGGTATTTTTTAATTTCTTCTTTAACTTCTTGTGTGACCCATTGGTTATTCAGGAGGTTGTTGTCTAATTTCCAAGTGTTTGTGCAGTTTTTGGAGTTCTGTTTGTCATTAATTTCCAATTTCATTGCACTGTGGTCTGATAATACGCATGGGATAACTTCAGTTCTTTTGCATTTAGGTAGATATGCTTTATGGGCTAGAATGTGGTCAATTTTGGAGAAAGACCCATGCGCAGATGAGAAAAATGTGTATTCTGATGTTGTGGGGTGGAACACTCTGTATACATCTACTAAGTCCATTTGTTCACACTTTTGGTTCAGTTCTGTTATTTCTTTGCTGAGTTTCTGTCCAGTTGACCTGTCTCTTTGCGTCAGAGGTGTTTTTAGGTCCCCTATTACAATAGTGTTATTAGTTATTTGATTTTTCACGTCTGTTAAGATTTGACTTGTAAAGTTTGGTGCTCAATTGTTTGGTGCATGAATGTTTAGGGTTGTTACCTCTTCCTCTTGCAGCTTTCCACTAGCTAGTATGTAATGGCCTTCTTTATCTCTTTTGATTGTTTTTGATTTGAAGTTTACATTGTCAGCAAACATAATAGCTACCCCTGATTTTTTCTGGGGACCTGTTGCATGGAGAATTGTTTTCCATCCTTTAACTTTCAGCCTGTGGATTTCCTTTTGAATAAAATGTGTTTCCTGTATACAACATATCGTTGGATTGTGCTCCTTAATCCACTCTTCCAATCTTTTCCTTTTGACTGGTGAATTGAGGCCATTTACATTAATGGTTATAATGGTTATATGCTGGCTTATTCTAGTCATGTTATTTAGTTGTTGTTTTCCTTCTTTTGCTGTCTGTTTACTTGTTCTGTTTGAGGGTTTATTTCTATTGTTGTTCTTGGGATTGTGGTCACTTTTTTCTCTGTCTAGAATATCTTTTAGTGCTTTTTGCAATGCTGGTTTGGCACTCATGAACTTGTCCAGTTTTTTTGTCATGGAAATATTTTATTTCTCCATTGAATTTGAAGGATAGTTTTGCAGGATACATCAGTCTGGGTTGGAAATTGTTTTGTCTCAGAATCTATAATACCTCACTCCAAGCTCTTCTTGATTTCATGGTTTCTGTTGAGAAGTCTGCTGTGATTCTGATGGGCTTTCCTTCATACGTGATCTGTTTCTTTTCTCTAGCACCTTTTAATATTGTGTTCTTTTGCTGGATGTCTGGGATCTTGACTATTGTATGTGTGTGTGTGGTTTTCTTTGGGTTATGGCTTGTTGGGGTTCTATATGCCTCGATTAACTGTACTTCAGTATCTTTTACCATGTTTGGGAAATTTTCTGCCATTATTTCAGCAAATATTCTTTTTATATCATTTGTGTTGTCTCCTGCTGTTTCACTAACTCCTATAACTCGAATATTATTTCCTTTTGCCTCATCTTGCAGCTGTTGGATTTATTTTTCTTGGATCCTTGATGACTTTATGAGATCCTTCCTTTCACGCTCATTAGCTGCTGTGCTGTCTTCAAGATCTGAAATTCTATGTTTGGCTTAATTTAAGTGGTTTTGTCAACTTTCAATGGAAGTTTTCAATTTCTGGCAATCTCTTTGGACCTGTTTCATTCATGGTAATTCATTCCTAAATTGCTCTTGTAACATTTTTCATTTGTTTCCTATTTTCTTCTGTTATCTATTTCTTCTGTGTGTTCAGAACATTTCTTCCATTATGGTTTTCAGTTCATTTTTTGTCTGAGAGAATATTTCTACTTTAATCTCTTTTGTGGCCTGATGGAGTTGTTTCTTTACTTTGGATGTGATCATTTCCGAGATTGCAGATATGTGACTAATTTCTGCTTTAATCTGTTCTATGGCCCGATGGAGTTGTTTCGTTACTTTGGACGTAATTGCTTCATAAATTGCAGGTATGTGGCTTATTTCTGCTTTCATCTCTTCTATGGCCTGTTGGAGATGCTTCTTTATTTCGAATGCAATCGTTTCAGAACTTGCAGGTATGTGGCTTCCTAGTTCCCCTATATCCTCGCATTGAGGACTTGTTCTGGGTGGGGTTGAGTTCTGAGACTGCATTTTGTACTTCTGTCTTCCCATTTTTGGATATCAGATTCAAACTATTGAGCTGTAAATTACCCAGGCAGTTCACCAGGCAAAGGTCTGTTGCAAAGGCTGCTCCAATGGCTCCTTCTCTTCGGGGGTATGTCCCTTAATCTTTCTGCTAAGAGATCCACTCAAAAGGCTGCTGAGATCCTGCTTTGTGGCCTGAGCTACTCCCTACCCAGAGACCTGGCTGGGGTGTGTAAACAGCTCCCTGGTCCGCCCAGGGGTCCCTGCAGGCATGGGGACTGAGCTCCTCCCCCACTCAGTGATCTGGTCAGTCACGGCACGCAATCAGCTCACCCGTCTTGGAATCCGTGCAGGCAGGAATGTCCCAAAGTGCTGACATTTCGTGCTTTGCCCGCGAACCGCCACTCCCCAGCGCTTCTGTGTCTCCTTGGCGCTCTCGCAGTGGTCGCCGATCGCAGCTGCCGCAGTGCCCGCAGGCTGCAGGCCCAGGAGGGCTCCGGCAGCGGGGACAGGGACTGGAGCGGGACCCTGGTCCGCAGCTCGGATTAGCGCAGCCTGCCCGAGGAGCACGGGCCCCGAGTCCGCCCCACGCTGCAGCCACCAAAAAGGCAATTTCTGTCCACAGCCACGGGCAAGCCACGCAGGGTCGGGAGGCGGGAGGGTCTGGCCCGCCGCGTGCCCTCGGTGCGCGCGGACCCAGTTGAGCTGCCACCCGTGTGCCACGCTGAGTGCCTCAGGCACCCAGCACTACGAGCCCGCCTGCGCCTCACTGCGGCAAGTTGGGCCGTCCCGCTGTGGCCCGGGCAGCACAGAGCAACATGTTCAGTTTGAACTTCGCGGCCGCGGTCCCGGCACTCGCGCGCGCCAAGCCTGTCTCGAGCTGGAGCTCTCTATCAGGGTGGATCTTTGTTTTGCTGCACACCTGGTCACCATCTTCCCGGAAGTCTCCGTGGATTATGTTTAATTTTCAAGTATCTGGGAATTGTCCCCAAAATCTTTTGTCAATTTCTAGTTTTTTGTTAAGTTTTGAGAACATTTTGTATTATCTCAATCATTGTAAATTTATTGAGATGTGTTTTATAAAGTAGTATGTGATTTTTTTCCTGGAGAATGTTCCATTTGTACATGAGAAGACTATGAGAAAAATAATTCACGTTACCTCTTAAAAAACAGTACATACCTTATAGGACTTTGTGTGTTTCCCATGCTGACACCACCAATGTTTTACCTAAACCCAAGACCAAAACAGATGCCTAGGAGCCCAAGGGGTTCACTATGTTGCATCTGTCCCATGTGTTCGTCGAGTCCGTTCTCCGTTTTCCTCCACACTGCTGTGATTGTGGGTTGAACGCTAGGGCTTTGTCAGCCACCTCTTTTTGCCCTGGTGTCTCGTGGCTGTGGCCGTTTTGCAGCACTAGCAGAATATTAACGTACTGGCAGGAGAGAAAAGCCGAAGCTTGAGTTTATTTATTGCAGCTCCCTACTTCTGTCAGATGCTCTTCTTAGAGCAGTCTTCTCTCCAGCTCCTGGGCTTGTTGCCTTCTCTCACCATTCAGACCCAGCGTGGCAAAGTTAGGCCAAGCTTACTGCAGTGTCTATTTTGGTTTCTTTGTATTCTGCTCGTGCTTTTATGAAGAATCTTTCGATACATATGCCTGTGCTGCAAAGGCTTTTAGCTCATTTAAAGGTGATCTGAGTAACAGCAATAACAGAATGTAGAGGTTTTGGAGCAAGCATACTTTACCTAGAAATTTGACAGTAAACAGATGCATGAAAGTCATAAGATGGTAGCTACATGGATTTACATTTTTAAAAGGAAAGTCTGCTTGCAGAAGGCAGAATGGGAGTGTGGGGGCATATGGAGAGAGACTGGAGATGCTGGAAACAGGAGAAGTTATGGGGACAAAAATGGAGCACAGAATGCAAAGTAAAACGTGGAGAAAAATGCTGTTTACTTTTCTTATACTGAGAAGAAGAAATTGAGGGTAATTATGTGTCAGTGATTTGCATAGTTTAGTCCCCAGATTAGCAACATCAGAGGCCCCAGTACCTTGTGAGATGTACATTCTTAGATTTCATTCCTGCTCTACTGACTCAGAAGTGTAAGGAATAGAGCCCAGCAATCTGTTCATTCAAGACTTGCAGGTGATTCTGATGTAGTAGGTATTAAAGTAGGATTTGGGGATTAGAGAAAGAAATGATGTATGTGCTGTATAGGCTAAAGAAAGATTTTAATGGTATCATGAGATGCCTCGAATTTTGTCTGTTATCGAACAGAGAGAGATTTTCATTGATAGTAAAAGGGAGTTACTTTCACTTTCTGTTATTTTAAATCTCAAATATCTGGTAAAGTTTAAAAAGCTTTTGAGATTTCCTTGAGTGACTTAAAGTTCAGTAATCTTAATAATTTATAATTTCTGTTAAAACAAAAAATTTCCAGTTACAACATCTGTTGGACAATGAAAATTATACTTTTAGGGGCTGGGGATATAGCTCAGTGGAATAAGCGCTTGCCTAGCAAGCGCAGGGTCCTGAGTTCGATCCCCAGTACCGCAAAAAAAAAAAAAAATTATACTTTTATTTGAATTAATTAGATTAACTTTTTTTGAATCATGACTCCAATTAAGAAGGCCTGGGTCGTAGGGCCAAGCTCATCTTCACGTACCCAGGGCACACCACTGGTTGCCAAGCAGTCAGTGATTTGTGTTATAATCGCTCCCTTCACCCATGTGTTGTGCATTTATTTACATGTGCCTGTACTTTGTAGATTCCATACTTGGTATAGTACTGTGTAAGTGTATTTGCATACAATTATTTTTAGTTTTCAATTTTTTTCTATTTGTACATATTTGAAGTACTGTGTGCATTTTACAGTCAGCTTGGGGAGTGAGTACAGGTGCATGATACAGCTGTGTCTTCTTTAATACCTTTGTCCTTCCCTCTTTCCTCTTCCTCCAGTTCTGGGGGGAGGAGGGACAAGGAAATAAATAGAATAAAGAAAAGCCACGTGCAGGATCCGAGTAACGTCAATGAATGTAAACATTATATGCCAAAGCTATTGTTGGGAATATGTATAATACAGATATTTTGCAAAATACAATGTTCCATAGCTGTAGAATTCAATTTAGGATTTGTTTGGAATTTCTAAAAGATAAAATTTAGTATGTATACTTCTTTAAATATAGGTACCATTTGAAACACATTGCCAATACACATAATACCCTTTCAAAATTAACTTGGAAGAAGCTTTGGAGGCACTGTTGAGTATGCAGTAGGATTTCCATTTTTAAAATGGCAGAGAAAAGAAATCTTAGATTCTTGAAGAATCATCTTAAGAGAAACAAGAAGTTAACCTTTAACTTTGATTATACTAGGAGTTCTTTACTATTTTTTAATTTTTTTGTCTTTTTGAGACAGGTCTTGCTATACTGTAGTTCAGGCTGGCTTTGAGCTCATTTTGTAGCCCAGGCTGGTCTTGAACTTGCAACGATCCTCCTGCCTCAGTCTCCCAATGCTGGGATTACAGGCGTGTGCAACCATGCTTGGCTCACTAGGAGTTATAAGAAAGGATGTGTATGGATGAGCATTCATGAGAAAGAGTTATATAGATCAATAAAGGTCACTTGGTAGAATAAGGTAGTCAAGTCAAGCACCTGTAGAAGATAAAAATATGTAAAGAGACATAAATAGATCTGGCCTCATAGAACCCCCAAAAGATTCAGAAATCAGCCACCAGGTGTTGGGTAAGTCAGGGCGGTCAAAACCTTTTTTGCTTAATAGTCTGTGTAGTAGTAAGTAGTAGTTGGATATCTAGGTTCTCACATCCGTATTCTTAGCAGCAAAGAAAGTAAGTTTATTCTCTGAAGAAACCCAAGTTTCAGAGGCTTTGGTTCACCACAAAGGATTTGGTCTCTCCACACTTGTATAAGTAATGTGTATAACTCGGCTCCCTAATCCCACCCAGCTAGAGGAAGCTGACAAACCCAGGTATGAGGTTGAGATATGCTGCAGAGAAACTAAACACCCCAGAGAAACATAATGATTAATACTTTGAGGCCCCTGATACCAGTGCGCTTGTTTATGCGCCCACTCCATACTGAAGCTCACCAATTGAAAGTACCCCTGACTCCTCCATCTAGAACCTGAGCTTTGTGGAACCTGACTCCTAAACATGAATGGACACCCAAAACCTTCAATGTCAATAGCAGCCCCGTCTCCAAAAAATAAATAAGAGAAAATGAACTCACTTGAGAAACAATACAAGAAGCAGAGGAAAACTTCAAAGAATCTGATTATATCTTTAAACCGATGAGAAAAATACTGCATCTATAAAAGAAATGGGTTCTTCTAAAAATGGGCAATAAAACAAAAAGGAAATCCTGATAAACGTTTAAATGAATGAAAAGTTCAAAATAAAATTGAACCAAGCTATTAGCTATAAAAGAAGAAGACACGATGGCTACTTTCAACAAAGCATAAGTAAACCACCAATCTTGAGGTGCAGTTTACTCAGAGAGCAAACAAGAGAGCAAACATTAAAGAAATAATGTAAGACATTTCTCAAACAAAAGGTCTTGCTGAGGGTCCAGCATACAAAGAAGAGACCTAAATCAAGTCCCAGTATTGGGAATTTGCAGAGCACAGCTGATCTTTTTTTAAAAAATCAAGGTCCACAATTACATCAGACATTTTAACAAAAGATTGGAAATTAGGGAAATCTCAAGATGATTTGATGATGATTATGTGGCTTAACATCTTACTGAGCTTTCTGTAAGTATTACAGTAAAGTAACATTTTAAAAGAGGGACTACAATGGGAGGGCAGTGGGGTCTGACAGATGGGAGGATAAGAAAGGTTACAAGGAAAGGCATATATGATCAAAGAAAGATACATGTCTGCATGGAAATGTCAGTGAAATCCACCAATTTGTGCAATTAATATACTTTAAATTATGGTTAAAAGTATATTTTTGAATAAGCATGATCTTTAGTAAACCTGCCATATAAACTTCAAGAACCACCTGGAGAATGTACTCTTGTAAATGAAGCAATAAGAGGAAGACATGATATTTAGAAAACGGTGTTCTGGTTTGTATCTAGATGTCCCCCCCAAGCCTCATGTGGCATAGATGGGCTTTTCAGGGGTGGCTGGGTGTAGGCTTGTGATGCTGGGATTGATTCATGGTGTGATGCTAGCATTAAGGCTAGTTCCCACCCTGGGTGGGCAGCCTTGATAGAAGACAAGGGACAGAAGGAGGGTTGTTGCTGCCTGCTTGCTGCCTTGTTGCTTTCTGCTCACCATGAGCTGTTTCTCCTCTGAGATGCCCCACTGCAATGCCACCCTGTTTTGGAGCCAGCCAACGAGGAACTGAAACCCACACAATCAGTGATTTAAATAGACCTTCCCTCCTTTAACTTGTGAGTGTTTCGTATTTGTTTCAGCAATGAGAAAAGAACCAAGCATTCAGGAGAGCAGCTCTACCGAGCTGTCTGAAGTCGGCTATATTTTTAATTGAAAGAGTTAACAAAATATAATGTACAAAAATCATGTAAAGACAATAAAAAACAAGAAAAAAGTTAAAAGTTTAAAAGAGATTGGCTATGAGGTGAAGTGAGGACAATGATTCTGGAATAAATCGCAGCAAGGTTTCAACTTTCAAGCTCTGCAAATGTATTTTATTCAAAAATGTAAGTAGATCACTTTATAGAAAGAAACAATTTTTGTTCATTGTGCATATCTGCAGCTTATGTTTTTAGTCTTTTAAAAATTTGACACTGTAAAACAACTGTGAATGTGGTTAACATGAAAGATCTAGTTATTAAATTACATTTCCTTGCAAAAATGAGCCTTAGCTTTTGATAATACATCTATCTCCACCCTGATTTGTACCTACCAACTACTTTAAGGCTCAATTTAGGTGAAGCATGACAAGTGTTTTGTGTGTTTGTATATATTAAGTCTTGTTTCATATGTGCTGGTGCTTTTAGACTTGTTAAAGGTAATCTTTTTAGTCCTATTGGGATACATGAGTGATATGGAGAGAAGGCAGACTTCACATTCTGATAGTTTACCGAATATTCCATGTAATTATAACAGATTTGCATTAGCCCATTTCTTTTAAACATCACTTAGTGAACCTTCTTATATGGACTACCAATCAATAACCCAAGGCAGGAAGTGAAGACATACATATGCTTATATTGATTGCTAGTATATAGTTAAATTGGCTTGATTCTGTGTTTTATTTGGGCCTAAATTCTTGGGCAGCATATGCATATAAATTTCAATATTGTGGAATTAGAGTTCTTTTACAGGTTACCGAATGTCCAGTAGTCCAAATTTTCATGCCTTATCTTTTGGATTCACAGCAACAGATGGCATATGAGTTTAGAATCTTAGGTTGTATCACAATTGTTAGCTTAAGAATTAGGAGGGTACCAGAATTTTTGTATTTTCTATGAAAATAAAGTTGCTAAGTAGGTAAGTGTGTAAACAGGGCTGTTGTTTGGATGTCAGACCGCCCCCCCCCCAGGCCTACCTGTTAAAGGCTTGGTGGTGGCCCCTGTAGGAGTGGGACGTCATGGGTGGTCCTTCAGTCATGGTGGGGTTGTGCCCCTGGTGGAGACTGCAGGGCCCTCCCTTGCCTCTTTCTTTTTACTTTGTTGTCATTAGGGAGGAACTTGTTCCTCGCTCTCCTGGCCTTTGTGGTCCAGGATCCCTCCAGAGCTCTGAAACAGTGGATCTGCCAGGTCATAAGCTGGAATTTCCAAAACCATAAGCCAAAATTAACCCGTGCTTTTTCTCCAGTATTTTGTTATAGTGACAGAAAGCTGGTTAATATAAACAAATACATAAAGTACATTTATCAGTTGTTTGTTGTTTTCATTGAATTGTAGCCCCCAATTTAGCAAATTTGAAGATAACAAAATTTTTCATTTTAAAAATCAAATTATGAACTTCAAATTAAGCCAAGATTTGCTCTATTACAACATGTCATAGTGACCCAGACTTAAAATTCTAGGAACAATAACTTCTAGTATATTATAAAAGCATATTTAATGTACTTAAAGTAGTTTAGAATAAAGAAAAAGTAGTAGTGTTTACCCTCACTCTTTAATAATAAAATAGAAAAACAAATACATCTTAGTTGAGTTCTATTCATAATAATGAATACTTGCCTGACACTATTAAATGCCTTTGTTCAGACCTTTCTCATGTATTTTGTAAGTTGAAATTACAGATGATGCTATTAAAATATTAAAGTACTGCCTTATTTGTTGAGCTCAGTTGGGGATTTCTTTCATTTTAATTTAATTTTTAGAAGAAATGAATTGATAGGTATATGTACTGTTCATTACATATGTCACTGACTTCAAGTACGTCATTTACGAGCTTTGAAATTTCTTTAAAACAAATTATTAACTGCACTTATCAACAGAAAGAGAAAAACATTCAAGTTTTATAATTCCAGTGTACCTTTTATTTCCAGGCCAACAAAATGGAAATACCAAGCAAGCTGGAATGAAAAGGTGAATTTTCCTTTTCCTTCTAAGAATAACAGCAGTGACCAGCCTCGCTCTTCTCATTACTCAGAAGCTGTTACTGTAAAACAGTGTGTTGGACTCATTTTGCAACTATATTAGAACTGAAAAACTTTTAGACAAAAGGGCACACGGTTTGATCTTGTGACATGTCTGTCCGTAATTGTGCGTATTTTAAGTAGTAACAATCATCACCACAAGCATTTAATTGGATGGTTATTCTATAGAGGATAGCATTTAAAAACAGGGAAAAGGAGGTATATAGACTGACATTTAAGCTGAAAATTGCAGACAATAATACAATGTAGGATGTCCGAAGAGCCATGTAGAGACACAGACAGTAAGCCAGTGACTAGGATTAAAGAAAGTAAATTTTTCTGTGCTGTATGTTGAGCATTTATTTTGCATGAGCAAATAAAAGTGCTCCCCCAAAATGACTTTGTTACCTTACTTTTCAGAATAGTACACTGCTCAAAGGGAGAATCAGAATTACTAAGGATATTTTTGTTCTCTTTACCAATCTGCCCTCAGATTTGGTGCAAACTTGGTGCTCCTCTGTGGTTATATATTTCACTGTTTGCATAAAGGTTATTGATTAAGATTGTAGCAAGTTCTAATGCCATACTAATGAACTATTTGTAGAGTTCTTGTGAATTCTACCTTGGTGCCATTCATAGCAGGATGTGATAGGGTACAGGAATATTGCTTTAAAGGCAGAGTGTATGCTCGCTGCAGGGTTCCCTAAAACGCATTCTGTGGAATGCTAATGGCAAAAAGGGCACATTGTGTTGTATTTTTCTAAAAAGCTGTATGGTTAAATTAATTTGGGAAATGTTAAACAAAGAAGTCTTTGCAGGACTTCTTGAAACCTTTGACATACTTTTAAAATTTATATTGAGGGTTGGGGATATAGCTCAGTGGCATAAGCACCTGCCTGGCAAGTGCAAGGTCCTGAGTTCGATCCCTGGTACTGCAAAAAAATAAAAATAAAAATAAAAAAATAAAATTAATATTGAAATCATTTAACTAATGAAGACTTTGAGCAGTAGCTCTAGGCAATGAAGTTCTGTGTCAGATTGTTGTAGAGCGTGTTAGCCTTATAATTAGACAGAAACGCTCTGGAATTAAACTCGGAAGTTATTTACCTCTTTGAGCTCTGGGATTCTCACTTGTACACTAGGAATAATAATCCCTACACAAGGAGAATACTGCTTATTGTTAATTCATGTACAGACTGTAGCTTATTGTAAGTGTAAAGGAATGCATACCAAAGCAGCGTTGATTGGTAAAACAGATCACAAGTACAGTCAATGTAATTCTTTGGTAGAAAAAATCTGGAAAAACTAAGCATTATGTCACCAAAGGAAACTGTGATAGAATAGAAAAATCTGTTTTATATTAAAATATAAATTTTGTCTTGGTTCATTGATTTAAAATTGGGTTACATAATTAATTCACTATTTTCATATATATTACCTAATTTAATATTTATAAAAATACTGCTGAGGTCTTGTATCTTTTTATATTTAATTTTACAGAGGACAAAGGTCCAACAACTAATATGTTGAACTTGTGTTGAAATTCTCATCTAACTCCAAAAGCTAGGTTCTATTTTAAAAATTCCTGTAGTTCAAAAATCAAATAATATAAAAAGATAAAAATTCACAACTCTGTCCCTCCTCTTACCACCACATACTCCTCATATTTTTATTAGGACAGCTGTCCTTCCAATTCCTTTGTGCATAGTCAAATTATATATAAAGATGTATGTTCTTAGTTTCCCCTAAAAGTAAAGTTAGACATGACATCAAAAGTATTATCCATAGGTGAAAAAAGTCAATAGATAAAAAAGTTTGTGCTCCAAAAAACCCTGTTAGGAAAATGAAAGATAAACTAGCAACTATATTTAAAATATATAAATACATTATATGTTCAACATGCAACAGCATTAAAAAACTGCTTTTAAAATAGGCAAAGGATACTAACATATTTCATCATAGAAAATAATGGATGGCAAATAAGATCATAAAATATATTCAACATTCCTGTAGATGGTGCAAATTGAACCACACTGAAATATTATGTACCTGCTAGAATTGCTAAAATGAAAAATATGAACATCATATTTATGAGGGTATGGAGAAATTGGGTCTCTTGCTGATAAAAATGTAAAATTACATGACTCTGGAAAAATACTTTGGCAGTTTTGTGTAAAACTGATCATACATTTTACCATATGACCCAGCCATTATACCCTTTGCATTTATTCTAGGGAAATAGAAACTCCCATGTTCACATAAAATCTGTACAAAAACTGTTCACAGTAGATTCAACACAGAAAGCCACTAGAAGTAATTCATCTTCAGTGTAAATCTTACATTATGGGCGAAGAGTTCTCAGTGTCTGTTGCAGTTTTCTTGGATGTAAAATGTGCACCGTGGCTGCAAAGTGGGGGCAATAGCCCACCCTCCCACCCTCAGTGGAGTGGGATCTGACTCCACGATGAGGAGGGGTGGACTAATGGCAGATGGCAGCGACCAGGATGGACCTCAAGGACCCCTGCTTAGTGAAAAACATGTCAGCATCAATGTCAAAAAGATATGATTCTATTTATATGACATTCTTAAAACAATAGCAAGTTGCAAATGGAGCTCAGACTAGTGACTGACAGGGGACCGAGACTGGGGGTAGGGAAGAGGCTGCTGGTAGAGAAAAGCAGACACGCAAAGAAGTGTAGCGCAGATGAACTCTGGTGCGGATGGCACAGTTCTCTGTCTTGGCTGTTCCCTGAGAGTAGAAGTGTAGGCACGTGCACGCTGACTGCTGGGTTTTGGTATTGAACTGCCAACATGTCCCTGTGTATTATGCTCTCCGTGTGGTATCGTACTCTAGCGCTCACTCGGTGTTGCCGGGTAGAGTAGTAGCTGATGAGTGGTTATATGAGACACTTGGTACTGTTTATATTTCTGGGTTCTACAGTTATTTCAAAACAAATGTTTTTAAAAGACAGCACAGAGCGTGGCAGGCATTCCTCTCACCACCTTGGAGACAAGTCCTTCAGCTAAGTGAGTGTGGTAAATGATGGTGCCGAGACTGAGAACTTAGAATCCTGGAGCCAGGAAGTGCGAATCCTGATCTCTAATAATGTGCTCAAACTGTTGAGAA
The DNA here is from genome assembly GCA_004027595.1 of Dinomys branickii. Lineage (NCBI taxonomy): Eukaryota > Metazoa > Chordata > Mammalia > Rodentia > Dinomyidae > Dinomys > Dinomys branickii. The sequence continues at coordinate 54,337 of PVLD010001926.1, forward strand.
AACGGGACAGGAGCCTGCTCCAGATACTGATTGGCAAGAAAAAGTAAGGCCCTGTCTCTTATTAGCTGCCTTGCCGCCTGTATTTGAGAGTGGAGAGCCTACTGGACAGCACAGGTAATGGCAAAACTTAAAGGGCACCCTGCTCAGAGATTCAGTCTCAGAACAAGGCCAAGTGGCGGAGAGGGAGTGTCAATCCAGGGATTAGTCAGAGTGGAGGAGTTTGGGCCACAAGTCATCTCCGAAGGAAGAGTGTGAACCAATGGATGCATGTTGGGCAGTGTGTTCTATTTTTGAATCCTACAGTGTGGCCTTTGGAGGAAAATAAGTGTACCAATTCTCAAAAGATCTCTGAAGTCAGGACTGACGCAAACTCACAGAAGATGTGGTAATGGGCTAATAACTACACACAGTGGAAATCAAACAAGGGTCAAAGCACAGTGAAGAAATCAGCGCTCTTCTTTTCCCAAGGAATCCTAAGTTTCACCTCCTTTCCTTTACTATTACATCTCTCGCATATGTTTTCAATTAAGAAATGACTGGAAAGTACTATACTTCTTTTTATAGAACCAAGATACTGATTTACTAAGAAATGTAAGGTTATACTTAGATGGAATTAAACCACATATGGTGACTGAAGTCATTCTATTTCTCTGGGGCAGAGAATATACTGAATGGTAATGTGCTTTACGGTCACTGTCCTTGTTTTTTATTTAGAGAAGAAAGAAGAGCTTTAAAAATAACCCCCATATAAGCCTTCAAAAAAGCTACACCAACACATCAAAGTCTTGTGGTGTACAGTTTTCCTCCCTGAGCGCCTCCCTCACTCCCTTTCCAAGGTAGTACAAAAGTAAACTGCTTGTATTTCCAGCCCTGTCCTGCCCCCAAAATAATGGGACTAGACCAGTAGGTTGAGTTAGTCTTTCCAAGCATGTCAATGCTCTTGCCTAATTATCACTTAATTAAGTGTGACTCAAATGCGTGATCCTATTACAGTGTCAGAAATGTCAGGTTTGGGGCCCACACTGTACACTGGAGAGATAGCAATAGGAAGCTTAGCTGCAGAAGGAAATGTGTTCAAACACTTACCATACATAGCTTCTCACTCTGTGGAGAATAGGGAGAGGACAGAGAGAGTTCATAAGCATGACCACGATGAAAATGGGAATGTTTTGTTCCACATACCCACCAGAGCCACTGAATGAGTAAGAAACCAATTTCTTCTGTTCCCCACAAGCACCCTGATACAGTTTTGTAATTGTCACACTCTTTCTTATCCCTGCTTGGAAATTAATGTTTACCCTATCCTCCACCTGTTACACAGAAAAGTTAATCATGTTACTCCTGTTCCTGGAGGCTTCTGCTCACAGAAACATCCACTGAGATCGCAAGTAAACACATGTAGAGCAGCCCAGATGCTCTTGTATCAAACCTTATTCCTCAGAAAAAAATTAACAGTCAATTGTTCCGGTTTTCATTGGCTACTGAGTAAATAGTACTTCAAAACCGTGGATTAATGTGTACTATTTAAATGTGTTCGTGTTTAAAACAGACCAAGAATAGCAAAACATGGAACAATTATAATAGTAAGATATTTACTTGCTCAAATAAACTTAAAGGTCTTACATTTGGCATTACTTCATATAGGTGTTTTGACTAGAACAAAATTTTAATCATTTAATCAAATATCACAATGACTATATTTTTACAATGACAATTGTTAGGAGGGTTGTGGAGGGTATCATTTTGTGAGTCAGAGCAAGTGCACCAGAGCAACTTACTTTTGTAACAAAATCATGTTGACAATAACCCATTAATCCATGAATGAATTAGTCCAAACCTCTCCCAAAAGATCCGGTTTCATTACTGTTCTACAGTGGGCCCTCGAGTTACAACTGGTCTGACATATGAACAACTTGGGTTGTGCTTGGAATTTTAGTTTTCACTTACGACGAAAGTCTTGAGTTGTGACCCGAGTGCCAGCCACTTGTGCTTCCAGATGGTCTCAGATACAGATTCAACACTTAATGAATTCTGGAAGGGACATGAACAACATCTTTCCCTGTATGGGGTTAATGGAGAAATCCTGGTCAGTGTCTCTCTAAGGACACTGAGATCTGCCTGTGTATCGGAGACTTTGAAGATGGTGTAAAGGAGCCTGAGCCTTCCACTGACAACTTGAGTTACAACCAGGCCTTGGGAATGAACTGAGCTCGTAAGTCAAGGGTCCACCATTCTAGAGACCAAATTTCCAACATAAGAATTTTTCAGGACACATTCAAACCATAGTATGTATGTTGCATGAAGGCACAAAGTGATATTTCAGCAGGAAACACTGCATTTGACACACAGGTTGGAAATTATGATGAAGTCGTTCACTTGCACTACAGTTATGTTTTCTGCATGCCTTCCCTGCCTTCTGGTGTGATCTTCCAAGTAAGAATCTTGTTAATATCTCTTCCTTCTCCCAGTGAGTTGCCATCAAAGTTAGTTTTAAAATAAAAACCAGCTATTTGAGCTTTTCTGAAATAAATGGAAATTACTTTTCATTTTATATCCTGGGAATAGCTATTCCTAGGAACAGAGGACTTGGATATCGGCACAGGCCGTAGGAATAGCTAATGGTCCTCCTCCCACAGGATTGGTGGAAATTAGGTTCTTCTAAAACCTTTGTAGAAAGCACTACTCAGTCCTGAAACCCACAATGCTGGAAACCCTTGAGAGGTAGCCAGTATTATAAACTATGAGAAGAATCCAAACTGTTTTCTTTGTCAACAAAAGATTCAAAAATGCTTGTTCTTAGGAAAGGAATATGCTAAAGAGTTGGCACTCTGATATCTTGAGCTCATGACTTGAATCCTTCAGTGCTTTCTAGAAAGACCAAGTAACTTAGTATATATTTTCAGGTTCTGCTAATCACCACATGTTGTAATCGAAAAGAAAATATGAATTCTGTGTGCATTTTGAAAGTCGATATGGAACCAGTCAAACTTTGTTCTGAAGGTTGAGTAAAGTGTTTAGTAACCAGGTAGCTCTTAGACTGTCTTGTGTTAACATGAGTTCACTGAGATTACTTTTACTTAGGATAAACTCACCCAGAAAATGTTTTTTAATTGGCTGTTCAAACTGTTAATAGAATACTGTAGGACATTTTAGCCTTGTGGCAATGTCTTCTTTGTCACTTGGTTACATTCTGTAGATGACTTTACAATTGATCTTATGCTGTTTGCATGAAAGATAATAAGTTTTGTTGAAACAAAACAATACATTTGCATGTTTTGTTGAAAGGTAACATGGTAAAAAATACAAATTAGTTTTTATTCACTAGTATAAAATGATGTACACTAGTTGGTGGGGAAACTTTCAGAGATTTCAATAATGATAAACAACCTACTGTGGCATGGGTGTCACAGATTTGTCACCACTATCCTATGTTGTCAGTAGTCACTTGGCTTTTTAGAAAACATCCTCTGAGTACAAAAAGCCATATTAAAAAGTGTATGAGTGCATGAGGAGGTTTGTATGGATGAAAAACATAGTAGAACCCAAAGAAATGAAAGCTCTTAGTTTGGTAGTGTGGACTCTGGTTAGTTTTCCTTGTGTGAGTAAGGCCAGAGCACTGATTATGTGGCTTACTAGGACGTTCTGACACCTGAAATGATAGATGATGTCGCACCTCAGGAATTCCTCAGAGATCCAGATTCTTCCCCAGTGACTTTATGCTACTTCTCATAAAATGTCAAGTGGAAGCTTTTAGCAACATTAACTATTTGAACACTAATTTGAGTATTATTCATAGTGGCTGCAGTAGTTTGGGCCAAAGGTCTTCATAGAAAATGCTAGAAACTCAAGATCCCAAGCAACGCAGTTTGTAGTCCCTAAGGCAGGCTGCAAGGGTCCTCTATGTGGATATAGCAGTGCTCAGGAGTGCCTACCTCTCACTGAACTACCACTGATGAAGACTCCCAGTGGCCTGCCTGTCTACTCACCTTAAGAGAGGGCAGTAGAAACCTATATTTAGGTGGTTTTCTGAGCCCCATGTCAGGGAGGGAGGAGGTCACTCAAACAAAAGAAGCCTTTCTGTCTCTTGCACTTATGGCTGCTTGTGAATGCTGTTATTAATTAGGAAGCATCCTAGGCCCCCCTCTGTCTTGGATCCTATAAATAGAGTCCAATTCTCTGGCTAACCAGTTGCAGGAGAGGTGAAGAACTATGGTAAGGAGTAGCGTTGTCACTATGCAAATCCAACGCATGTGGGAAAAGTTAGAAATGTGGTGTTCCTGCAACTGTGGGTAATAAATGATGTGAGGAAAGCTCTTATTTACCAATTGCAAAGAGCATTAATGTTTGGACTAAAACCTGGAACTCTTCCTCGGTTTTTTATTTCTTTTCTGTGGTCTAAAACATTTTTATGAATACATGCTTGCAGTACACAGTGAATGCACTCATCCTGGGGGGCTGGTGCAGGCACAAAATGCATCTTAATTCTTATTATTTCCTCTTCTCCCCTCTGCCCTGGTTTTTAATTTCTTAACACAGTTTTGGAATCTATAGCTGATTTTAAACTGCATCAATATTGGAAGGTTAATTTACTTCAGTAGTGAAGCACAGCACAAATTAGATTCAGTCATGCTACCAATAGCTCTCTGCTGAATGGCTCTTGAGTCTCATGTATGCCTGCCTGTGAGTGTGTATGTGTTGAGAGGTTTCTGTGAGGTTTTTAGCTATGTAGTGCAAACGAACTTAGTCACACTTTAGCATGGTGAGCAGAAGGGTGAGCTTGTGATTCCCTGGAATCCAGGAAAGCTATGCTTCTGTGGGAATATTTATAATATCACATTTTCCGTTCCACTTCTCCTAAGGGGCAACTGAGGGAGCAGCCCCGCTGGGGCTTTTGCGTGACTCATTCCACCATCATCGCTGCTGCTTGTGAGCCATGGGCAGACACCAGTCAGCCCCCACCTGCTCTGAGGAGCTCATCTTTGTCCCTTCAGTGCATTTCTACCTGTTTTAAAGTTTTTTTCTTAAAAAGGAGGGGTATGTGTGTGTGTGTGTGGGGTGTGTGTTTGTGTCAGGAGAGGGAGAGGGAGTTAAAAGAATAGGTAGTTTATATGCTTCAAATTCCCATCTACTTTGTAGGGGGATCACATACTATGTCCAAGACAGAGACATCCTGTGAGAAACAGATTTCATTAGAGAGTCTGAAATGACAGGAATGGTTTAAATTTAGCATTGCAGATGGAATGCTGCCTCTAGGTAACATACAACTAAAATGATTCCAAATGTTTTATCTGGTGCCAGCTGTGCAGCCTTCTGGATAAATCATTTCACAGCGTACACTTCAGAGCATTTAGCACAGATGTCTCCCTCTGCCACAAGGGTCCTTCACTGAAAACAAATGGCCATGGCCGTGCTGCCACCCTGGGAGGAGCTGCTCCCGTGCCCCCTTCATTATGGCACTTCTTGCACGTTCCATCCGCTCATCCTGTCAGCTCAGCCACAGGATCAGGCCAGTAGACTCTGCCTGTGGGGACTGAGTGTCCCTGGGCACCCCAGCCACTCAGGCCTAGTTATTTTCCTTGGGACCTGGTGAATCATCCTTTGTGCTGCGGTCGTTGTGTGAGTCATTCCAGTCTGTTTTCTGCCCAGTCTCAGGCTGGTGGCTCATTTCTGGAGAGGGCCCTTCCTTGTCTGTTAAATGTCATGGTTCACACCATTACACTTTGTAGCAATCCCATGGCCATTTCACCAGAGATTAGTGTAAGCTAAATAATAAGATGACAAATAAATTGCTTCTGTGTGGGTGAAACTAGCCAGGCTTTTCAGACACTTATTTTAAGACCATAATTTGCATAATGTTGTACAGTGATGAGAATGCTAGACTTTATAATTTTGTTTCATTTTTATCAGGAGACAGATGTGTATCAAATGTCATATGTGAAATCAACATCTGCTTAAAGAAGTTTTTGGAACAAACATAGTTGGTGGTTGTTCCCACTTTCTAATGGTCTTTCTTTTCTCCCCTCTTCTGTTTTTCTTTTCTCCGTACATTTTGAAGAAAAAATTTAATTTTTTCTCCTTACAAGCATTTACTAATTTATGACAAAATGGTTTTTCCAGAAGAGGCATTACCAGTCAAATGAGAAAAATGAGTGTCTAGTATACCTGGAATTGATAAAATTCATCTTCTCTGGAGATATGAGGACCTTTTAGATGTCCCTCTTAGGTATTAAAGAAGCTAATAGTAATCACTTTCCCTGCTAAAGGGCCAGGACAGATGTAGAAATGTCTGATGTCTGTTTCAGGTGGGCTGCATACCTTGGCTGTGATTCCTAATGGCCAGGCTGGTTGTGGCTTTTGGGTAAATGTTGAGTTTTCTCAGCAGAACAAAGGCGGTGTTTTCCCAATTGATTTATTTGATCACATTTCTTTTTCAAGGCAAATTTTAGGGTTTTACAAGGGAAAGTCTCAGCTTTTCCTAGATTAGGAAACAGATTGTAAAATGTTTTGCTGGGTCAGGGTAAAAAAATTACCTCACCCTGTCTTGCTCAAGACCCAAATGCCTCGAAAGTTTAAGTAAATTTGATTTGAAGAAAAATGACTGAAAATAATTGCATCTCTATGCTAGACAGTTACCTAATGAACCAAAGAAGTCTGATGTCATCCTTATAGCGGCCTGATGAGTGGAGAGTATTCTGCTTGAAAGGGTATTCCTAATGGAGGAGCCCTTACCAGCTGAAGGATGTGCTACCAGTCCCACTGCTGTGGTCCAGAGAACGCCAGGCACAGCATGCTCTGGGTGTGTGTTTTAAATTAGCTTAGTCAAGCTATAAATACTTTTAGTAATTTCTAAAAGACGAAATATTTCTGTCCAAGCCAGAAGACTGTGTTGTGCAATACAAATTAACTTCTTATGGAGCTGAAGTCTGGGAAACAGTAGAGAAGTGTGTTTCTAACTCTGGCTCACCAAACGAGATTAATTATAATTGTTCATATTTGCTCTGAGGATTTCTCAGTCACCTCTGGCATGAAATTCAAATTCCTGCCCATGGACTCATGCCTTCCATTGAACGCCCACAGCAGTCTCACGTAAGGGTCCTCATCCTTGGATACACAAATCTTCATGAGCTGCTTCCAATGTCGTTGGTTTTGCCTCAACTCAAGGCACTTTCCCTAAATAGAGTGGTCCGTCTTTCTCTCTATCCTGGTTGGTATCGCCATTCCCATCTTCCAATTATTGGGAAATCCTCTCATCCCAAGAAATTTTTCTAAAGAAAATTGAACAATTTTTAATCACTTAGCCTCACCTCCTTTCTTTTTATTTGTAAGCAACATTAATGCTATATACAGTATAAGTTGCCATGTAGTGGAGATTTATTTTGACTACCCTTCAAACAGGAAATTGCTCCAACTACCGTATGGTGTTAGAATGATTGCAGTGTTGGAGAGGTTAGAAATGAGGTGACCTATACATAGCTGTCTTTCTCTTTTTACTTCTTTCACCTCTTGGAAGAGATAGGGATAATGAGGGAAGTAGCAGGCAAACCCGGAGCTCTTCAACAAACCTGACTGCACACACTGAGCTGAACTGGATGACGTTGAGATTTTGTTTCTCAGACTTTGGAACTAGTCGCGATGTTTTAGCAGGAGCTCTGGGTAACAGTCCTCCGCCAGGCCTTGGCAATATTACCTGTCATCATCTCCTATTTCCTTGGTCTAGGAAACCAAAGTCATGAGGCAGATACTGCTTAATAATTACTGGAGTACACAGACAGTAATGCTAGTACTAGAGTGGTGGGAAAGATGGAAAAAACAAAGATTTAAACTAAAAATTCTACCATACTCAGCATCATTCCATTTTTATCATCTGTTGAGTTATCTCTTGCACTGTGCTGACAGGGAAATCTATGGGTCCATCCCATCAAATTACACAAACATACCGTTTTTGGTTTTAGTAATTAGAAAGGCCACAGAATTTTCAGAGTTGGAGCGAAGAGGTAGGTGGGATACGCAACCTCAGGTATAATAACAGAACGGTGAAATGTAGAAAGCTTGGACTGATTGGAGGAGAACTCGGGAAGGAGGGCCTGTTTGAGATGACAGCGAGCCTTTCCTTTCAGGAAATGGAATCAGTGGAAGGACCATTCCATTGAGAAGAGGGGATGAGTCTGCCTATGACCTGTTGCTTACCGGGGCCTGAGGTCTGCATAGTCATGAAGACTGCTGAGGATCCTGTGGTGTTAACAATGCTAAAGGCAAAACTCTTCATTTCACTTCCTTACCTGGAAAAACCTATTTCTTGACTATTTTTCTCCGTTTCAGTCAATGGCATCCAAAGAAACTCAGTAACAAACAAACAAAAGAACCACCCTCGATGTAATTCTTAGTTCAAATGTCTTTTGCTATATTCACTGCTACCACATGTCTCTACTAAATTGAAGGTAAAACCAGTGAATTCTTCTGGTGTGATATTAATTCTGTTCTGTCTTTTGTGAACAAAAAAAGGCAACTACATCAGAATACAGGGATGGGAGAGGCGTGAGAGATCTCAGAAAGCCTAGCAGTGTCTTCTATTTCCTACCCCACACCCTTGAAAATTGTTAGCTATGTGAGATCTCACCTTGATGTGGGTAAAAGAAGACACGAGAGAGAACTGCATGACTGTGAACAGAGGACAACTCCTCTTCCATCCGTTGTGGTGGGGCCTGTGTGATTGGATATACTTGTATGATTATGAGATTCTAATTGTGCCCTTCTCGCTCCTTCCTTCTTAACCTTCTCATCTCCCCTCAGCCCAGATTCTTTCCATGCATCCGTCTTCTGACCTCATCCATGGAACATCCATGGACTCAGAGCACAAAAACTGTGTCACCTTGTTTTCCAGAAGAGAATATCCCTCTGTGAACAGCTGTGCCATAAAAAGAAGATTGTGTAACTTTTTTATGCTCAGAGGAATGCAGGTTAGAAACAAGATGAGGAGTCAAAGCTATTTTTTTCTTTTTTGTAGATTGGGCTGTAATACAGTTTTGTAAGATTTAATTTATTTCAAACTGAATAATTTTTTAAAGACTTGATGAGGATTCAAAACACATTTCATATATTATTTGAATTTTAACTCTAATAGACTTAACCATTTGTCACGGTTTGTGTCTAGATATCTCCCCAAGACCTCATGCAGTCATGGAGCGGGCTTCTAGAATTCATGATTGATTCATGGTCCAATACTGGGATGCACAGTGTGAGTGTTACACCCGCCCTCGGGTGGGTAGTTTGCATACAGTGTGAGGGAGGGAAAGAGGCTTCTTGCTGCTGATTCCCTCTTTTGCTCTTTATTGCTTTTGCTGTTTTCTGCTGCCATAAACTGTTGCCCTCTATCCTGGGCCACTCTGCCTTGGAGCCTGCTGAGTATGGACTGAAACTTCTACAAACCGCAAGCTAAATAAACCTTGCTTTCCTTAATTTTGTGTGTCGGGTATTTTGTCTCAGCAACGAGAGAAAAGGAACTAAGGCAGAATGTGTTATAGTTTGTGTCTGGATGTCCCCGGAAAGCTTCTTGCAGTCATGAAGGGATGGGCTTTTCAGAGGAGGCTGAATCTAGAGTTTATGGTTGATTCATGGTCTAATGCTGGGGTTCAAGGTGTGAGTGCTACACCCATCCTAAGGCAGGTAGCCTTATACAATATAAAGGACCAAAAGAAGCTTGCATCCCCCTCCTCGCTTGGTGCTTCTGCTGTGTTCTGCCCCTCAGAAGTTGCTATTCTCTGTGAAGTCACCCTACCTTGCAGCTAGCCGATTATGGACTGAAACCTCTGCAATGTGAGCTAAATAAGCCTTTTTTCTGTTAAATTTGGATGTTGAATATTTTGTCTTAGCAACAAGAAAGGTAAGACAGATGGCATGATTTGTAGATGTGATGTCTGGACCTGCTTCACTTTGTCAACATAAGGGACGTTATCTTGAGGATTGTGATAGTTGATTGATTGTATTAATTTGATTACGTGAGGCCCAACTAAATTGGCTCAGCACATTCTGGGTGTGGAAAGAGCCACTGTAGGGAGGATTGTTGACAGAATGGTATAAAGGGGAAATGAAGAAGGGAGGGCTGCTTGTTTCTTTGGACAAACTCCAGTCTTTGCTTTCAGCCTTGACATTGTCTCCTGGCTTCCAGAGCAGACTCTTCAGCTTCCACCGCCAAGCCTTTGGCCTCCTGATATGGACTAGCATGGAACACTAAACTGACCTCCAGGCCTCTGACTGGAGCCTTCAGATCCCTGTGTGCAAACAGACCCATTGTACACTCTGTGTGCAGCTACTGTAAGCCAGTCTTGTAAATTCTTACGTTTTCGTATGTCTTGTATTATATGTTTTCTAGTAAGCACTGACTGATTCAAGGATACAACTAATGACACAAAGGCAAGACAGAGAGTTGGAAAGAAACTGATCCCCTGATAACATCAAGGACTGCCTTGCTTCTGAACTTTTCAGTTATGTGAACCAAGAACTCCCCCTTAACATTGAAGACAGAGGTTGATTCTTCTTTTTTCGCAGTACAAGCGTCTTAACTGATGAGTCCTACTTGAGTCATTAGCATTTCTGTAAATAGTACTTAAAGCTGTGAGACTCGATGAGATAACTCCAGGAGAAAATGTAGAGAAAGGAGATTCAAACTTGTGGCGTTGTTACCTTAGCATTTTGGTCCAGGAAGATGAACGGAGGAGGAGAAACTGGCGGAGACATGTACGGAGTCACCGGCCCTCAAAGAGGACAGTGCCTCAGGAAGGGAAGTGTAGTCCCCTCTTTGATAGGCGAGGACTCTGGGTAACATGAGGCGCCCGACACTCGGAGGTGCAGTATGGGGCTCATTAGTGTGACTGGCAGCCGAGAGGCTGAGAGGAGTAGGCTGGAGCTGATACGGGGTTAGGAGAGGGAGGCTGTGACTGCACACAAAGTTTGAGAAGTTTTTCTGTAAAGAGCAGAGAAGTGAATCACATGTAGAAGCTGCTATGGGATCTAGCGAGTTTGCTTTTGTTTTATTGCTACTTGTTTTTGAGCAAGGACAATGTGCAGATAGAATGATCCCAAGCAGAAGAATAGAAGAATGGACAAACAGATACAGAAGTGACGTCTTTGGAAGATGAAAGGGAGAGTCTCCAGGGGATAAGAGGTTCGGACATCTCCCTCGTCCCAGGAGGAAGTAGCAGGGTGGAGGAAAGTACATCAGCGGATTTGTGACGAGATAGGGGAGCTCTCTGTTTTACTTTCCAGTCAACAGTGAATAAACCTCATCTGCCAGGATGTAGGAAGAGAGTGTCATTACAACATCGCTCCTTGAAATCATTCTCTGGACAGAACTGTTCTTTGAATGGCTCTTGGAAAATTATACTGTTAGAGTTATGACACTATAGTAAATTTCTAGCCAGATGATAAAGGGTCATTGTGCTACTTTTTAAGGTTTTGTTACCCATCCATGCTATTGGAGGGGTAATAGAGGATGGCTATTTCTTTTTCTATCAAGAAAAGGGCCTGGGAAACTAGGGCTGGATTCTCTTGGCACTGGTTTTAGTGAAAGGAAAATTTAAAATTTTCCACCTAATGTGCTGTTGAGCCAGTGACATATACATCATTGTGCTCAGCATGGAGGGCCTATTTGCTCCAGCCGAGTCGGTGCAAACGTGTGCTCTCCTTTGGGATAGCCTCCACCTTTCTTGTTTGATTGGAAGAACTTTGTCAAGAGTTGGAATAATAATTTACAACCCTTATCCAAATCTAAAACTAAAGTATATATTCTCAGCAGCCTACATGGTAAAAATAGCGTATTCCATTTCTCTGCATAGTTTTGTAATAAGCATCAAGTGAGAAACTATGTGATGTTTCAAGATGATTAATTATGACTTCTAGTTATAAGTTAGTGGGAGATTCTTATTACATCTTAATTACAGCTTTTAGTTAAATAATTTAAATTAGTTAGACTATTATTCAGACCATGTGGAGGATGAAAGTGTGGGCTACTGTTTGTGAACACTCTGCTGGGGTTTTGCTCATGTTAGGCAATGTTAAATAACTTATTTCACATAAAGCCACTTGGGGACAACGTCTTTTGTATGTGGCTTCGCTAGCTGCACATTGATGGGAAGCCAGCATATTCACCATTCTACCTGCAAACAAATCCTGTTGACGCATGGCTGACAACAAAGACAAGGTTCATTTGGGTAAAGTCAAATCCAGACCAACCCGTTGTGCATGAGCCAAAGAAGGTTTGGGCAAAGAAGAAACTACACAAACTTTTAAAATTAGATTATTTAACACACATGGCTCAGAAAAGAGTAGGACCACATATTCATAACAGACAGTCACTGGGACATTTTTTGACTTTTTCAAAGGGTAATAGTGAGAATTAGTTTGGAGATGATTAGTTCAAATGGAAAATTTCAATTATGATTTCCCTATTTATCAATATATAGCTATTTAGAGTTTAAATTATACATATGGCCTATACACATATAATTCATAATATATTGATGAATAAATATGTGATTTTAATTGAAAAAATACATCATTTATATTGTATTTTAATTTTATATAATTTAAGTCCAAACATATACGAATTTTAACTTATATAACTGTGTATATTATAACTTTTACTGAAGAGAGTCTTAATGGCAGGGACAGTGGTAGGTGAGACAGAGTCAAAATAACTGTGATCAAAGTTCTAAAGCTGATTTTACAAAAAGTTATTGTATTGAATGGGTCAGCAGCCTCTGATCATGAGTGTGAAGGTATTTCTTGAAGAAGTGGTGTTAAGTGATCTTTATTCCTGAAATATTTGGTATGTGTTTGTTGGGATAGATTGTCCTGGGGATTATCATTTAAAAATTTGGTGCCCTTTCAATGCTGCTTACTGTTCTCCGTAGATGGCTTATAGCTCCTCCCCTGTCAGTCTTGGTCACGTGGATTCCCTCAGCCAATGAAATGCTAGGCGGCACCACTACCTGCAAAGGCTATTATATTTTTTTCTCCTTCTCCATAAACCTGGCACTAACCTGAGCCAAGAGTGAAGTTTAGGATGAGCAGCTCATCAATCTATAATTATCATACCTATTACTGTCCCTTTATTTTTCTTAATTGGAGCAAGTTATTTCTGTCAAATTTTTAGTACACAGAACTAAAGGAGGTGAGGGCAGAGAAGTGAGAAAGGAAAATGAAGTTCCAAGTGTTAACCTTGGATTGGTCCCTTTTCTTTTCACTTCTCTTTTCCTGGTGTTCTATCACTGGGCTTTTTTAAGTCTTTTACCAGCTTGGTAATTTGTTTAGATATAGCACAGGGTCAAGTAGTTATTTGGACAAAACTGCTTTTCATCAAGCCCTCCAGACATATCCACAGTGACACTTTGGCAAGGCCGTGCAGAGAAGTGTGTGCCGCTCAGTCACAAAGGACAAGTTGAGTGTGTGACAGTGCAGGGCGTCCACATCCTGTAGGATCTGAGAGTCCGTGGTGCTGGACCCAAATAATAGGGTAAGGAAGAAAGCTAAATGAACCCCATTCCCTTCCAGGGGAAGCTGGTGGTTTTCTATTTCTTCTAGGATATGGCTGACAATTATAATTTTTAGGCAGAAGATAATGAAAGACTTAATGGTTTTCTTATTTTAACGTTTAAAAATGTTTTACTTTTAAAAATATTTAGGTATACTGAGCTAATAAAGTGAAATTTTGCACATTATAATGCTTAATATTTTTTCTCAAAGTGGAAGAAAAGTTTTAGCTGCAGTTCTAAAATATGTGAGATGTGGAAATCTTTATGTACAGTTTGGGTGTGTGGTTTAAATGTGTCCCCCAAGGGTCCATATGCTGAAAATTGGTCCCTAGTGTGTTGATGTTGGGTGGTGGTGAGACCTTTAAGAAGTAAGGCTTGGCCCAAAATAATTTGGTCATTGCCTTTGGAAAGAATTAATACAATTCCTGTGAGATGCTGGTTAGTCCCCACAAGAGTGAGTTTATATAGAAAAAGCAAGATTTGCCTCTGAATTGCTCTTCTTGTCTTACTGTGAAATCTGTCACACGTGCTCCTAACATGATGTCACCTACCATGCTGTCGTACAGTCAATGAGCTCCTCAAAGAGGCTGAAGAGTTGAGGCCATCTCTTTGGACTTTGAGTCTGCAAAATGGTAAGCTAAAGGAAACTCTTCCCTTTATAACGTCCTCAGCCCCAGGCCACAAAGAACGAATGAACACACTTTGCATGGCTTCCTATGCTCTTGTGTTCTTGGGCACATCATGTAGCTGTTCCTTCCAAAGCTTTGATGCTGCTGCTGAGAGCCAAGGGTCAGGTTCTTGCTCTGGGACTGCAGTAGGCAGAAGACTGTGATGGCCTCAAGACTTCTGTCCCTGCAGTACACATGGCTTTTATGAGGTTATTTTACAAACAAGGCCAAGCATGGTGGTAACTGAGTAAGGTCCTCCAGTGATTATCACTCCACAAACATAGCAGTCTGAGCAGTTCTTTCATGCCAAACCACTTTCAAAAGAGATCAGGGAGCCAAATGAGCGAGCACACTGCATGGTCTTAGTGTAATGGAAAAGGACACATTGAAGAAGCCAGGAAGGAAGTGTTTCCCATGTTACCCCCTTGCCCACTCCGAACAGTGTGGAGAGAGACTTACTCTCCTTAAGAGAGAGAGCAGGAATTCAATCTAGGTTTTCGACTTGAAATCAGATTATTAGGTCCACCATAGTAAAACTTGGTTCCTAGGCAGAGCCCAACAACCTCTACCCCTAGGCCACTGCAGATTGAGCCACTGGAGCTGCAACCAGGTGCTAAAGGATTCGACTAATTATTGCCCCAGCTTCAGAGAGCAGAGACAGAAGTAATACCCTCCTGCTCAAGAGGACAGGAAGGCTAGTACAGAACTTTGTCTTGGGCCTATGAGGTGGGTCCGCAGTGGTAAGACTTGGCACCAGACAGAAACTAAAGGCCTGGGTATGTGAGCCAGGGTTCATGGGTGGAACATATAGAACTGTTCAGCTTCAGGAAGAGACCTGTGCATCAGTGGAACAGCCTACATGATTGCTAGGCTTTGAGTGAATCTGGAGCAGCCCTTTACCCAGACTGTGCAGTTACCTGTGGCTACAAGAAGCAGTTTAACATCTGCCTTGGTGGCCAAGTGACTATTTCCATCACCCATCCTCCAACCTCGGGTTGCACAGCTGTCATTAGGGAAGTACCCTCGGATGGAGCCTGTATACTGTCCCTAGCATAAGGCAGAGATCCAAAGGGACAAACTTGCATTGGTCACATACCCTACTGGGACAAACTTGTATTTTGCCTG
Source organism: Dinomys branickii (assembly GCA_004027595.1). Lineage (NCBI taxonomy): Eukaryota > Metazoa > Chordata > Mammalia > Rodentia > Dinomyidae > Dinomys > Dinomys branickii. Next base: position 69,659 of record PVLD010001926.1, read on the forward strand.
CATTACCACAAATTGCAGCATGGGCCTGGGTGCATACTTGGCTCTGTGCAGGTCCCTGTGGCTGTGAGACTAGGTACATCTCACAATACGATGAACTTTGCTGACTGAGAGTCTTTCTTTGCCAACGGTACCCTGACCATGGGCAACATAGTATACAGGATGGCTATTTACATTTAGAATAGGGTAGTTTGCTTAGGTGATTGAAGCCTAACAATGGGTAGGGTAGATGCTAGTGATGGCCATATCCAGGCCTGCCTATGGACAGAACCTCTGGAATCGCCCTGGTGTGGGGTGGAGACATGTATCCCCATCTATAGCAGTTCCTCTTGGGTCAGCATCACCGGTGAGTGGGTAGATTCTTGCAGTCCCTTACCAAAGCCTGTGACTGAGAATGAGGCATTTGAGCCTGTCCCGATCTCAAGGATGAGCTTAGAGGGATGGACTATTTGTAAAGATACCTCTGTGTTTATGCTGCACAACATACTAACTGAGGCTTTTGAACAAACCTGTGTTTGGATCATTATCTAGTGCTGAAACAACACCTACAGTGACAGACACCCTGGACTTAAAGAATCATCTACTTCTGAAATATCGTGACTATAAGTTCAGGGGAAATAACCAACTTGTTTAGAATTTTTGTAAAAACAAATGCAAACACACACTGATCAGAAAGACTAGAATACTTAGTCCTTCAGTTAGATTAGTGGAAAGAAATGAATAACAAAACCAGAGAAGAAAGAAATAAAATGCAGACTAAAGACGCAATTCAAAAGATAAAAGGAGTAAAGAGGTATTTCTCTGAACAAGGTAAAATGACAAACCTTATTCAAATTACTAAAAAATAAACTCATACTATCATAAGGTAATGAAAAAGGAGACATTTAAAGTGATATCATAGGGCTGGAGGTACAGCTCAGTGGGCTAAGTGCTTGCCGCTAAGCACTAGGGCCCTGAGTTCGATCCCCGGTCCCGGAAAAAAAATAATAAAATAAAAAAAAATAAAGTGATATCATAGAAACACACACAGAATCATTGGAGATTGTTATGAACAACTGTATGCCAGTAAATTTGATAACCTAGAAGAAATGGACAAGTTCTTCAGCATATCCACTTTACTGAGATTAGATCATGGGGAACAAAACACTAAAGCAAACTAGTACTAATCACATTGAACCAGTAATAAAAAACATTTTATATCAAAGAAAACACCAGGAGCAGATTATTTCAATGAGAAGTTCTACCAAACATTGAAAGAAGAACTAATACTAATTATTTTTTGATTATTCCAAAAAAAGAAAAGATAAAGAGTTCCTTCAGACGTGTTCCACAAGGCAAGACACAAGAACAACAACAAGGAGACTATTGGCCAATATCCTGGATGAGCGTAGATGCAAATACTCTCAAGAAAATATGAACAAACCATATCCAACAGCAGTGAAAGGATCATCAAACATTAAGAGGGCTTCATCCTAGGCTTGTAAGGATGGTTCAACATAAACAAATCAATAAATGTGATACATCACATCAGTATAACAACATATGTATTTGATAAAATTCAACCTCTTCATGATAAAAATACTGAACAAATTAGGTATAGGATGAATATAACACCGTATTATTAGTATTCAATATAATAAAGATTATATATATTAAGCCAACTGCTGACATTATATTGAAGGGGGAAAAGTTGAAAGCTTTGTCTCTATGAACAATACAAGGTGACCCACTTTCACTACTTTTACTTGATATAGTACTGAAAGTTCTAGCTATAGAAAGAGAAGAAAATAAAAGGCATCTAAACTATAAAACAAGTTAAATTATTATTGTCTGCAAATGACATAGCATTGTATGTGGAAAACTCCAGATATTCCACCACAAAAGAAAAAAACTATTATAAAAAGTAAATCAAGGAGATTTTCAGAATATAAAATTAGCATGAAAATCAGTGACATTACTATACACTAATAGTGAATAATCTGAAATAAAATTAAGGAAGCAATGTCATTAATGATAGCTACAAAATACCAGAGAATAGATTGCACCAGAGAAGTGAAGGTTATCTACAAGGAAAAGTATAATGAAACAAATTAGAGAAGACATACACAAAAAATGGAAAGGCGTGTTCATTCTTTAGAGAATCAATGCCATTAAAAAGCCATACTAAGTGATCTATAGATTCAGTGCAATGGCTATCAAGTTATAAGTGACATTCTTCACAAATCTAGTAAAAGCAATTCTAAAATTTGTATAGAACCACAAAAAACCCCTCAAATAACCAAGGTAATCTTTAGCAAAAAGAACAAAGCAGGAGACATTATATTATGAGAGCTCAAAATATACTACAAAGCTATGGTTATCAAAACACTAAGTTATTGCTGTAAAAACAGACACATAAATAGAACAGAAAGCTTACAAGTAAACCCATGAATCTGCATTAGTTCACTAATATTTTGCAAAGATGCTAAGAACGTGGATTGGAGAAAGGGCACTTTTTTCTTTCAACATTTTTTAGTACATGTGTGCAGTGCATAGTGATTACGTTCACTATAGGGAGCTGGTAACTGTATATAACACATTTACATTATCTTCTTTTGTCTTCCTCCCTCCATCTCCATTTTATTTTTCCAGAACAGGATTCTTTATAAGAATAACCTTATAAAGTTAATTATCATACATACATATTGAAAACCAGACTAATAGACCAAAGAACATATAAAACATGTAAGAACATATAAAATATATGACACATACAAAGTCAAGGTTCACTTTTAGATATATTGTCCATGCTGGATTAGAATTTGTTCTTTTTTCTATTGTCTTCTATTTTATACTCGATATATATACTGAGTTTTTCATATAAGAGAACCCATGCAATATTTAAGCCTGTTTGGAAGGATACTCTTCTCAACACAGTAAATGCTTCTGCAGAAATCAGGTATCCATGTGCAGAACAATGAAACCAGACACTCCTGCTTCTCAGCCATTACACAAATCAATTCAAAATAGGTTAAATACTTAAATGTAAGAATGAAAAAAAGAGAAATGATTAAAAGAAAGCATGAGGAGGGACACTTCAGGATGCTGGAGTTGGCACTATCAATTATATATAAGTAAATAAGAAAAATCAATGAGAGAGAAAGGACTGAAAGAGGACACTGGGCCAAAACAGACATTTACTAAAAGAAAAGATACACATGACTGATAAATATAGGAAAAGATGTTCATTACTAATCATCAGTAAAAGCTAAATCAAAACCACAATGAGATATTACCACTCTCCAGGAAGAAAGTCTGTTATCCAAAGATAACAGGTGTTAGTGAGGACATGGTGAAAATGAAATCCTTGCACCCTGGAAATGTGGGAATGCAAGTTAGTGTAGTCATTGTGGGAAAAGAGAGGTTCCTAAAACATTCCAAGAACAATGAAGAACAGTTCCATTTCTGAGTACTTACCTAAAGGAAATAAAATCAGTATGTCCAAGAGACAACTTTCTCCCTTACTTACTGCAGCACTATTTATAATAGCAAGTGAATAACTGATAAGTGAATAAAAAAAGGAATACTATTCAGTCACAAAAAATGGATGAAATCCTGTCATTTGTGGTAATGTGGATGGAACTGGAAATCATTATGCTAAATAAGGCAGGCATGAAAAGACAAGATCTCATGCATGTGGGACAATAAAAAATTGATCTTATAGAAGCTGAAGATAGGATGGGGAGGATGGGAGCAGAGAAAGACGGGAAAACTTGATCAGTGAGTACTAAGTTGCAGTTAGTACTCAGAAGCTCTGGGGCTCTGTTACGTAGCATGCCACCTGTAGATAGGGATCGTGTACTGGACCTTTGGAAATGCCACAGTAAAGATTTGGAAACTTGTCAGCACAGAGGAATAATGGAAGAGGCAGGTATGCTTAACTCAGCAGCACCGCATATATGTAATACACACATATACACAGTACATATGTAACAACTCTATTACACTAAAGGTTAACACATGGGACCCATTAAAATGTAAAGTGTTGTGTCTTCATGTATCAATTTAAAAAAAAAATAACACCTAGGTAGTATTTTGAAGGGATTTCGCAGATGTAACTAAAGTCCCAAATCAGACCTTCAAACAGGGAAATTATTCATGCGCACCTACTGTAATTATCCAAACCCTGTAAAATAAGAAAGTTTTCTCCTATTGGTTGTAGAAGCACAAGCCAAAGTTTCATGTGTATGAAAGATTCAGCACACCCTCTTGTTGCTTGGAGATGGAGTGGGCCATATAACAAGGAATGTGATTGGCTGCTTGCAGTTGAGAGCAGTCGTGTTAGACAGCCGGCAAGGAAACTCAGGACTCACGGGCACAGCCTCAAGAAATTGAGTTCCGCACATTTGAATGAGTCCACAAGCAGGTTTCTCCCCACAGGAACTCAGCCCGGCTAACGCCTTGCTTGTCAGCGCTGTGATACGCTGCAGAGATCCCAGCTACTTCATGCTGGCCTTACCAAGCTGAATGTGTAACAGAACAAACTATAAAAATAAAGAACATGCTGGATACGTAGTATTGTGAGCTAATCTGAGATGTTTGAAGGTGCTAAGTTTGTGGTGGTTTGTTATCGAAAATGAATGTAGGCATGAAAGGATTTGGTCTCTTTGTCTCCTGGCTGGAGCTTTTGTTTCCAGTGGGGAAGCGAGAAGGCTGGAAGGAGGCCTGCACAGCTTTTGTTTCCCTTGGGCAGGCTACTTGCGCTCTCTTCCTTTGATCTCTTTGAAAGCTTCTGTATATTTCTTAAGAATTTAGACTTTCAAAAATCAAAATCTAGAGACCCCTGTGGACTGCTTCTGATATAAGTTCTCTTTCCTTCTGTCCCTCAACACACACACACACACACACACACACACCACCTAGAGACTATCAAATCAGGGCCAATCTTGAGACAATCAGGTAATCAGCAGAGCCTTCTGCATGTTGGACAGTGAGGGAAGATAAGGGGAAAATATAAGGGGTGAAAGTACTTTGCAAAATAATATTTTCATATATTCTTCGGTCCCAATATCTTCATCACACTTCGGTGTAGATTTAGAAATGGCTGGGAAAAGTTTTCCAGCAAAGACGTTAGAGGTGGTGTCTGCCCAGAGCCTGGCCTTGTGCACAACTGCACGCCCAGCTCTTGCTACCTTGGCTAAGTGGTGTGGGAGGAAGGCCATGCCCCAGGGTCTGGCCAGTGGAGTGGCACCTCAGAATGTGTAGCTCGGAGGGGGCAGGATGAAGCTGGAAAGACAACTACAGACAGGTGAAACATTCCAGAACTTCCCGGTGAAAGGCAGAAGCCATTTCCTGAAGTCTTCTGGTATCAGTAACTAGCACTTATGGACCCACACACGGCTCTGTTGTGTTTGGTGGGGTGGGGGGGTCTCTGAGGAAGCTAGGGGCCCTCCACTTTTCTGTCTGTCAGCTTCACTCCAGTGAAGAATGAGGAAGTGGGGAGAGACCGGCTCAAAGCCGATGCCTCCCACCGAAAATGAGGAAGTCAGGATTAAAGTGATTCGAAGGGAAAGTTTATTTATAGTGCAGACATGCAGGAGCAAAGCTACTGTAACAACACAGTGGGCTGCAAGATAGGCCGTTCCAGAGGGTTTCTCTATGGGTCTGTAGTGTATTTCTAATTACAGGGGTAAACTGGTCTGCAAAAATAACTGCTTCAGTGATTGGTGTAATCTTGGCCAATCAGGGTCTTAGCCTTTGTTTCTGGGGTGAGAAAAGGCCAATGCACTAGGGGTTCCTCAAGCATGCAGTAAACACATGTAATACTTCCACAGGGGTAACTTCCTCAAGCACATAGCGCACAAGGAGCATGTAGTAATTTTACAGCTGTCAGTCACCCAGGCCTTGCCCTGTATAGCCTGCCTGTGCCCCTCAAATCTGTCCTGACAGCTCTGAGGTTTCACGCTGTCCCTGGAAAACCGGTTGTGAAGGATGGAGTATCTGGGAATCAGAAAGTAGCCCTGGGAATCAGAAAAGAGTAGCCTCCTCTTTTCTATGCTTGGGAGGAAAGATAAATAGAATTAGCAGTTTCAATTTATTCAAATTATTCTTGGCAGGCAGTGTGATGTGTATTTTCTGTGTGTTATATTTTGGTAAGTCATTCTTGATCTCAAAGAATTTCACCTAATGTACCCAACTCATACACCTCCCATGTGGAGGAAACAGGGTCAGTCAGAAAAGAAGGATCAGAGGCAGAGGGTCAACCCAACAGAGCTTGCCTCCCACTGCTTCTGTCCTCCACTCCATAAAGTGGGCTTCCCCTCACAGGGACACCTCAGAAAAGGTTGTCTCAGGGCTGGAGACAGGCAGGGCAAGCACGGCTCAGAGGCAGTGAGTGGACATCTGAATGACTGTTTAAACTAGTTCACAGAGAATCCAAATTTGACAGGAAGTTGTGATTACTGTGATTTTGGTGTCTTCACAGTAAACTGGACACGCTGCCCCTACACTCTAAAATCCTTTTGTATTTGTACCTGACATGGCTCCCTGAGGGGGCCTCAGATCAGCCAGCCACTGTCTTAGATCTTTACATGTAGATGGGTGGAATCATTCGCTCCGTCCTCTCAGTCCATAACCATCTCATTTCAACTGCGTCTCGGCTATTTGTCACATCGTGTTGATGTATATTGTCACCAGACACTCTACTGCACCTCCTTTCCAAGATCCCAGTGGGTCTGGCACATAGTGAGCCTTTAGTAATTGGAAAGAAAAATCAAGCAATTCGTCCACTGTCCTGGCTCTTACAAATAGACCCGGGTCTAGACAGCTCCAAAAGCAAAGGAATCTCTGACTTGCCCCTCTGGTGCTGGAGCCAGAGGGTAAAATGCTGACCTTGTGTCTGAGGCAGCGTGAGAAGGTCAAGCATATGGGCATTAGAGAAGACTCTGAGGCAGTGTCTGGGGCCAAGGTGTGAATCGTGGGTCTGAACTGCAGTGGATCAATGTTCATCTTAAGGCATTTCAACCTGTAAAAATGATGAAAACTTTCTATTCCTGTTATGGTCCTTGGGCTTTCAAAGGAGCCCCTGCTCCTTACTAGCAAGCCTCCCTTACCCGGGAAGTCACTGCCCCGGAAACCTCTGTTTATTTATTTATTTATTTTTGACTCTTCTCTCCCTGCCTGCTTCTTTGTACAGCTCCTGCCTAAGTCTTCCTCCTGTCTCCCCCAGACCCAGTGGGGACTCTTCCTGTAGAGCCCCGGGTCATGCTTCTTGCTGGAGTTTGGCTCTGTAATTCTTGCTCGTGGAGGGCTTTGTGTAAAGCAGGAGGGATTGTATCTCTGGGACGCGCTGTTTGAGACTTATGATGTGTCTCCTCAGAAGCACTGATGATTAGGCTCTAGACTCTTGCTAGCCCAGCCCTCTTCTCACCGTGTGAAAAGCACTCCCGGCCGCGCTGGCCTGGTTAGCACATTTCTACAGGAAGATGTCTTGCATTCCTAAGGTGGTCTCGTTATTGTTTGGATCTAAACTGTCCTCCGAAAGGCCCCTGTGTACAGAGGTGGGGCTTTTGGAAGGTGGCTAGATTGTAAGGCCTCTGACTTCATCAGCGGGTCAAGCCTTTCTGAATTCTCATACTTTGATGGCATTATAGGGAACTGAGAGAATTGAGAGGGTGGGGCCTGGTTCAAGGGTGTGAGCTTGGGGACCAAAACTTTCTCTGACCCCTTTCTCTCTCCCCTGTCCCTCCCTCCCACTTTCCCTTTTCTTCCTCTCCTCTCTCTCCTCTCCTCCCTTCTCCTCCTCTCCCCGCTCTGTCCTTGCTGACATGTGGTGAGCAGCCTTCCTCCGTCGTGCCCTTCACCATGACATTGCTGCCTCTTCATGAGTCCAGAAGCATAGCCAAGAGACCATGCACTGAAGCCTCTGAGGCCAGGAGCCAAGATAAATCTTTCCTCCTTAAAGTTGTTACTTGCAGGTATTTCGTCATATCGACAGCAGCTGACTGACACATGCGCTAACAATAAACTTTAAACTGTTTGGGAACTGGATGTTACTTAAATTTATTCCAAGAAGTTCATTGTTTTTCTGATTTGGAGGTATGTTCTGCTTTGAGCAGTATAAATCAACAGTCAAATTGCAGCCTATTGGAAGTGAATAATATCGAGAACAGAAGATGTTTTCTTCCAAACACCTTTCCAGAAAGCAACAAAGCTGGCCTCACTCTCAACAAAAACTCAGAGCATTCTGACCTTGGATTTGATTCTTATTTTGAATACTCAGGAAGAGGGAGATAAGATAGGGTGCCCAGAAAGGCAGCTTAATTGTCCAAGTGGTCCTAGATTTCAGCAGAATAGCTTCCCCTCCTGACATCTTTCCTGTCTTTTCATGCTATTTTCAAGGTATTATTATTAGAACACATGTCAAATATGATCTTAGGAACAAAGATCTGAATATGTTTCTGTTGAAACAGTTGTTCCTAATTCTTCCTGGTTGGTGCTGAATGAAAGAGGTGTGTGTTTCCTTAAACTGATTCAACCTTTTCAGGCTTTGAGGTATTGAACAGGTTCTGAAGAATGGTGACACTCACTTCGCATTTTCTTACATCTTCCCACTTTTGTATGCATCATTCCTTTGGCATGTCCTTAAATGAATGACTCTTCCTTCCTTCCTTCCTTCCTTTCTTTCTTTCTTTCTTTCTTTCTTTCTTTCTTTCTTGGCTCTTTGCCTTCCATCAGGTTTTTAACATTGAAACTGGCCTGAGCCCATTCCACTGTCTGAGTCATCCTGAAGAAAATCTGATCTCTGTGTAGCACTCTGAGCTTTAGAAGGACACAAAGGAGCAGCAGTAGTTCTGTGCTACTCTCACTACTGTTTCACTGAGGCAGGATTGATTCTCTTTACCCTTGAGAGGCAAGGAAAGATAGGCAGTGAGTGTCTTTACCTCTGGTTTTTACACCAGGGTTTCTAAGTAAGTCTTATCTTGAATAGCGAAACTAGAAGATAAAAAAATGTATAAAAAGCAAAACAAACAAAAAGCTGAAAAAAGAAAAAAGCTCCCCATGGCCCTGTTAGGGTTCATACATTGTGTCAACGTGAATCTAGAAGATTTACTAAGTGACTCAGCAGTTCAACATCCTGGGGTGAGAAGGACATGACCTTGCTGCTCTAGGATGTTGTTTATTGTGTCACCTTGAGAAGTTTAAAGGTTCAACTTAAAACTGTAAAGTGATTCAGCAGGGAGCTGGAGTCCTTACTTTGTGAACATCCTCAGCTTGTGAAAGAGAAGGGCATGGAGATGGTGTGGGTGTGGGCTGATAGCAGATACACCATATAAGGAAGGAAAAGAGGCTTGCTCTCCACTTTTTTGCTCTTGCTGCTTTTGCAGTCTTCTGCTGCCTTGTTGCCTCTGTGCCAAGTGCCACCCTGCCTTGGAGCCAGCTGATTACAGACTGAAACCTCTACACACTGTGAGCTACATAAACCTTTCCTTCTTTAATTTTGGGCGTTGGGCATTTTGTCTCAGAAACTAGAGAAAAGTAACCAAGACAGCTGTTAGCTCTCTCTGAACTGTGCTCTATACATGCCCTCCTAATGGAGGAGTTGAATCAGAAAGCTGTTAAATGAAAATCAGAAGTTGAAATGCAATAAAAACTTCTATTAAAGACAAGCCTGTCCTTAACATTTGTGCTTTCCTCCAGAGACCTTTCTCAGCATTCCTTATTGCAAAAATGACTCTGAATAAGGGTCAATAATTACCACAGCAGATATTTAATATTTATGATGTTAAGTTCATAATAACCTTTAATCACTGCTAATCATGTAAGCTTATTGAGAAGCCCAACAAATTTGTGAAGACCCATTCATTAGGGTCATTTATAAAGCCAGAGACACCATCAGATTTCAACAAATCATTCCATGAAGTGAAGATAATTTAAAATGTATGTAAATCTAAACAAATTTGATGTCTGATGGTGACTTTAGTGGAACATTAATGTAAGCTCTTTGTTGCTACTTGTTAAATCATGGATTATTTTTTATTAACAACATAATTTCACTGGAACATTCGTGATTCTGAAAAGATTATCAAATCTAAATGGTATTCTAGTTATAATTATGGTTTGGATCCAAAATGCTCCTCACAAGCTTTGTTGTATTGAAAGCTTTTTTGGTCAGCCGATGAACTTTTTGGGAAGTGATCAGATCATGAGCATTCCGATTTCATCAGGTCTGTAGCACTGCAGTTAGGAGTTTATTACCTGTAGATGTGAATTTAATTTGTTACATAACTGACCACTCACCTATGAGGACAGGAATTGGATTTAAAGAAAAGGATGTTTGGTGCAAGTTCAGACACAAGATTCAATGGGTCATCTATTAGGAAACATGAATTCTTAGCTTTTAAAATGTATATGCTCTGATAGTTTAAAAAATCTCAAAGACTTGTATTTTGAAAGACAATGTTTACCCCTTCTGCATGCCACTCCAGTAGTATTTTTATTTGAAAAATGTTCCATGTGAACATGTATGATTTAGCCTAAAGTTCCTTGTTGGGATGTCAGCCAGAGGTGTGTATGAGATCAATGTGCAGAGGTAAGGCCCTTTGGGAACCACAAGCCCCAAACCTCCTGGAATGCATCAGGATTACAAGATAGCCTACAGGGCCACGAATCCACAAATTCAAATAGGGTCAGAACACATTGCCTTAAAGAACGCCCTAGACTCCAGTTTATTACCTACATTAGCCCTAAGGCCAGTCAGGTAGCAGACCACCCTGTCCCCCGTCCCTCCCCTGTCTCCTACACAAATTCCTGTACAAGTGTCCTTCTTTCATCCTTTATCCTTGCTTCCTGGTTCTATCAGTAAAAATCCACAGAGGCTTCCAGTCGGGGCGCTTTCTCCTGTGTCCCACTGAGGTGTCTTGGGCAGAACGCAGTCCCTCTTGGCTCTCAGAGGTAAAACGAAACATGGACTCTGAGTAATCTCTCATCCTTTGTGCTGCACCATGGCTGTGAACTACACCAGTTCCTTTGCACCTTGAATTTCTGTGTTAAATCAAATGCTAGATCTGTGGTTTCCTGTGAATGGTGACTATGGAACCTTGCAGGGAGTTACTCTTTCTGACTATTGACGAGGACAGAAATACAGATTCCATTTTCTATATAACTGGGTTTTGTTTGGATGTAATTTATGTACCCACTAGTCTGATGTGATGCAAAATATTTTTAAATAAATAATATTTAAATATATTCTGAATATAAAAATAAAATAACAGTTAGAAATTTGAAGATTTCAATAAGCACTAGATATCTTCACAAGAGAGCAAAACACATAATAGTACAGTGATAAGTACATAGCAATGTTTATACCAGCATAATTCCTAATCGCTAAATTCTAAAAGCAGCTAGCATATCCATTAACAGATGAATGGGTAAAGAAAATATGGTTGGTATCCCTACCTAACTGAATACTACTTGGCTATCAAGAAAGGCAAATTTGAGTCACTTATAGGAATATTTCTGGAAAATGAAATGTTAAGAGAAATTAGACACACAAGTTTAAATATTGTATGGTGTCTCTCTTTGGACTAAGGCAAAATCAAATAAAGAGCGAAACAAAGGCATTATGGAAGGAAACAGATGGTTTCATTGCAAATGTAAGAGTTTTAGGAGATGTGGGGTGAGGGATTGGGAGGGAAGTGGGAAGGAAAAAGATTTAGGATGTGTCAGGTCCTTGTACCAAATACCCTCAAGTAATGTAAACATTATACACCATAAACATGAACAAAAATAATACTAATAACAATAATGGAAGTAGGGACGGGATTTAGAGACAGAGGGAGTGCATTGGGAAGGGAAAGCACAATACAAAATAATCAAGATATGCTAGGTACATGCCCTGCTCCCTAAGAGGAATGTAAACTTCATGCACAGCAAACATGTATATACTAATAAAATTCTTAAAAAACACATTCACAGGATTTTTTATGCCTTACCTATTTGTATGAGCTATTAAAATTCAACCAAATAGAAGACTTCATGGACACATATCTTATACTATTATGTACAAACAGAAATTTATAAATAAATACATTGCTCAATGAGAGTGGAAGGTAAGTAGCCTGTGGTGACAAGAAATACCAACATTTAGTGAACGGATGACTTATCTAAAGTTTGGAAAACAAAATTTGTGTCAAAGACCCCCAACAGCCACCACCTTGCTGAGTTCTTTTAATCGCCCTCACCTCTCTTATTGTTGAAACCACAGCTACTGGTTTCCAGGGATCTGGGGAGCATGAAAGAGTGTGAGCTGATTTTGCCAAGGCTGGAGACTTCAAGTCTATGGTGATCTCAAAGGCTGGGCCAGGACATCCAACACAAAGTACCATTCCACAGAGGATCAATGTGGAGAGAGAGGCCGGGCCTGAGCACTTCCTATCAGCTGAGCTTAGAGGAAGTGCTGGACTGAATGAGGAAGGGCGACCCTGAAGGACTTTCCACACAGAGCATCCAAAGCACCACCATGGGTAGAGTGGGGGGAAGTAAAGGGTTTATAACCGATTTAAACAGTTTCTTTACCAAAAAATGTAATAGGGGTCTTACTTTGTACCCCTATGGTTTTCTGCTACTTTTCACAGGCAGTCCATTTCCATGGGCCACAATAGCACCAGCAGAGCTGCAGAAGTGCAGCGCTGAATGCAGCCTAACTTCATCCCAAGAGTTCTATTATCTGTCACTGAAAGAACAAATTAGCTAGGATCCATATAAACTGGAGTTCTTTGTGTAAACACAATTTTCATTGTGTGTTTCAGATAACAAGCATGCACAAGGAGCACATTTAGCAAAAAACAAAAAAAGGAGGACTTCTATTATAGTGCCGAGCATGCCAAGAGAGACGCGTTATCACTTTTGTGTGGCATTGTACCTTTGAGCTTCAAACTTCTAAGGGATCCACATTTGATTGCTACAGGAAGGAGGATGTGGTTAGTTATGCAATCATTCGCTGTAACATAAGAGGCCCCATGGTACAAGAAAGAGGCCTGGATCTGAAGTCAGAAGACCAGCATAATTCCACTAGCTGAATGACCTCAGAAAAGTCATTTAAACTGAACTTCACTTTCCTCTTCATAAAATGAGATTAATAGTACCATTGCAATCTCTCAGAATTGTGATAACAATGAGATATGAAAAATAAAATAATTAAATGTCTGTAAAAGTAAATATCTATAAATCCCTGTATATGATAACATTCAAATGTACTGAAGCTTGTTTCGGAGTATTGTGCAAACTCCTAAACACTACAGATAGGTTCTATGGTCAATATAACATGTAAATACTGATGAACTTGAACTGGCCTAAACCTATGAACTTGCTAAGTCCAAAGACTTATCTGAACATTAGACAAGCCTCAAAATCAATCTGCCAGAAATGTAACTCAAAGTGAATTGTTCATCTTGTTTTCTTTTTTCTTCTCCTCCCCTTTCCCCTCCTCCTCTTTTCCTCCTCCTTCTCCTCCAAGACAGTGTCTTGATATGTAGTTCAGGCTGGACTTGAACTCAGTATGGAGCTCAGGCTGGCCTCAAACTCGCAGTGATCCTCCGAGTGCTGGGATTATAGGCGTATGCCTCATGCTTGGCTTGTTTTCTTTCTTAATGAGTAATATCACAGTATAGCAAGTTGTACTGCTCGTGTCCTCCATTCGCTCCTGAATTCTGCTGCTGCAGACAGTGTTTATGTCTGTACCCATCACACTGCCTTCCTTTGTTTCTTGCTTCTTCTAACTGCCTTGCTTCTGTTTATCCCTTCTCAAGTCTTTCGTGTTGCAAATGACATCTTTCTGGAGTTTAAATCCAACTATGATACTCTGCTAAAATTCTTTAGTGATTTGCCAAGGTTTTTAATAGAAAACTGAAGCCAAAATGAGTTACAAAAAAACAAAAGAGCAAATGAAAGTACAGGCGCCTCCTCAAAGAAGTACAAATGACCAATAAATATACGAAGAAATTCTCACCTTTCCTGGCCATTAGAGAAATGCAAATTAAAACCACGCTGAGATCCCATCATATGCCAGAAAGAATGGTTATCAAGAAATCCAATGATAAATGCTAGTGAGGTTAAAGAGAAAAGCAACCTCCTACAGTGCTGGTGGGAATGTAAATTAGTACAACCATTTTGGAAATTAGTATGAGGTTTCTCAAAATTCCATTCACCTGAGTATTCACCTTCTAGGTATGTTTCTAAAACAATTGAAGACATTGTACTACGGTACACACGTGTGCCCATGTTTACAGCAGCATAATTCACAATAGCAAAATCTTGAAATCACCTATGTATCTGTCAACAGATGAACCGATATAGAAAATGTAATTTACATACACCTGGGGAGAGATAAGGGCCCAGTTTCAATCTCCTGCACACAGACTGGTTAGTTTTCCCAGCGTTACTTATTGAATAGGTTATCTTTCCTCCAGTGCATGCTTTTGGCCCCTTTGTTGAAAATCATACAGCTGAACGTGTCCAGGGATGAGCCTCAGTTTTGTTCCACTGGCCCCTGTATCTGTTTTTATTCCAGCATCACGCCGTTTTTAATCACTATAGCTTTTCGTTATAGCTTGAAGTCAAGTATGGCTATGCCTCCTGCTTTGGAGATGTATTGTTGACTGAAATTGCTTTTACTATTTTGGGTCTCTTCTGGCTCCATGAGTTTTAGAATTGTTTTTTCTAAATCTGTGAAGAATGCTGTCAGTATTTTGATTGGGATCACACTGAACCTCTGTAGCAGTTCTGGGACTATGGCATTTTGACAATATTTGTTCTGCTTGTCCAGGGGCAGAGAATATCTTTCTGTTTTCTGAGGTGTTCGATCTCCTTTTTCAGAATCCTATTGTTTTTCTTCTAGAGATGTTTCCCTTCTTTGGTCAGGTTAATTCCTGGATATTTTATTTTTCTTGAAGCTGGGAATGGTATTATTTTTATAATGTCTCTCTCATCCCGTTCGTTGTTGGTGTACATAAATACGAAGGATCTTTATGTGTTGCTCTTGTATTGTACTACAACTTGCTGAAATGGATTACTAATTCTAAAGGTTTTTCACTGGAGTAGTTTGGAGCATCATATCATCTGCAAACAATGATCATGTTACTTGACTTCTTCCTTTCCTATACATATCTTTTTTATTTCTTCTCTTGTTTCTGGCTAACGTTTCAAGTACTATGTTGAATAAAAGAGGTGACAATTGACGTCCTTGTCTTGTTCCTGCTCTTAGGAGTAACACTTTTAAGTTTTCCTCACTTAGTAGAATGCTATTAGTTTGTCCCAAAGTTTTATCATATTCAGGTACGGTACTTTTATATCTGTTTTATCCAAGGTTAATATCATGAAGGGGTTCGGGTTTTGTGAAAAGATTTTCCTGCATCTACTTATATGATCATATGGTAACTTTGCTTCTGTTTATGTGATATATTATATTTATTGACATGTATGTTGAAACATCCTTGCATCTGCAGGATGAAACTCACTTGATTATAATGTTTGACGATGTGCTGCATTCTATTTGCTAATATCTTGTTAAGGAGTTTTGCACCTATGTTCATTAAGGAGATTTTCCTGCAGTTTTCTTTTCGGTTGAGTCTTTATCTGATTTGGGGATCAGAGTGATTCTGGCCTCCATAAATGAATTTCTTAAAAGAACCAGCTCTTAAACTCACTGATGTCTTTTTACAATTTCGTTCTCTCAGTTGCACTGATTTTGCTCTCGTCTTTATAACTTCCCTGCTTAACTTTAGTTTGGGATGGGCTTGTTGTTTCTCAAATATCTTAAGATGTCTCGGCATCTGTCTTGGCCCGCCGTGGGCCGCTCCGCCGGTGCCTCGCCGCGGCTGCCCTAGGCGCTCAGCCAACAGCCTCTGAGAGCGCCCCAGGAGCTGGCGGGTGGCGGCCCTCTCCGGGATGCCCCAGAGGGCCCAGGGCACAGGGGTGGCTCCACGTCCAGCCCATGCGCGGTGCAGCGAGCTAAGAGTTTAATAAGAAACACAGAAGCAGGTAGCGCCAGGGAACAAGCAGTACTTGGTACACGTTTGCTTAGTGGGCAGCATTTCCTTCTCCCACTGCTACGGAGATGGCAGAAATTAGTCGAATTCAGTACGAAATGGAACACACTGAAGGCATTAGTCAGCGAATGAGGGTCCCAGAAAAATTAAAAGCAGCACCACCAAATGCTGACCTGGAATAAGGATTCCAAGAAGTTCCAACCGCTAGTGTGATAATGCAAGTTCCAGAAAGGATTGTTGTAGCAGGAAATAATGAAGATGTTTCATTCTCAAGACCAGCAGATCTTGACCTTATTCAGGCAACTCCTTTAAAACCTCTGGCACTAAAAACACCACCTCGTGTACTTACATTGAGTGAAAGACCACTCGATTTTCTGGACTTAGAAAGACCTTCGCCAACCCCTCAAAATGATGAAATTTGTGCAGTTGGCAGGCTAAAAAGAGAGCGCTCTGAGTGAAAACGCTGTTCGCCAAAATGGACAGCTGGTCAGAAATGATTCTATAGCTGTGTTGCGTGGTGGGTCTGCTGCCGCCACTTCTAATCCTCATCATGACAACGTCAGGTACGGCGTTTCAAATGCACATGCAGCAACTGAAGGAGCAGCAGACGACATGACTGCTGAAGATGCAGCTTCTTAAAGACGACAGGGGCTGGGGATATAGCTCAGTGGAGTAAGCGCTTGCCTAGCAAGCGCAGGGTCCTCAGTTCGATCCCCAGTACCACCAAAAAAAATAAATAAATAAATAAATAAAAGACGACAGATAATCAAACTAAATAGAGGCCTGCAACTCCTTGAAGAGGAAAACAAAGAACGTGCTAAAAGAGAAATGGTCATGTATTCGATTACCGTTGCATTCTGGCTGCTTAATAGCTGGCTCTGGTTTCGATGCTAGAGGTAACCTCCGCCCTGAAATATATTGTCTCAACTGCTGGGAATATGAAGGATTTACACACCTCTTGGTTTCTATCTTTGCACTGTATGCCATTTTATATAGCCTGTGCCCTAAAAATATATTTCTCCCAGAAAGCAGGGAACGGACCCGTATCTGTGGAAGGACAGGTGTGCTTTGCCCCTCACTGTATTCACCTTAAGCTAGTTCTGCAGGAACACCATACACAGGATTCTTTTGCATGTTTTGTAAATAGGTTCTACCTTGTTTTTTTTTTGAAAATAAATTGATTTTTTGTCTCATTAGTCTGCACGAGCGATTCTCTGAAAGGAAGAGAGAGTGCATCAAGAATGGATTTAGAAAGGTATCTGTAGAAGAAAGAAGTATGTTTTGTGCTTTTCTTGATACTAGTAAGCAGTTTTGTTAGACATTTTTTCCCCACCTGTCAACATTAACACTTTCAAAGTCATGGTCTGGTACAGATTTTAAAAAATCAAACCACCTAATATTTCATGATCACCTGTACAAATTAAATTAATTCCTAACAACTCAGAGGTAAAAAAAAAAAAAAAAAGATTTCTCATACAGTTGTCTGTCGACAGTGCTGCACAGGGGTTGGCCCCTCTTCTCCGCAGAGCAATCTGTTTCTGCTGTATCGCTCGATCATATTTCCTTGTCCTCTGTCAATTCCTTCCTGCTTCCCGGGTAACCTCCACTCACTTTGGTTCCTCTCCAAGCTATTTTTTCCCAGACTCTAGACACTTTGTCTTAGAGAAACTGAGCTGCTGGTACCCACTGCTCTGTCATTTGTTTTTCCAGCCCAGCTAATATCTTGTTGAAGACTTTTGCATCTTATGTTCATTAAAGAAATTGGCCTGCAGTTTCCTTTTTTGGTTGGGTTTTTATCTGCTTTGTGGATCACTCTGATCCTGGCTTCCATAAATGAGTTTGGCAACGCTTCTTTCCATTTCACTGAGGAGTTTGAGGTGTGTTGGTGCTGTAGCATCTTTAAAGGTTTTGTAAAATCCATCTGTGATCAAATTGTGATTTCTTTTTAAGTTGGTAAGTTCTTTTTTTATTACTGCCTCAATCACACTGCTTGTTATTGGATTGTTCAAGATCTGTATGTCTGCTTGATTTTATATTAGTAATTCATCTATGTCTAGGGATCTGTCCATTTCTTCCAAGTTTTCCAGGTTATTGGAATTCAGTTTTTCACAGTAGTTACTATCTTCTGGATTTTGAAGGTGTCTGATGTGATCTCAGCTTTTCACTGCTAACTGCATTGATGTCTTTTCTGTCTTTCTCTGTAAGTTTGGCTATGGCTAACCTATTTTGTTCTTTCTTCAAAGAACCAGCTGTTCAACTTGCTGTTTCTTTGTGTTTTTGCAGCCTCAATTTCATTAATTTCTGCTTCATCTTTGTGATACCCCTTCTTAATTTCAGTTTGGGCTTGGATTGCTGGGCTTCAAGTGTTTTGGTTTTCTTCATTTAGTCGTTTGCTTACCCTCACTGTTTTTCTAATGTGAGCATTGATTGCACTAACCTTCCCTCTTATGATGCTTTCATCGTGTCCCGTTCGTTCTGTGTGTTGTATTGGAACTGCTGTCTGCTTCCAGGAATTGTTTAATTTGTTCCTTGATTTCTTCTATGACTCAGTGTGTGTTTAGGAATTATTAAGTGCTCAGCTGTCACAGTGTGTTCTGTTCTGGGTGGAGGCTCTGCCAAGATTGGGCCAGTTTGAAGTGTAGGACTGGAGACTCAGGCTGGCCTAGAGCACCAGGTGGCAACTCAGGTAGGCCCGGGACCATAGAATGGTACTGGTTGGAGGCCCTTGCAGGTATAGGACTAGTGTGGAGTGCCGGGTGGAGACTCAGGCGGGCTGCAGTGGGTACAGGTCACTGTGTGGAGACTCAGTTAGGCCCAAGGGTCTTGTCAGTGACTCAAGTGGGCATAGGTGGCTGTGACTGCTGGATGAATACCACTCACTTCCTTATCCTTTCTGCTCAAAACCAGAGGGTGGGTTGTGAGCTTTCCCATCTTCTTTTCAGGTGAGTGCTCCTGAAAGCCACAGGGGTGTGACTTCTTCAGTGTTTTGAAAGGGGATGACAGGAAGAAGGGGCCCATATACCTTGAGTCTATCCTGTGAGATGAGTCTACACAGCTCTCCTGGGCTCCAACAGGCTGTTTGGAAGGTTCTCAAGATGGCTGCTCCCCAGATAAGCAGGAGTGAAGGCAATGTGGAATAGTCCTGACAGGAGCTGCTTCCTCTTTTTCAGTGGTTCAGACATTTGATCTGATAAGTATGTATCTTCTTTCAAATTAATTTTCGGTTTCAAAGTTTAAGTTCCTCTCCTGAGTTTGTATTTTCAGTAGATCTTCCTGGAGTGTCTAGTCACCTATGCTGGATTTCCCCTTGTGAATTCTTAATAACTTCTCTACACTGAGATATTTCTTATGCTTAATCCTTATAAATCCTTACTTATTTTTCTTTTGTGTTTTGCTCCTGACACAAACCCAGTTCTGTATTATTTTACCTCTAACTGCTGTAATCCTGTCTGAGTTACTCTTCTCTTGTTGCTGAGACAAAATACCCAACAGGGGTCTATTGATTTATTTAGCTCACTGTTTGCAAAGGTTTCAATACATTATCCCCTGGCTCTAAGGCAGAAGGGCACAGTTCATTTTGGGGAAGACAGCAAAGGCAAAAAGTGAGGAGAGCGAGACACATCTGTTTCTGTCCCTTATGTTATGTGGGTATTTTATACGGCTACCCGCCTGAGGGCAGGTTAGGACTCACACCTTTGATTGTAGCATTGTAGCAGGAATCAATCACAAACTCTAGATTCAGCCTTCTCTGGAAAGCCTGCCCTCCGTGATCACACGAGACTCTGGCAGGGCATCCAAACCAACCTTAACAGCTTCCTTCACGGTTGCTATGTCTTGGGCCTGTGTATACAGTTCTCTCTACATCATCATGGGCCACTTCTCCCAACAGAGCCACTTAATATCTAAAGAGACTAAAAGTCTCCATATAAAAAGTGTCTTGGGAATTCAGGAGATTTGTAAGGTAAATTACCAGGGGTTCTCAACAAAAGACCATGGTATCTGACAGATAGTTCCCATCCTTTGAAAACAGTGAATATGTGGGATTTTTTTCCCCAGAGCTTTCTCTTCTGAACAGTACCACAGGCTTGAACGTAACTAGTCGAGTCTTGAGATGCCTTATTTTGGCTTGCGTAGCTGACTTCAGGCACTTTGATTTAAAGTACTAGTCTTCTGTCAGGATTGGATTAAGAAGAATACTCTCTTGTGCAGTTTTTTTAACTCTCAATTTCATTCCATGACTATAAGAATCTCTAAAAGTATTTTTAAAATCTAACACCTGTATTAAGAGTCCTCTCTTTTATGACTTGTGTAGCATCATCTACGACCTATGAGCTGAGGAAGCTCAACTACTTGAACTTGTGACATGAATAGAGAACAAATCAGATAATCTGATTTCTACCCCAAAATGTCAACATTGTTTTCTTTAAATTTAGGATTTTTAGCATGATCAAGCCAGGTTAAATCAACTATAGAAAATCTTCTTCAGCATCCTCCTACTGAGTTTTATTTTGACACTTTCACTTTGCATATGCTGAAAAAAATACACACTGATTAGAGGAAATTGATAGAGACACTAGATCTTGCAAACCACACACTTAGTTTTGTTCCACATCAAGTAAGATGAGCTGAGAATTATATGACTCTTTTTGTCCACATAAATGTTTTCAAATATCTATAAATTAGCAATATGCCCTTGACAGTGAAAGCACGGCTGTGTGAAATGAAAGAATCCATTCTGCTAATGAAACTGTTGCCCAAGAGTGACGCATTGTGTTATCTATAATCCTTTCTGTGAGGATCTGTGTGACCTCACCTCAGCTCTCAGAGCCAGGAATGTGAGCCTGCGGAGAGATGTCTTTCGTTTGGCACCCTGACTATAACAGCGCTGCAGACCTTCCTACAGCCACCAACCTGGGTCTCATGCTAATCCAGGAAGGGGGCCTTGGTTAAAAAGCAAGTGGACAAGAGTGTACCATCCCTCCCGCCCCCTGCGAGAGCAGCTTTGCTCTCAGGTTTTGTACATTGTGCGTCACTCAGTGATTTTGCTTAAGGAAAGGGTTCAATCGCTGCTCTTACGTTTGGAGACCCCTGGTGCAGCAGTGAAAAGAAAGTGTGTCATCCCAGTAAGCTGAGGTTAGTATTCAGCTCCATCACTTGCTAGCTGTGTATTGTTAGCCATGGGATCAACTCTCTTAACGTGTAGGTCTCTTACCTGTAAAATGAAACTACCGAGAACTCCTATTCTTGAAAAGGGGTCACAAGGATTTGATAAAATTTAATAAAATAAGAATGTATCATGAGTTTTTCAATACATAACCTTAGCTTCTTCCTCTCTATCTTCAAGATGAGAAATCTCTAGAAGGCAGTTTCTGTGGTTTATTTCTCCTTCTGCCCCCATTTCTAACACCATAGTTCTGAACTTGTGGGGCCTATTTAGTATCACGAGTGAAGTGCTTTGTCCAATTGCAGTGAACAAAACTCTCAGACTTACAATTCTGCTAATAGCTTAAAAACAACCCACTATATCATCGGTATTCAATAACATTTCAAGCTGGACTCTTTTTTTTTTTAAAAAAAACTTTATTAAGCCCAAAATCTACATAACCCACAATTTACAAATTTAAAATATAAGATTCAGTAGACCCCAGCACAGTGACAGAGTTGTACAACTGCAACCACAATCAAACTGAACTCTTGGGAGACTATTGCTTCTGCTTATTAACAATGTAATGTATCACTTTCTGGTTTTTGTCTTTGAGAAAGTTCAAATTCAGGTTTTCATTTAAACTGCAGTAGATTTCCTTAGATATGTGTTGTCTGCTATTCGTTTTTCCTTCTAACTTCGCTATTTGGCACTGTTTTTTCAATGCTGAGCCTGGAACCCAGGGCCTCATGTGGGTTGCAGAAATGTTTTGCTGCAGCACTACACCCCACACATGACACTATATTTTTAATCTCAAAAACATTTTTTTTTTGGTTTAGCGCTTCTTCACTGGTGACTCTGTGTCATCTCAGAACTTAATTTGGCAATATTTAGTGCACAACTAATTTAAAAAAGTAAATATGTTACCCTTTGGTTCTGCCACAGAAGCGTTGGTCCCTTTTATGCACCTGTTCGAAAGGTCCTGTTGTAGAAAGATTTTCCTTGCTCCCTCAGTTGTTGAAATAACCTAGGTCATAGGCCCTTTTTAGGGAGTTTGTTTGGAATTTGTCTTGCTTGTCTTGTGATGAGTGGGAGAACATCTGTGGACTCACTTTTGTATAAAAAGGTCAGATGGGATCTGTCCATCATTTGACCTTGTGAAATGATTCATTTTTAGGAACATCTACCAGAAATTATGGGCTATGGGAAAATACCCTATGGTTCTAGGTGTCCTTTGAGAAATCAAAGAGCAGATATTAAAAATGTGGGAAGACAATAGGATCCTTGGAAGAAGATATGAGTTTGAATCACAACCCAGTACCTACCAGCCATGACTTCTGTTTGTGAGGCTGTCTCAGATTCCTCACCTATGAAGAGGAGCATGTCAGCTAACAATTAAATTTGGCTCAAATAATCAGAACGACAGCAGCTGAAACACAAAGAGCTTTATTTTCTCAGGAAAGAAGAAGTCAAGTCAAAGTAATCCAGAGCTGACCCAGAGGTTCCATCTGTCTTCCTTCCTTAGCTCCTCTTCCTCACATTTGTAAGACGACCCCTCTACCTCCAAACCTGATAAGAAAGGAGGGACACAGAGGAAGAAAAGAGGCAGAGGTTAGCTGAATTTGCTTCTTTTGAGCAGTTTTCTAGGAACCTACTGTCAACCACCTCTTACATCTCTTTGATTAAAACCATACCACCTAGATATCAGGAGTTGCAAGGAAAGTTTAGAAATTGTGTGTGTGTGTGTGTGTGTGTGTGTGTGTGTGTGTGTGTGTGTTTAGCCTAGTCTTACCATTTTCCCTAGAAACTTTTATTAGTAAGAGAAGACAATGGATACTGCATAACAGTGCCTCCCACCATGGAGAAAAATGCTCCTTTCAAGAGGTGGAAGCAAGAAAGCAAAGAACCCAGCAACCCCTCAGTTTCATTTGTTTACCCACTGAGACGCTTTGTAACTCAACATTCTAGACATTGCCATTTCTTTCTGTATCACTTATGTATTTATTTTTATGTTAAAGAGAAAAGATAAAAATAACAATGAAACAGTTTCAAAACAGGTTAATAGGAGAGTTACAATAATTAATGCATTGTATATTGTTGTCTTCATACTATTCAGAGTTTAAGACATAGGCGTGATATCTTGTCCAAACAATATTATCACAAACCTTTCTTTTCAGTGAACTAAGAAAAATTAGCTATAACCATCTTAACTATCTATTGTACATATTTTTTTAACCCTTCTTCCTTCCCCCTTTCCTCCATTACACTTTGTCTTTTCTTTTGAACAGTTTCTTCCCAATTCAGTATCTATTGTACATTTTGGAGCTTATTTACTTGTTCAATTTCTCATACTAGTGAGACACGATGATGTTTACACATATGGGTGTGATTTATTTCACTTATAAGTATGATCTTGACCGCATCCATTTACCTATAAAAGTCTGCAGTTTATCCTTCTTTATGGCTGAGTAGTACTCCATTACATATGTTAAAAAAAAAAACCCATATCTTGTTTTCCATGCCTTGGTTGATGGGCATTTGGGTTTTTTCCAAGATTTAGCTGTTACAAATCATACTGCTATGAACATGGGTGCACATACATCACTGTGGTATGATGTTTTTAATTCTTCTGGGAAGAATCCTAGAAGGAGAGTAGCTGGGTTGAATGGGAACTCTAATCCAAGTTTTTAAAGGAATCTTTAAAATCTGCCACATGGTTGCACCAGTCCACAGTCCCACCAGCAGAGGAGAAGTGTTCCTTTTTCTCCGCAGCCCCTCCACAGTTTGTTATCAGTTGATTTTTTGATGATAGCCATTCTTTCTGAGGTGAGATGGAGTCTCAGTGCTGTTTTAATTTGCCTCTCTTGAATGACCAATGATGTTGAACAATTTTTCATATATTTATTTTTTATTTGTATTTCTTCATCTGAGAAGTGTGTATTCATCTCAGATGCCCATTTTTGCATTGGATCTGTAAGTTTGGGAGGTCTGATTTTTTTTTTTTTTTGAGTTCTTTATATGTTCTCAATAGTAGTCCTTTGTCTGGGGAACAGCTGGCAAACATTTTTTCCCACATTGTGGGTTGTTTCTTCATGCTGTTGGTGGTTTCTTTTGCTATGAAAAGTTTTTTAATAACGTAAAATCTCATTTGTTGATTCTTTGTAATATTTGCAGTCTGGGTTTTGTTTATGAAGTCTCTGCTTAAACCTATGTCTTCAAGATTTCTAGTATTTTCTCTTCCAATAAATTTAGTGTTTCCATCTTAATGTTTAGATCTTTGATTGATTTTTACTTTAGTTTAGTGCATGGGGATAGACCTGGGTGTAGTTTTAGTCTTTGGCATGCAGACATCTGTTTTTTTCCCAGCGCCATTTATTAAAGGGGCTCTCTCTCTTCCAGTGAACATGTTTGGCCCTTTGTCAAAGATAAGGTGGCCAAGTGTGTTTGTAGTTGTGTCTGCATCTTCTGTTTTGTTCCACTGATCCTCAGACCTGTTTTATTGCCAACACTATGTTGCTTTTATCACAGTGTCTTTGTAGTATAATTTTAGGTCAGGGATTGTGGTCTCTCCTGCCTTGTCTCTGTTGCCCAGAATTGCTTTTGCTATTCTAGGTCTCTTCTAGTTTCAGATGAATTTTAGGAGTGCTTTCTCTAGATCTGTGTGATATGCTAATGGTATTTTGACTGGATTGCTTTAAATCTGTATAGCAGTTTTGGGAATATGGCCTTTTTCTCTATGTTGCTTCTTCCTATCCAAGAGCAAGGAATATCTTTCTATTTTCTGGTATCTTCTTTAATTTCTTTCTTTTTTTTAGGATACTGTAATTTTCACTATACAGGTCTCATACATCCTTTGCTAGACTGATTATGAAGTATTTCATTTTTTAAATACTGTAATGAAGGATATGCTTTCCCTAATTTCTCTCTCTGTGTCTGTTGCTTGTGTATAGGATTGCTATTGGTTTTTGAGTGTTGACTTTGTATTCTGCTACACTGCTGAATTTTGATCTGCTGAATTTAAATCCACAAGTTTTTTGGTGGAGTTTCTTGGGTCTTCTATGTAGAGTATTATGTCATCTGAAAATAATGATAATTGAACTTCCTTTCCCATCTTTATTTCTTTATTGTTTTCTCTTGTCTAATTGGTCTGGCTAATATTTCCAGAACTATACTGAATAAGAGTGGTGATAAGGAACATCCTTGTCTTGTTCCTGATTTTAGAGTGAAAGCTTTAGGTTTTTGACAATTTAATATGATATTAAGTTTGTCATAGATAGCTTCCATCAGGTTGAGTTAAAGACCATCCATTCCACGTTTTTGTATGGTTTTATTATGAATGAGTGTTGGACTTTGTTAAATGCTTTTTCTGCATCTATCATGACAATCATGTGATGTTTTTGTCTTTTGTTCTGTCAACATGGTGTATTATGTTTATTGATTTGCATGTTTCCAATGATCCCTGAATCCCTAGGATGAATCCTACTTGGTCATAATATATAATCTGCTTGATTTGGTGCATTCTGATTTGCCACTTTTTACTAGGGATTTTTGTGTCTATGTTTAGTAGGGAGATTGGTCTGTAGTTTTCTTTTTTAGTTGCATTCTTCTCTAGTTTTGGAATCAGGATAATACTTCCTTCAAGGAATGATTTTGGAAGTACTGCTTCCCTTTCAATTTCTTTAAGGAGTTTCAGCATTAGTGGCATTAGATCTTCTCTAAATTTCTTGTAGAAGTCAACAGTGAATCCATCAGGGGCTGGGCTTTTCTTTGTTCATAAATTTTTAATTACATTTTCAGTTTCATTGGCAGATATCATGTTATTTAGAATGTTTATATTTTCTTGATTTAGTTTTGGCAATTCCATTTTGTCTAGGAAATGTGTCCATTTCTCTGTGTTTTCCATCCTATTAGGACATAGGTTCGCATGGTAGGTACTAATCTCCTGGATTTCTGTCGGTTCTGCTGCAGTTTCTCCCTTTTCATTCTTAATTGTTTGAATTTGTTTTTTTCTTTTCTCTTTTTGTTGAGGTTGGGTAATGGTTTATCAATTTTATTTATTATTTCAAAGAACCAACTTTTCAATTCATTGATTCTTTGTACTGTTTCTTAGTCTCCATTGCATTAATTTTTGCTCTTATCTTTACAGTTTCCTCCCTTGTATGAAATTTGGGTTTGATTTGTTCTTATGTTTTTAGAAGTTTGAGGTTCAACATTAGGTTGTTTATTTCAGCTCATTGTGTTTTCCTCATGTGTGAGTTCATCACTATATTTACCTCATAGGACTGCTTTCATTGCATCTCATAAGTTTCAGTATCTTGTATTGGCATTATTGTTTATTTGTATATACTGTTTAATTTCATCTCTGATGCATTGATTGTTCACAAGGGTGTTGCTTAATTTCCATGTGTTAATGTAGTTTTGTGATTTCTTTTGTCATTGACTTCCAGTTTCATTGCACTGTGGTCAGATAGTATGCATGGAATGATTTCAATTCCTCTACATTTACTTAAACATGTTTTATCAGCTACTATATAACCTATTTTGGAGACTGTCCCATGCACAGCTGAGAAGAATGTGTATTCTGATGTTTTGGGGTGGAACACTCTGTAGACGTCTACCAAGATGATTCATTCACAGGCTTGGTTTAATTCTAATATTTCTTTGCTTTTGTCTAGTTGATTTATCTATTTGTGAGAGTGAGTTATTAAGGTCTCCTACTATAATTGCTTTAGTAGCAAGAAATTTTATTTGTTTATTTATTTTTGTGGTACTGGGGATTGAACTCAGGACCTTGTGCTTGCCAGGCAGGCTCTTATTCTACTGAGCTATGTATCCCCAGCCCCTATAATTGTGTTCATGCTTAGTTGGTTTTTAATGTCTATTAATATTTGTTTTATGTAGTTGGGTGGACCTGTGTTTGGTATATAAACATTATGATTATTATCTCTTCCTCTTGGAGCTTTTCCTTAACAAGTATGTAGTGATCCTCTTTTTCTCTTTTGATTGGTTTTGGCTTAAAGTTTGCAATGTCTGCAAATAGAATAGCACCCCTTCTTTTTTCTGAGTTCTTATGACATGGACAATTATTTTCTATTTTGACTTTGTCTATGGATTTCTTTTAGGGTTAAATGTGTTTTTTGAATACAGCATATTGTTGGATCTTGCTTTTTGATCCATTCTGCCAGTCTCTTTTGATTGATGACTTGAGAATATTTATGTTGATGGTTATAACTGATATGTATTGGCTTTTCTTTTTTGTGCTGTTTTCCTGTTGTTTGTTCCCTGTCCTTCTCCTCTGTTTAATTGCTTCCCTCGCTGGCACCTTCTTTCTATTGATGTTCATGTGTTTGTGGTCTTTGTTATCTCTTTCTAGTATGTTCTTCAGAGCATTCTGTAGAGCTGGTTTGGTTGTTATAAATTTCTTCAGTTGTTCTTTGTTATGGAAGAATCTTATTTCTCCAACAATTTTGAAAGTTAATTTTTCAGGATATATTAATCTGGGTTGAAGATTATTTTTCTGTAGGGCTTGAAATGTCTGTAAGCTCTCATTAATTGGAAGCTTTGTGTTGAGAAGTCTGTGATTTTGATGGGCTTTCCTTTATAGGTGATAGGTTTCTTTTCTCTAGCTGATTTTAATATTTTGTTCTTGTGCTGAATTTCTGAACCTTTGATTTTTATGTCTTGGTGTAAATTTATTTTGGTTATGGCTATTTGGATTTCTATATGATTTATTTATTTGTATGTCAAATTCTTTATGCATGTTTGAGAAGTTTTCTGCCATTATTTCTGTGAAGAAGTTATTAATAGCTTTTGTGCTGTCTCTAGCTTAATCACTGATTCCAATCAATCTTATGTTATTCTTCTTTGCTTCATCCCTTTTGCTAGTTGCATTTTTGTCTTCTAGATCCGATAGTTTATAATTGCCTTCATTCAATCAGCTATGTATAATTTCAGTGGAATTTTTAATCTGAATTTATATTTGGATCTGTTTCATTGATTCCATTTCTTGTCTATGTTTGGTATTCATGGTTTCCATTGTTCTCTTGAGCTCCTTTATTTGTTTAATCTGTGTCTCCTTTAATCTCTTTTATTTTGATAGTAATTATTTTTTCACCTTAGAGATTATTTTTTTCTATGACCTTTTCCATTTGTTTTTGCCCCTCTGCTGCTATCATTTCATAGAATTCCATTTGTTGGCTTCCAATTTCCTGTATCTCTTTGTGCTCTGGACTTGTCCTGGGTGGGCTGGGCACTTGGAATTGCATTTTATTTCTTTGTCTTGTCATTTTCTATTTTATTTTATTTTCTATGTTAATACTTGTAGATTTCTCAGTTAGATAGACTTAGCACTGGTGTTGAGGCTTCCCTAGGAGATGTCTGTTCCTTTGGATGTCTTCTAGATGTAGGTGGTTCTTGGTCTTTATGTCTAGCTCAAGAACCTACTTCTCCAATATATGAAGACTGAGGAGTTGCTATCTATTTGACTTGGGGCCCATTGCTTTAGTACTGGACTATGGTGATGGTTACCACCCATTACAATAGCAGTATTGTCATACAGGGGAAAAAAACTGGTTACAGTATGTATGATATCCTCGTTAAAGTAGTTCAGTTGGCAATAACAAAGACTCAGGTACAGTCTGGCTACTGACAAACTGTGGTAACTGTTAGCCTGATATCAATAACTAAGGATGACGGTCTACAGAAATATAGTATAATTCAACTTATACCAAGAAATTGTATGCAATAATTTTCTACTTAGTAGAGTGATTTTACCCTGTTGTGGGGGTGGTTCAAGAAGATGGTGTAGGATGGAGAGATAAAGAGGTTAAATATAGTAGGAGCAAGGTTGGAGGGCACAGGATAATCATCCAGATTTGGGGTAATTGTAGGACACCGGAAGGAAGGATTGGAAGAGAAGGTCTAAGAGTATTAAAGTGAACCAGAAAGAGAAGAGACAATGTTTCACATGAAAATATGATAAAGTCAAGAGAGATAGTTGATGGAAGAGGGAAAAGGATGAGTAGAATAAAAAGAAAAGAGGTTAGAGATCACCTGTTGGCTCATATTGCTAACATTGCATGGGATATTTCTATACCTCTAGTTCTGCCTGTCCATCATTTGTACCTTAGCCAGGGTCCTACTGAGTTGCTGGCATTCCTGCAGGTCTCCAGGCCCTGAGTCCCAGCAGGGGGAAGGAAGGGGCAGATCTTAGACTTCTGTACCCAACGGCACCATCCCAGTACAATGGAGGAAGAGAGAAGCATGAACTCAGACTCCTCTTACTGACCGTGCCAACACGGGGACAATTTCTTTTTGTATCTTGATGCTATGAATTTAATGACCAGGAAATAGCATGGTATCAAATCATGTCTGTTTCTCACAAAGGATGATTATTTAATTTATATTTGAAATTCTCCAAGTGTGGTAGAACAGAAGCAAATGCCCTTGTGTAATTATATGATTTTCCAAAGATTTTTTTCCTTCTGTTTACTCTATAAAAAAACTGTGGATTGGTAAAGCACTACACAGGATTACTCAGTTATAAGATTTAAGTCCCTAACCAGCACAGGTTAGAGTAAAATTTTGTTCAATGACTCTAGTACCTTCCCATGTATAGCTCACATTAGAAATAGATGCATCCTGCCATCTGCTAGTTCTGAGCTACTTCAGTTGGTCACCATGCCACAGTAGAAATGAAATGTAGGTACCATTTTAAGAGAAAATCACATCTGATGCTCTTTATTCCTTCTTGATTTTTTTAAGAATCTTTTCTGCCAGCTTGACACTCCATCTTAAATTCAAATAAAGAAGATGGTTGATCAAGTGCCCTAAAAACAAGTGAGTTCAAGGGATCTTTGGGGGAATAGGAAGAATAATAAGGGAAGAGAATGGTGTTCCCAGAGCTATACGTCTGTAAAGTTACAGAAATACAGAAACCATGATGGTTGACTCCATAGTGACCTCTTCCTGTAAACCTGCAATAAACCTGTAAATAGCTAGGATAGCTGCCATAAAACGTGTTCTGAACCACAATCATCCACTCTCTTAAAATTGTGCTATGTGTATTTTAGTTCAACCATGGCCTTCGTGGCAATGGTTTCACAAAGTTATTTCTAGCTTTTAACTGATAGTATTTATGGTTGGAACAATCAGACCTAGTCTGTCCTCACTGATTTTCCTTCAGGCATCATTATAGGATTAACAGTAAATTCTCCTAAAAGATTGTACCTTCAGGAAAGAAGAGGGGAAAAAGAAAACATTAATTATACCACATTCCTATTCTAAACCCTCTCTTCTGGAAAATTTTAATTCTAACTTAGAATGTGTGATGCTCTGAGCTCTGTATTCTATGAAAAATGTTATTTAATATGAAACTAATTAAAAATTGAAAACTGAAAAGAAACCCTATTTTCAAACAAGTAGGACTTTGAGTAAGTATAGCATTCATGCCATCCCATTATAAAGCTATTTATGCCCATAGTTTACAAGGAAGCCTGAGCAGGAGATGAACAACAAAATCTGAGAGAAGGAGAATTCCACTTGGGTATCTTTTCTGAGCTTCACTTTTATTCATTCAATCACAATAATGATTTTACAAACTTTCTTCAGTGCTCAATTCTTAGGATAACTCTCTTTACTCCTGGCTTTTTTGTACTTCTGAGATGAAGGGAAGTGGGCCACAGGGAGATGAAGTCCAATTTCGCAGCTAGGACAGCTGGCCTGAGGTCTCTATAGCTGCATATCAGATACTAGCTCTCTTATGAACGGACCTAGTGATTCTTTTTCACATGGTTTCTTTACAATGGCAAGTTACATGTGAGGGTGGCATTGTACCTTCCTTCTGAAGATGTTTGCCAGCACCCATAAAACTCAGAGTGAGAGAATTGCAGAAAGCCACTCTATCACAGCTCCATGGTCACATCTAATGATTAACGATCTTTCTCTTTGCCAAGTGATTTGTATGTGTCACTTTGAGGATAGTTGACACTCAAACCAAAAGAGCAGTCTTCCATTTATTTAAAGAAAAAAACACTGCACAAAGTGGGAATTTTTATTTCATACTCATGATTTTTCTTCCTACTCCTGAGTTGATGGCATTATTGATTTGGCCATAAATTACCTAAATCTAAGAAGTTTTGGGTTAACTGTTGGGAAATGAACGTAATCTCATGACATAATCTCACACTGACTCAAAACTGACTTAATTTGCACAAGGAGTTATAGAACAAGGATTGAAAACTATAGTGTATTGACAAAATCTGGCTGTTATCTCTTTTTGTGTAACCTGTAAACTAAGAATGACTTTTACTTTTAAAAAAAAACATCAGGACATCAACTATGGATTACTGTTTGGCTGTCAACCATTTAGGAAGGAAGCAGGATTGGGTGGCGTGAGCGGTTGAACTATGATATGATTCATATGAAGGCCTTGTTGATCCCAAGGGAAGATCTCAAGCTGGGAAGAGAGGAAAGGCAAGAGCTCTTGGGAGTTTCTTTGGGTAGGAAGAGAGGAGCCAGGTCTCTGTGCTCCCACCTTGGTGCGTGAATGTGATCTGTCTCAGGAAGATGGTGCAACTTTGATCAATGCAATTTTCTCCAGCTAAGGCTGCCCTTAAAGATGGCTGATGATTAAAGATCATCTTCAACCAGTTTTCTCAGAAGCTGGGAGAACAGTTCCTTAGTTCCAATGCAGCTTCAGAGTGGCCTCTGGTCTTTGGTGAACAGCTCAGCACACATCTGCTCACATTTTTCTAGCTCTGCCCTGCAGTTATCTGATCTTATGGTCTGGCATAGCACAGGAAGAAGGTTCAAAGGAAGAACATACCTACCGGGAAGTGTATTTCTTTTTGAGAGCTGGAGCTGAAGTTAGGCTCTTTACCTCATATCTACTCATGGTGGAACCCTCTCAACAGAGAAAAGAGAACAAATAATGAGATAGTATCTATTTCAAGAGTAGAAGAGTTCAAAAGGGACTAAATCCCCAAGGGCACAGTGTAGCCCTCATGTTCCACTGATCATGTCAAGCGTCCGTCCTTAGCAAAGGGCACTGTGAAGGTCTCACCCTGTAACCTAGAAGATACAGTGGCAGAGTATCAGAAGAGGGAAGTTCAAATTCCCTTTTAAAGCTGATTGCTCTTTCTCCTCTGTAACACAAATTTCTGGGTAACCCTGTAACCTCTTCTGGTAGAACAGAGATCCTTTAGGGTTTGCTGACGAACTTTTCTTTCCTGTACTATGCACTCCAGAGGTTACCTCTTCTGCTAAGCAGTCTAGGTTAAGACTATTCCTGAATTTGTCCTGAACTGATTGTCCTAACCCTCCTACCCTTTTGTGGGTAGTCTGTGGACATAGGCTGACAAAGATAGAAAGAACACATTCTGAGGTGGCTGTTCTCTCTCACCCACAGCAACTATGCTTTGTGTGTACCAGCAGTCAGAGGACAGTCAACTGGCACAAAAATATGACCCAGAGAAAGATGAACACTTTATGAAGAATTACATGAAGAGAGGGATTCATAAAAGTGAACCAGGGACCTCAGTTCCAGCCTACAATAGTACTTGGTTATGTGTTTAATTTTACTATTTTTATTTGTTGTTTATTTCATTTTGTGTGTGTGTGTGTGTGTGTTTAAGTCTAAGGCAGTCCCTTATTGGAACATAAATGTTGTTACTAATTTTATCTAGAAAACTTGTGTGATACTAGTTATGTATCTTTATTCTTAGAGTTCAAAATCTAGCATTTGGAAGGACTTTCTGATCCATCAAACTTTTTTTTTTTTTTCTGGTACCAGGGGTTGAACTCAGGATCTTGCACTTGCCAGGCAGGCACTTATTCCACTGAGCTATATCCCCACCCTCCATCAAATGTATTTTTATAGAAGTTATTGTGTGTAGATGGGTAAGAATTCTAAAAGCAAGGCTGGTATGCAGGCCTTCATTTCATCTCCTGCACTATAGAGGTAACATGGTTCAAGGCTTGAATAAAAAATATACTTGACAGAGTTTTTTAAACTGTTAAGGAACTAAGAAAATATGTTAGCAATATAGGTAAAAAGTTTTATTAATACATTATTTCTAATAATACTTTTTAAATGTACCACAATATATTATTTAGGTTTAAGAAAAATACTTAACAGATACTGTGAATTCCAAGCAATTGTTTCTTAATCTGTTCAAATTTAAGCAGGATGTGCGTGCATACCACAGAACACTTTATTTTTCCATAATTTCCATTTTTGGGAAAATTGCAAAGATTTATGGAAAATTAGAAGGGGGTCACATGTGGAATTTCAAACTCAAATTTATGACAAGAATGAAATAAATGTAAAACAGTTGTCAAATCACATGGTTCAGATAGAAACTTACCTCAATGCTGGTATGGAATTGAAAAGCATTATTTTTCTTAATAATCCACAGTTATCACTCAGTACAGTTTTATGTAGTTGGCTGCTTGAATAGTTTGAAATGAATATGTGTTTGAAATAGTTTGGATCTAGTCAGAATGTTTCTTCCATGAAGTTATGTGTTGCAGGTTCAGCTCTTCGGGTAGCAGTGCTGGGAGATGCCTTGGGCCTATTAGAAGTGAGGCCTTGTGGGAGATCCTTAGGTCTCTCTTTAAGAAGAAATTAAGGAAGTTCATGTGAGACCCAAATTAGTTTCTGTGAGACCAGATTGTCATAACAGTGAGTTCAACCCTTGTAGAGCTGTCTGTCTGGCCATGTGATTTTATCTTCTCCACAAACTCCTAACTTTTGTGAGGAAAATGAGGGCACTATGAGGTCATTACCTGAGCTGGCCCTATGCTTTTGAACCTCTAAAACTGAGTGGTAAATAACCTTTACAAAATCACCTGCATCAGGTATTTCATTATAGTAATGACAAGCAGACTAATAAAGGATACATGTACCATTTAAAGTATCTCAAATGCCCTCTAAACTGTTATGTGCAATATATTTTTCCCATCTCATAATAACATCAATTCATCATTTTTTGTCATTTATAGTTATTTTAAAGCTCACTCTGGTCCCATCTGAAATGAAATC
Source organism: Dinomys branickii (assembly GCA_004027595.1). Classification (NCBI taxonomy): domain Eukaryota; kingdom Metazoa; phylum Chordata; class Mammalia; order Rodentia; family Dinomyidae; genus Dinomys; species Dinomys branickii. The sequence continues at coordinate 103,866 of PVLD010001926.1, forward strand.
CAGTTTTAAGTCTGATTCAAATTTTATCTTCTTCCATTTCTAGTGTCAGAAGCTCTTGCTTCAACTCGTCATCTTGGCTTGTCAAGAAAACCTCTCAGCCTTCTGCTACTAGGTCTTTTTCCCATGGGTAACCCTCATGTGTGCAGCACTGGAAACACATTTATGCCTGCCATCTTTTATGCTTTTTATGTAACCATTAGGTAAGGTTGGGCCTAAAGATAAAGGAATGCAATGATCTGGATAGAGTTTCCTGTTAATATTGGTAAAAGTCAGTGTCTTGAGTCAGGTTCCCCAGCACGCAAATTCTGAGGTTGAGCTAGTGTTTAGAACGTTTATTCCAGTGGTGGTTAAAGAGGAAGACGGCTTAGGCTGAAGGAGAAGCTGGGTAGAAGGGCTGCCACGCAGAGGTTGGCACAGCCCTTTAGCAGTGTTGCCCTGACCAGGACTGAAGGAACTGGGCATTCATACTACACGGAGTCCTTACTGTGTGTGGTCCTCCAAGAAAGGAATATATTTTGGGGCAGGGAGCCTTTTTCAGCTGAGGCAATTACCAAGGAGGGCTGACAGCAGTCTTCCCACAAGGTGGATGAATAAATTGTTTGATCCTTAACCGTGGCGTCACATTCATGATGCTCTATTCTTTGTGCTGCTTGGATCCACGGGGCTTAGCCCCATAACATTCCCAGTGGACCTCTTTTCCTGAAGGAAATTATTATGATTGAGACATATTACTGCTTCCACTCTAGCAGACAGCCTCAAGGGCACAAATGCTATGCACCCTTTCCCTCCTCTGCTAACCATTCAAACTTCCCTGCTCCTTCGGTGGTCTATGGAGCTTTCTCTGTAGGAAATCTAAACTCATCCCCGAATTCAATCCTTGTTCTTAAGAGTGGCTATTGCTTATGGTTACTGTCATCTATGGGCCAGGAAATATGAAGAGAAGTCCAGGTGGGTCAACTGGTTGGCAGACTTTCTTTTTGATACTCTCTGTGTTGCCACAGTTCTGCCTCCTCCTAATTGATAGTCAGGGTCCATTATCCCAGCCAAAATGGTGATTTCCTTATACCTACTAGTCCTTGGCATGAACTACCCTAGGGACTGACAGCAGGGGAAGCTCAGAATTCAGGAACATTGTTACAAGTTCTCTTGATTGGCTTCTCCCCAACTAGGACTCCTAATTCTCAACTCTTGGAGGTTAAACTTGTTGGGATCAGAGAACAATTTTTCAATAGGAATTTTAGGACATTTTTTCAAATTTAGTCAAATTAATTAATTAACCCTTAGCCTGACATCTTTTTCTGTGTCACTGTACTAGAAATTAGAAAAGATGGAATTTTACTCTGTATGAGATCACAGGTAATATATATGAACAAGACCTAGACCCTAAACATTTGTAGATAGTGAGATAATAAAATATAAAATAAATAAACCATCTATCCCATGCTTCAGTATGGAATTTATGATAAATTCATCTTAAGAGTAGACAAATTTGCAACACTTTAATGCCAGCACATTGAGACTTAGCTCTTCTGTTAGGTTAGGTTTCTTCCTGTCAGTAACCATTTTGCCCCTATGAGATTAGAGCCTGGAAGAACTTAACTAGCAGAACACAGGGTGTACTTGATGTTTGTACCAAACATGGCTTTAATTATCATTAGCTTTTTAATTTGTAAGTCCCTCTGACTCATCTTAGCATACTTCTCTTCTTTCCCTTTTTGTTCTGCTGAGAGACCAACAGTGTCTGCCCATACACTACAACAATCCTCGCATCCCAGAATTTACTAGCATTAATAGTACATTGATAATAGTAAACGTCGCTGCAGGCTTCCCTGAGAAATCACTACGTGAAATGTTCTTGAATCCTCACAACAACTGTATGAGGAAAACTTCATTATAATTTTTCCCTTACAAAGAGCTCACAGTGTAGTAGAAAGGACATGAGGGGTGATCACTACCAGGGGAGAAAAAGGAGCCACTACAAAATTTCTTTTGTAGCCTGTAACTGTTTTTCATTAGCTGAATTGCTTGAGTTCTTTCACTTCAGTGGTTTTTTTTTTTTTTTGACAAGTAGGCATTGTTATGGTTTAGATCAATTTTTTTTTTTTTTTTTTGTCTTTTTGAGACAGGGCCTCCCTATGCAGCACAGGCTGGCCTTGAGCTCACTTTGTAGCTCAGACTGGCCTTGAACTCGCAGTGATCCTCCTGCCTCAGCCTCCCAAGTGCTGACATTATAGGCATGGTTCAGATCTAAAATGTCTCCCCAAAGCTCACTTGTGCAAAGCCGGGCTTTGGGAACGTAACTGGATAACGTGACACTACACACATCCGTGGGCTGATCGCCGATGAGTTCTCAGCTAAATGAGCTGTAGGGAGACAGACTTGGTTGGAAGAGGTGTGCTGTTGGCCGGCCCTTAGGCGGGTGCCTGCGGACGGATGTGTAACTCCTTCCTCGTTCCTCTCCTCTCGCTCTGCTTCCTGTTGCTGTGTGTTGAGTAACTTTGCTCCACGGCACCCTTCTGCCGCGCCACTTCTGCCTGGTGCCAGATAGACCAAAACCCTATAAGCATGAGCCTAATTAAACCTCTTTACTTCTAACTTGTGGGCATCAGGCACTGTGCCTCAGTGACCAGAAAGCTGACTAATACAGCTGTGACATCTCATATAAAGCACTTAACCTCAGCCCTCAGTTATACAGTACTGGGTCATGTTTGAGTTTTGTAACCCTTTGAGGACAACACGTGAACTCTGGAAAAACACAGAAAGTTTGGTTGCTCATTCAAATTTACCTCCAGAGGGCAACTCATTCAGGTCCCCTCCTGTCTCTCAGGATCTCTCTCTCTTAATACATTTTGCTACTCTTAAAAAATATTACCTCCAGGGTTTTGCCAGGTATGTAGGACTAGCTCCGTGTGCGATCAGTGCTGGTCACTGTGCTTAGAATGCACTATGCAATATAGTTGCTATCTTGATATTCTTAATAAGTATCTTAATTTTATTTTCAGACAGGTTTTCTCTTAATTTGCCCAGGCTGGTCTTGAATGTGTGATCCTCCTGCCTTAGCTGGGATTACAGACATTCCTGGCGGCTTTATTGTTGAATTTGTGTGTAGTAAGTGAAGTCTGGGAGCCCACACCTTGTGCAGGGGCTGGCAGTCCGCTTCACACACAGTTGCCCCTGCTGCCATTTGCATGGGACAGGCCTCAGCGGCCCACTCATTTGTCTTCCCCTTGAGACCTGTCTCCCTCTCCCAGAAGCGGATGGAACCGGTGCAGGCTTGAGGAGTCAGAGGCAGCCTCTGAGGCTATGTGCTAATTCGGGGAGATGAAGAAGGGCCAAGGACTCTGTTACTACAAAGATTTGCATTTTCCCAAATTGTATCCTGGTGTCCAAGGAGATGTGACATTAAATCGTAAGCTAAAACAAAAATGGGCAAAATACACCTTGACAGGATGAGAGAGGGAACTCAGAAAATAATTTTCCTTGTTTTTTGAAGAATTCTCACATTTCATTTTTCATGGGGCCCTTTAAGTTCTGTAGCCAACCCTGTAGGTATTCTAAAGGAATTTGTTCACTTGTTTAACATGTTGTAGACAGGGTGACAACACCTTTTGTGTGTCTGTCCTCTAAGCAGAGCTAAGTGCTGGTCAGGTGTCTCAGTACCCCCGGAGGATGTGGCAGGACAGGATCTCCTGTGCCTCTAGGAAGCAGCAGCCTATCCATTTTTAGGCCCTTCAAGTCCCATGACCAGGCCTCTCCCAGCATCCTCCCAGCCCTGTGCACACTTTCCATGAACTTTCTCTGTGTGTTGGTTACCACTCCTCACTCTCAATGCAGGAGGGTATAAATGGGTATTCACAGACTTTTCCTGGGTAAGGCAAATTCCAAGAAAATTCCCAATATCATCACAGAGAGTTGAAAACTCTAGCAAAATCCATGCTGGCTTGTTCTAAGGATATGTTTTATCCTTTTGTGTACAATGTTTATTCAACTCTTACTTGGTACACTGACTTGACATTTCAGTCATAGGTTTTTGGCATGGTCACTGCATCTGCATTGTGATTGCCCGGCCCTTTGGAGCAGGTTGATAACCCACACCCGGAAGCAGTCTCAAAATCTTTTTCTATCCATCTAAGTAAATATTTGTGTTTAATTTGACGCATGTTCTCCCTAGGGAAGTTAAGCTCGATGGCTTAGTTTGGTTCTGTTAGGAGGGAGTTATTATGAACTCTGGGTCGTTTCTCCTTAAGAAAATAGTCACTTTGGACAGAACCATCAAGGTTGCTTATGCTCACCGCTTACATGAAAAGTCTCATTGTGTTCCATGGAGGAGTTTTAATTCCACACAATCTCTCTTACAGAAATGAAAAGCAAACTGTTTTAGTTCTCAGTTTTACCAAATTGTTTGTCTTACAGAACTTATTACATAATGTCTACCAAATAGCGCTCAGACTGATTTCTAAATAAGGTCACAAGGCCAGCGTGGCACCTCTGTACCCCGTGTTTGCTTTGAAAGCCTAAGTTCTAACTTCTGCTTTGTTATTGAAGGGTTGTGGATAAAAAGAGATGTCTGAGACGTAGTAGATATTTAGCAAATGTTTATTTTTAAAATATCTTTAAAATTTCTTTGTTAGTTTTTAAATTGACAGAAAAATCACATATATTTTTGTTGTGCAACATGTTTTGAAACATCTATACATTGTGGACAGGCTAATTCAAGCTCATAAACATGTGTTATCTCATATACTTTTTCTGTGGTGAGAACACAGAATATCTCTTGGTGATTTTCGAAAGTACAAGACATGATAATTATAGTCAACATGCTGTACACAAAGTATATTGAGGTATATTTTCTTGTTTAATGGAAATTTTGTGTTCTTTGACCAACATTTCCCCAAATTCCCTCTCCCCGCTCTGGCCTCTTATAGATGCCATTGCATTCTCTGCTGTTATGGTTTTGACACTTTTAAATTTCCTATATAAGTAGGGTCATGTGGATAATTGCCGTTTTGTGCCTGGTTAGATAACTTTTATGTGTGTATGTGCTATAAAGTAACTTCACTTAAATTCCTATTATCTACCAGAAAGAATAAAGCATATCTGTTACATTATAATATGATTAATGCCTTATTTAGGACAATAATTTGAGTGAAATATAACTGCATACTTACTTGCATTTTGCTACTTTCTACACATCTCACAGACAGCTACCATAGAGACAGATTTCCCGCCACGATGTTCCAGGCTGTGGTGTAGCTTAGAGCCTTGCCCTGGAAAAGCCGTATGACTATGGGTTCTCTGTGCTCCCAGGGGTGCTCAGCATGAAGGCTAACAGGGTTTCTTCTCAGATGCACTCAAGCCTGGCCTCAAGAAGACCCAGAAGCTGTCAGCTCAGAGAGCTACATGTTACCTCTTCGGGGAAATCACAAAAGCGACTCCAGGAAAGTAAACATGGCCTGTTTTTTGAGTGAAGCCATCAGGAGTTCCAGGACTTACGGTTCCAGATGGATCCGCATGAGGAAGTATTAAAGGGAAAGTTGAAAAGTTAATGTGAATAATAATAAGACAAAGGTTCCATAGGTTAAAGAAACCCCTATTAATTTATAGTAGTTTGGTCCATACAAAATTGCCAAGATTCAGCTGTTTCTCATATAAAATACAGTAGGTTCATAGGATTCTAATATCTGTAAGCATCTGCCGTCTAATAATTTGTTTTGCTTGTCCTTTGTATCAGCTGTGTTCTGAAAGTATACATTACTTTAGCATAATTTTGGTATTGATTATATCCCTGCACAGAGTATACCACTGAATTTTGTGCAGTACTATAGCACATAGTACCTTTTACCTGGAAGAGGTATTAAAATTATTCTACTTATTGGTCACTAGTGACTTGCAATCAGAAGTCCTCTTAGGGAATATGTTAGTATTCACTATTATATACAGAATACTGTCTATACTTTGACCAGAACTCTTAATGCCTGGCCTTGACAAATATGGATTATTCTGAATACTGGGAATTTTCAGGCTTTAAGGTTTTGAAATGTTCCCAGAATGTTGCTTATTTGGCCAAGGGCCATCTGATTTGAGGCTGAACATAACAAAGCTAGTTCTACTTGATTTTGCTTCCGATTCATGAGCCAGGAAAGATGATACCCATCTCAGAGAATCATCACACCCTTAGCCAGAAAAATGCAGGTACTCTTATCAGGATGTTGGCTTCTAAGGGCCTTTATTTGGTGCCACAGCCAGGGATTCAAAGCCTCTTTGTGTTTTCTGCCTCAGACTTTTTTTTAGAGACAGTAATGCTTAAAGTTCTGTCCTGTGTTTAAGTGCGTGTTGTCAGCATTCCAAATGCTGGCCTGACGTTATCAGCAAGGTCCAAAGACAAACCGATGGGTAGTTTAGCTTCCATTGCAGCACTGTGGTAATCAGCAGGTTATGTAAAGATAACAACTGTGATGTGCCACCTGGGCACATAAATGCTGTATTGTTATTTGCATCAGGAAGCCCTTGATAAAAGCTTCATTATTTTATGTGGTTCCCGTCTGCTAGCTCTAAAGGAAATGGGTCCTCTTTAGTCTTTTCTTTTTGTGGCCCATTTTCATTAAGTGTCTGGTCCTGGCCATTTGTATCCTGGCTGGGAAATGAAGTTAGAGGAAGCTGAGGAGGCTTGCGCCTGTCTGGTAACAGGAGTAAGAGCAAAGCTACACTTCTCCCAGGCCTTCCCCTGCCATGTGGGTTTCGCACGCTGCCACCCACCCCATTTGGACGTTAGAAAGCGAGCTGATGTAACAAAGGGTCATTCCCACGAGCGTGTCTCTGATGGGTCAGCGGCTAAGATCCGCAGGGGAGGGATCTGGGGCCATTATTGCATATTCAACCTGCACAGCAAGTTTTGGCCCTGCCCCTCACTGAAGCAGGCCAGTTAACTGCTATACAAACGACACACCTCAGTCACTTCTTGGCTTTTAGTTTAGGAGCACATGTTCCAGGTACTGAACTCCCTGTGTTGAAGTACAGGGCCTATTACAATACAGACTTGCTTTAGGGCTGCCATTTAAATAAAAGGGAAAAATGTACATAAAGAACATAATTTCCACTATATTAGTTCTTATTATTTTACTCTACACCAATAGAACATAGCTGTCAGATTCCAGAAAGTCACTTAACCTCTCTTTGCTGCAATTGCCTTTGTCTTAAAATAGTGATATAATGGTACTACTTGATAGGCGGAGGAAAGATTGAGTTAATATATAATGCTTAGAACAGACGTCAGCAGACCACAGTTCATGGGCCAAATTTAGTTAGAAGCCTGTTTTTATGACTTCTAAGCAAAAAAAAAAAAAAAAAAATTCTTTAAGCTTTTAAAGTTAAGCTCTGAGGTGGTTGTATCAGTAACAAGATATATTTCAATTTTTTCTCTTGATCTACAACATCTAAACTGTTTACTATTGGACCCTTTAAGAAAAAATTTTCTGACCTCTGTCATAGAACAGTACCTAAAATATGGTGAGTGCTTTTCAAATACTGGCAAGTACAGATCTTTTCTGGGTCCAGGGTACCGGAGCACCCATTTCTCTCCTTCTTGTCTTTCTCATGTTGCTGTATTTCAGTATCTGGGTGTCCATTCTCCAGGAGGATCTTTCTCTGATGCTTACCCAGTCACCATCTTACCGGAAGTCCTAAACATTCTTATGGTTTGTGGAGGTTTCAGTTCATATTTGGCTGGGTAGCACATGGCAGAGGGCAACAGTTAAAGACAGTGGAAAACCTAAAATACTAGCAAGTACAAAGAGCATTATTTACTACACTATATTATACCTACCAAATATACTCATATGTCTTGAGTTAATTGCTAAAGCCAAAGGGCAAAAGTTTCAGAATAACACTGCGCCTGGTTTATGCTATAGGTTCAAGAGACACCTAGCTTTTGATCTTAGGGCTACACTTGCAGAGCTCTGGTGAATAGGGTGGTGATAGATATGCTAAATATCTACTTGTGTGTATGTGTATTTATAAGAATTTCTAACACTGGCACATCTTGATGCTGTGCCATATGCCAGATACCATGTCAACAGGGAATTTAAATAAAGAGATGATTTAATTTCTGTAAGATAGTTCTCATTATTGTCCCTATTTTATAGAGGTGAAGTATCTCACTACAAGAAATCAAATAATACATCGGAATGAATTCAGATCTCAGTCTGTCCAAATAATTTATGAGTGCCCATTAATAGACAGAATAACGGGTTTGGTTTAGCGCATTGGTGTGTGCATATAAGTACTTCTATTATTTTCACCCATCCCCCCACGCATTCCTCCCCTCCCCCATCCCCCATCTCCAATATTCTACCTTCCACTTTTCTGTCCTTGCTCCCTGTTTAAAAATGTTTTTAAATTCCTTGTTAACTTTTCCCTTCATTAGCATATCACATGGATCTGTCACAGTTGCAAAGATGTAATGAGGTGGGAGTAGTACACAGGAATCATGCATAAATCCGAGAATTTAGAGAGACATAGTCTGTTTTATTTGGCAACTTGCGATAGACAATATCAATTTCAGCATCAAGACTAGTCTGAAAATGATAGCCAGAAAACCTCAGTTAGTTGTTGGGTCAGCTTCAAACTCTATTAGGAGATTCAATTATTTAAAAAAAAAACCCTCCTCCAACATTGTACTAAATGAAATAATTGTATTATAATTTCTGCTCATCTTATTCAAGTTGGGTGTGTATGTGTGTGTGTGTGTGTGTGTGTGTGTGTTTTAAATGGGGTTTTAGAAGCACTGCATCTTGAAATTTTAATTGGAACATGTTGCTTTTTTGTTCTCAATTATTCGGCACCACTGATGCCCTTTGAACTTGATTACAACACAGTGCACTTCTCTCATTTTCTATATCCTGAGTTTTGACTCCTTAGGGCCTTGCTGATGCTGCAGGAACTGTCCCTTCACGCATCTGCCTATTCCTAGAGACAGCAAATAACCCTCACCGAAAGAACAGAGCTTCCAAATGTGAACCAACCAAGCCAGCCGTACCGCCAACCCACCTTCTTTATGGGAATCTACATTGTGGGCCACTACTCAGATGCTCTAGTTACCACAGGGCCAGCAATATTAAACCCTTGGGCAGAGCCCACTAACACTACTCCAAGAAGCCAGTCAAGTCTGCTTACCTTGCCTTGCTCATTCTTTCTCACAGAACCCACAAGAAGGACTCTTGCTCATGGTTCCCTGTCTTTTCCTCTGCGTCCCGACTGACCCTGCAGTTCCTTGCTTGGTCCAGAGTACAGCATACCCACTTCCCATGGGATCTATGAGTAACAAGCTACCTTTTCAATTCGGTCTTCTTGGCCAGGGCCTGGGGATGTAGCTCAGAGGAACAAGTCTGGCAAGTGCAATGTCCCGAGTTCAATGCCCGGTACCACAAAAGAAAAAAAGAAAAAGGATCCAGTCATCTCAGCCATATCTAAGTCATAATGAAACCTCTATTTTAAAGTATCCCAATTGTGTAGCCCAGCAAAGAGTAAATGTGCTGGGGGTAGATAACCTTCCCTGGAGCTTCTGTAACCAGCGGTTTCCAGACAGCACCAGTAACTGGAAGCATGAAGAGGCACAGAGACCTAATTTCTAGAGTTCTATGGTCAGAAGTAACGATGTGCTGGATGAGATGATAAGCAGATTAGATTCACAAGAAGGAGGAATAAATAAAATTGGAGACAACTTCACAGAAAATACCCAGCTGGAGCACACAGAGAAAAAATAAAGGAACAAACAGCACAGATTCTAAGAGACACATGGGACCCCACTGAAAGATTAATAAGCAAATAACTGGAATCTCAGGGAGGGGCTGAAAAATTGGAAGAGAGGCATTATTTGAAAAGACAATGGCCACAGCTTTTAACAACTCATAAGTATCTCATTAGTGAGATTACACAACAACAAGTTTAACTGTGAACTGGGTCGATTAATTGTGACATAGTAATACAGCAGAACAAGAGAATACACTATATTATACACAAAAACAGGGGTGAATTGCACAGAAATAATGAGTGAAATATAACTCAAATCCTATTTTTGTGAAGCAAAAGAGTGGCTAAAGTTGTGATGATGTAAGTCAGATTAGTTTTTGAGAAATCTCAGTATGGATTTCTATGGTGATTATACCAGTTTACATTCCCACCAACGATGTGGAAGGGTTCTTTTTTCCTACAGCCTCGCCAGCATTGGTCATTTCTTTTTTTCTTGATAGTAACTATTCTTTCTGGAGAGAGACAGAATCTCAGTGTTGTTTTGGTTTGCATTTTTCCAATGGCTGAAGATACTGAACTTATTTTGTACATTTATTGGCCATTTGTACTTCTCCTGAAAAATATCTGTTCATTTCAGTTGACTATTTTATGACTGGGTCTTTTATTTTCCCAAAACTAGACTTCATATATTCTAGATACTAGTGCTTTCTCTGAGGAGTAGGCTGCAAATTTGCTTGCCCATTTTGTAGGTCGTTTCTTTACTCTGTTGGTTGTATCCTTTGCTATGAAAAAGAAGCTTGTTAAAGTGACACAATCCCACTCACTGGTTCCTGGTGTTATTCCTGGGCACTTGGAGTTCTGTTTAGAAATGCCTTGCCTATGCCTTTGTATTCAAGAGTTTTACTCATTTCATTTCCCAGATTAAAAGTTTCCATTTTAACACCTAGGCCTTCAATCCATTTTGATTTTGTTTTAGTACAGGGTGAGAAATAAGGGTCTAGATTCATTGTTCTGGATATGGATAACCAGTTTTCCCAGCACCATTTGTTGAAGAGGCTATCTTTGCTCCACTTCAACCAGGCTATATTCTTGGTATCTTCCCCAAAGAGTTGAAGATATCATATTACAGTGATACATGGATACACATGTCTATCGTAACACAACTGGCAATTACTAAGTCTCAAAAATGGCCTATACGTTCATCAACAGATGAATAAAATGTTTATATACACAACAGGGTACTACTCAGTCATAAAGAAGGGTACGTTTGAGTCCTTTCTGGGAAGATGGATGCATCTTGAGACCATAATGCTAAGTAAAGTAAATCAGACACGGAAGTTTAACTATCACATATTTTTCTTATATAAGAAAGCCAGAGTATAAATGATCAAAACAGCAAAGTACAAGGTAGATGAGAGGAAACAGAGACGTAGACCTTATGCAGACGGGGCTGGATCTAGGTGTGGAGGAAGAGGCGAGAGAAGAGAGCAAACAAGCCTAAGGTGCCGTGTGTGTCAGTGTCAGCTCCCTACAGTGAATGTATTCATCATGGATCACTTACACGTACTAATTTTTTAAAAAAGAAATCAATGTAGTGGCTTATTCTGGGGGAGTACTGAATAAGAATGTTATGAGACATCTGTCTGAGGTGTTGAAAATATTTTCCATCTTGATCCAGGTGGTGGTTACACTTATGTATGTGTGTGTCCATGTATACATAACTATGTACACATGTATTATATGTAGGCACTTCTTAAAATTTTGATCTCAAGTAAATTAGAATCTGAACTGCATTGTCTGCATTGATCTCCAATTGTGATGTGAAGTGGCTGAGAATAATGCCGATATATACAAGCAATATGTTCTTGGTGAAAAGAACGGGAGTTAGGTGCACAAATGTGATGCTTTTTTCTTTTTTAAAAAGAAGGCACTGCAGATCGGTTCATTTCAAAATAACTTCTGGAGGTAAATTAAGCACTATTTGTTGGGCCGAGGGCTTTCCTTCTTCAAATAGAAGGTGTATGAGCTATGAATAATTTCAGCAAGATCAAACTTGATTTGTCGTTCCATAGATAGGCCAAAGCGTGAACCTCGTGGGACTAGAACATAACCGAAGGATCACACGAGTCTTACGTGCTGTTGCTTAAGACTCTAAGAAAGTTGTTCTAGGAGACTGAGACTAAAAGTTGTATGTTTTGGCGAATGATTTTATGCGTCTGTTTAAAAGATTTATTTTTATAAAGATAATCCTAGAAAATATTTAGAAGTATGCGGCATACGGCATTGGAAGATATTTTCAAAGGTAGGTGTGAGGAAGGATCAGTACGAAGGCCAAGAGTCACAGTCAATAAGCTGGTTTCCTCCTCCAGCGCTGTGGTCAGCTGCGATCTTTCAGAAATGTTTCCTCCTCCTGTTCAGCCTTGGTGATATTCTAGTGTAGTGAGTCCGGAGAGCTAGCTCTGTTTCTTAACTTTGCACTTGAACCCTCTGTGACTACGCCACTGGCAAGCTTTGCAGTCTCATCATGCACTTTCCTCCCACACTCTAACTATCCTGACCAGCTTGCAGAACAGATGACATCCTTGTTGATTCATCTCTCCGTGCCTCCGCGCATACAGTTTATTTTCATCCCGGGATGCCTTACACCACTTCATCTGTCTCATGTCGCTAACTCCTCTGAGTTACCCCTTTCTTCCTTGAGCCATCTGTGACCTTGTAAAATTTCTCTGATTACATTTTGTACATTTTGCTGAAAACTTGTTTATCTTCTCAAATGTGAGTTCATAACATTTAGAAATTGTGTTCTGTTTATATCACTGTGTTGCACAAAGAATAAACATCTGTTTGTAAAACAATGGAGTGAAATTCTAAAGATACAGTATGGAGCAAGTTGAGGTGTTTTTAACATTATACATTAACTATTTTTTCTTTTGAAATAAGGCATAACAGTTAGAGAAATAAATGCAAAAAATAAGAGTGACTGTGTTCAATCTTCTCTGTTCTTTTTATCTCCTATTTAATTAAACTTCCACACTTTTGAGATTCAAGCTGGCAAAATAACGTGACCTCATTCCTACAGTCTGGTTAGTCTCATGTACCTTACTTTTTCGTTTTCTTCTTTTGGTGCTGGGATTAGGAAGTCCACGTCATATGAATAAGATGACAAAAGGAGTAATGTTTTGGAATAAGTTTTTTCCAGAGATTTTTATACCCTGAATGAATAAATGAACCAGCGACTAAAAGCTACTACTAGCTAGACTAGTAATGATTGCCTTCGCTAATTTTTTGTATCCAGGGTAGTTTTTTATTTCTATTTCCATGCACCCTTGCCAAATTCTTTCTTGTTCCTTCACAATAATTTCCACCAACTGCTGAGAAGTTAACAGGTATGAGCTGAAATATAAACTGCAGTTTCTCTAGAGCTTTGTGCTGCCTTTTCACTCAATGAGACATTACTTTCCAGCCCCAAGGGTCAAGATCATGAATCACTTTATTTCCTTTTTTTCTTTTAAAGAAAAAGCAATTCATCTGAGAAGGCCGACATACTCTGGGTAATATAAAAAATTACTGTTTAATAGCGGGCCAGAGAAGAAGGGAGGAGACGCTCTTAGCTGAGCAAGGATAGACGGTGGGGTTTTCTGGCCCTGGCTGTAGTCTGGAAGAAAACAGAGAGACAGGAGCGAGTGGAAATATAATGAGGGGCAGCGGCAGCCAGACGGCGGTAGTCTGGAATAAGGATCGTCGCACAGGTCGCCATAGTCCTCACAGCACGGGGGCTTCGAACTGCACCATTGCACACCCACAGCTTCAGAAGCCCCAAACTCTCACCTGTTGGAGCCTAACTCCTAAGAAAACAGGACAGAGTGATTATTGCAGGATGTCTTTTCGCGTCTTTTCCACCCTTTTTTCTGGGCTTGAGAAAACACACTGAGCGTGACTGTGTTGGGGGCAGGGGCTACTGCTGCCTTCAACTTAAGCTACACTGCTTGAGAGAATTGAGGTGGTCTTTGATGAAAAAGAAGCCTGAATGATTTATACCAAGAGTAACAGATGACATGGAAAAATCAATAAGGTTCAGGAAAGGTGAAAGTTACTAAAGTGAATACATTTTTGTTTTCTTATATAATATCTGCCATGTCAGCCGGTATTAGAACAGGAAATTTAAAGAATGCAGCGGAGGGAGTGAGGCGGGAGAAGGGAGAGGAGAAGAAGGGGTGTGAAAAGCAATGGAGAGGGCTGGGGATATAGCTCAGTGGAATAAGCGCTTGCTTAGCAAGCGCAGGGTCCTGAGTTCGATCCCCAGTACCGCAAAAAAAAAAAAAAAAAAAAGCAATGGAGATATCTACACTTGCCAACCCCCGCACGTCACAATAAATGGAGTCATTATGTTCTGCACACATGTACTCGTTAAAATTACAACAGAGGTTGAAATAGAGAGAAATAGTGCAAGTAGAAAGATGGCCTGTGAATAGAGTATGAGAAGTAATAGTCATTCGTTCACTCATTCAATCATGTATTCCTTCACAATGTTCACCAGGCGAAGTCCTCTATCTTTCTGACTTGTTTTCTTACCTTTTTTTAGTGTAATGACATGACATTGGAGCTGTGCTTACCCTTAGTTCATAGGTACCATCTTATTGGTGTTTCTCAACTGATTCACAGCCCAATTATTCTGGTCATTTCCTCTATGACATACAGGTTGGGAACAGAAAAATTAAAATATGAAATAGAAAGTTTAAAGAACATGATAGAAAAGCATACTGCATAATATGCAATCTGTTACATGCTTATAATAAATAACTCACAACTAATAATATATAATTAAATTTCCATATGTATATTGAGGAATAAAAGGAAAAGTAAAATATGTGATTATTTTCAATGTCATGTAAGTATCTGGGTGATTAATTTCCCACAGGAGAATCTACTTAAAAATGTAAAAGATTCCTAGTTACACTGGGAAGCACATAATTATTAGTGGTGTTATGATACTAGCAAACATACATTATGTGTTTACTATATGCCAGGCATTGTTCCAAATACTTTAGAAGTATTACTTAACTTAATCCATGGAGCTTCGTGAGGGAAGAACTATAACTAATTCTATGTTCTAGAGGAGGAAACTGAGGCTCCAGATACTTAAATTACTCGCCAGAGTTCATAGACAGAGGTTCACTTCTACTTAAATACAGCTGGCTGCTCAGAGAAACAAATCCTCTGCTCCTTCCCTCCCCTGCATGCACAGAATTAGTGAGTTAGCGGTAACACTTAACACATGTGTGACTTTGCCAGCTTGTAACACTACTTCATGTCAATCTGTCACTAGTACTTTGGGGGCAGATAGAGCCAGCTCATGCAGTACCACAGGAAAAGGTAGAAAAACACAAAGTTTTTACGTTGTTTTTGATCTTTCAACTCTAAGTCATTTAGGAATTTTACCATTTCCTTCTCTGGCTTGCGCACCATTGTTATTTTTCATACTTATAATTCAAATTCCCACAAGAGCAATATTAAGAGGCTTTTCTTTTCCCTGGTAGGTAGCCAGACAGCTGACAGGAAATGCTAGAAAGAAGCTTAAGAATTTGAAGAAACAATTTACAAAGCTACCCGCCATTCTTTTCATACAGTTCGCCTGTTTCCCTCTACGATTCTTCTGTTTCCCCGGCTCCTTCTCTCCCCTCCCCCCACTTCTCTTCTACCCCCCTAAGTGGTGACGCAAGCTTCCGTTTCCATCTCTTCAATCTCCCGTAGACTCATCTCCTTAGTTTATCCTGAACGTCATGTTTCTATAGTTTTTCCTTTCTTCAAAATTTCTTATTCATACATGTTTGCAGTAATACTGGTTACATTCCTTGTGACGAGTTGGAACATGTAACTAATACATCTTAACTCTTTCTCGGTCCTTTTTCCTTTCCCTTCCCACTCCTTCACTCCATCTCCTCCCCTTTGCAAAAGATCTATCTCCCTATTATTATATATCTTTTATTTTGCTCTTTATTTGTACCTTGTGTTCCTTATACAAGCAAGAGTGATATTCCTGTAGAAGAGCAATATTTAAGCTTGTGTGTCTGATTTATTTTGCTTAACATTATGGTCTCAAGGTGTATCCATTTTCCTAAAAGTGACTCAACTTCATTCTTTTTTATGGAGTTCTATCCTGTTATATCCAATTCTGACAGAAACCAAAAAGTTCTTAGTCTGTGTAGTGTAAATGCCAGGGCCATATTTTTTTTCAAATAACAGATGAGTTTATGAGATAACTAAGGAGCCTCAGAGTGCATGGGACGTAAATTGTGCTGGAGTTGGTCCTTAGCAGGGAGCTTCTCTAATAGGCATCGTGGACTTTGGTGTAGGTGGGGCCAGTGGGTGCCAGGTGAGAGCTGGCTGCTTCTATGCTTCTGTCCTTCTGCTGGCCACAGAAATCAGTGCAAAACATGCCTCAGGTTCACTGTACTGGAATATTCTTTCAGCTGTGAATTCCTTTGGATATTTCGTTTGCACAGTGGGGCTATCCACCTCTGTGCTATCACCCATTTATTTCCTCATTTGCTAGTTTGTCCACAAGTTGGCAGTCTTTCTTGAAGGGTGAAAGTGCAGGCAGGATAACACATCTATTGCAGGTGAAAGGTCAAAGAGGAACAGCTACAGCATGTTAGTGGCTTGCTCAGAAACAGCCGCAAATATGAGTTCTGTGCTTAGACAGAAGCCACATGGGTGGCTTGAAGGTCCTGTGCATTCAGATTAAAACTAGATTTACAAGTCAATCCTTTTGTGATAAGAGTCTGTATGTTACAGGATTTCTAAATTCTTAAATATTCGTTTTGATATTGTCAAAGGATCATCTGTTGCGGACTTCCCCAGTAAATGGGATTTATTTCCAAAGTTGTATGCAAGCAACAATGTTTTGTGTCAGTTCTGCTTCAGGTTACTTTAGTTGTGTAATTATAGACTACATAGAGTCTTAGCCATAGCTCAGATCACTTTTGCTTGGGGTGTAAATCCACCGTGTGTGTGTGTGTGTGTGTGTGTGTGTGTGTGTGTGTGTGTACGATCAGTGCCTTGGACAGGGGAAGCAGATTCTGTCCGGGTGCTCACATTTGAAAGATGTGTGTAAGGAGTCATTGCCGAGGAATGATCTCATTTATAATGTGGATGGAAAATGGAAATTCCAGTTCAGCTTTTACTTCAGGATGTCTCTGCTTTGGGGGGTTTCTATTTAAATGCTAAAACATTAAAATACAAAACACAAGTAGATTCCTCTCTTCAGCATACTTTATTTCATAGTTAGTTACTTTATTGCTGAATTATCTTTACTCAGTAATATGATTGGATATTTCTTGGATCCTTGATGATTTTAAGAGATCCTTCCTTTCACGATTGCTGGCTGCCATGCTGTCTTCAAGATCTGAAATTCTATCTTCGGCTTCATTCAAGCAGTTTTGCAAGCTTTTAGTGGAAGTTTTGATTTCCTGGAAATCTCTTTGAGTCTGTTTCATGCGTTCTAATTCATTCCTAAATTGCTCATGTAATGTTTCCATCTGTTGCCTATGTTCATCTATTTTTTTTAATGTGTTTTTTCTCTAGATGTGCAGGGCATTTCTTCCATTATTATTGTCTTTTCATTTTTTGCCTGAGAGATTATTTCTGATCTGATCTCTGCTATGGCCTGATGGAGTTGTTTCTTTACTTCAGGTGTGATCATTTCAGAGATTTCAGGTATGTGGCTTCCAAGTTCTCCTACGTCAGTGTCTCCTGAACTTGTTCTGGGTGGAGTTGAGTTCTGAGACGGCATTTTGCTCCTATGTCTTGTCATTTTGGATGTCAGATGAAAAGTGCTGAACTACAAGCTACCCAGGCAGTTCACTGAAGGACTCTGGGTAGCCTAGTTTACCTGGATGACAAACTCATCCCACCACCTCCTCTGGGCCGCTCCCCACACACCTGGATGCCACACTGCCACTGCTGCCGCCGCCGCCGCTGCCGCCTCTTTCTGTCTCAAAATGAGAATACTTGAAATGAAAAGTTTTCTAGATTCGGAAGATAACTTCACATTCTGGTCGGGACTGTGACCTTCGGGTGTTGCTGTTCGGGCCCCGGATGTAGCGAACCTCAGTCGGTCTCTCGTTGTAACCTGAAGAGAAACGGCAGTGAGTATGAGGAAAATAAAGACAAGGGGCAAGAGCCGGCTCAGCTGCCGTTACCTCCCGCCTGATGAGCAGGAGGGCTGGTATGGTTGGATAAGATACCACCTATAAACTTGGGTCTCATTTTATTGCCTGCTGAGGTTTTACTGTGGTCAGGTCCATATTTGGAAACTGAACATTTAGAATAAGATTTTGTCTATTTTGCTTATTTATAATTTGTAAAGTTATAATTTTAAAAGAACTTTTTAGCTGTCAGTATTGATCCTTGCCAGTGAAATCTTATGCTAGCATTTAGTTTTTCCTCAAGGATTCTTCACGTCCTTAAACAGCTGTATTTAGGAAAGGCTTCATGCAACGTCTAGGTAGGTGTGCAGCGGCTGGGTCACAGCACACGAGGAACTTGATTCAGAGCTCAGAACGATAATTGAGAAAGATCCTGGTGTTCTGTTCTGAAGTCAAAGGGAAAGCAACGTGGGAGGTAAAAACTTTTGGATAGTGTTTGGTTGAAAGGGTTCCTGTGTTAATAAAAATATAACCAGATCTAGTTCTGTGGGGCTGCTGTTTATTTTTGTATGTCTCCCGCAGGAGATACTTCCGGTACCACATGGCTCAGGGACAGCAGGCCTTATCCTTGGCCCTGTCTCAGCTAGGAGGTGGGCTTCTACTTCCTGCAAAGCACTGAAGCCAGCACTGAAGACAGCAAGTGTTACAGAAGAATCACAAGATAATCCCCCTGCTACTCTTGGGCCGGATGGGATACTTACGTCATATTCTGGTTTAGCCATTGTATTTTAATCTTAAGAGATTTGCGATTAGAGAAGAACAAGGAGACAAAGGTTTTAAAATGAGATAAAGGAAGGAAGGTTACACTGAAAATTGTTGTTATCACATAAGTTACCCAGATTGCCAGATACAAGCATGCAAAATTGATCTAGATATTAAAAAAATGAGAGATTTCCTACAATCCTGTCAAGTGAAACTGTGTATTGTCTCTAATGCCCTTTTAAATTATTATTTTCTCATTCCCTTTAATGATTTGATCAATCTTCTATTCTCACCTCGGGTAATCTGAGCATCTTCATTGAAGATAACAATATGCAATATAACAACCACTGTTAATCCCTATCATTTGGTTTGAAACCCCATATCATTTTTAAATGTCCTTGCTTTGTTTTATTTGTACTTTGCTATTTTTTTTGTACTATTTTCTTTAAAATAAAAGAAATAAAAAAGAAAGGAAGGCTAAAGTACATAGTAGCTAGTTTGGGGGATATCTATACTTTTAAGCATAAAGGAAAAGTGTACCGTGAATTAGAAATCACCGCACAAGACAGAACAATTGGAAATTAAACTGGGAAGAAAAACACTGCCTGCTCTGCAAACTTGAACAAATAAGATAGCTTTATAGTAAAAGGTATTTTAAAGACATAATGGATAAAGAAGTTATTTTCGGTCCACTTAAAAAATTCTCTTTGTCTTTGAGGGTTATTGGGAAGACTTCTGCCCCTTAATTTGTTCTACAGTCCTATGACACTGCAATTCTTGGGGGTCTGTCTTACATTTCTAGCTTATTCCCTCCAGCACTACTTTCTTCTTCTTCTTCTTCTTCTTCTTCTTCTTCTTCTTCTTCTTCTTCTTCTTCTTCTTCTTCTTCTTCTTTAGACAGGGTCTTACTATGCTATTCGGCTGGCCTTGAGCTCACTTTGTAGCCCAGGCTGGTCTTCAACTTGGAGCGATCCTCCTCCCTTAGCCTTCTGAGTGCTGGGATTACAGGTACGTAACACCATGCCTGGTATCCTCTGGCACTTTTAACAGTCCTTCACTGGTTTCACACCCTAGCTTTCTCCTGATTGGTCCCACTATTTCTTCACCATCCTTCATTCTGTGTGGACCACAGTCTCCTCCTTACCAGCTGACCATGGTTCAGGGTCAACTGTGAAATTTCCTCACTCACTCTTCCCAAATGCTAACCCAACACACATGTGTGCTGTTTTTTCTTTCAGTGTTAGAAACTTTTTCCCTGTAGTTGACATTTCATATTTTTGAACACATTTTGTGTTAAATCTTTCCCAAAGACATAGTTTGCAAGTAGTTTTTCCTCATACCCTCTTACACCCACTTCTTTCAGGCTTTTCCTCCAAATGTTTCATCAGGATAGCACTCGCCAAAGGCACTAGTGGCCTCTGCTCTGCTAAATCCTCTGAACAATTCCCAGTCCTCATCCTGTTTGTCCTTCCAGGAATTTGGCACATTTTAAATCTTTGTCATACTTTCTTCACAACTCCTAAGAAGACACACTTCCTCTTTTTTCTTTTTTCCTCTTATCAGTTCTGTCTTTTTTTTTTTTTTGCTTGTTTTTGCATTCCTCATTCCTCCTAATGCTGGAGAACTCTGGATTCCTTCTGATACTGGAGACTGCTTTCCTCCTTTACCTGTACTTATTCCGTTCTTGATTCCACCTAGTTCTTAGATTTAAGTATTTCCTGTGAACTGAAATACTCTCATTAAGTCACAAACCCACTGCCTCTTGATTCAATATGACCCAAATGGATTCCCCTTCATCTTTCCTCTCAAATATGTTTTGTTTCAACCTTTCCCTTCTTTCTCAATGCCAACTCCATTCTATTTGTTCACATCCAAACTTTGGGGTCATTTTTGACTATTTCATTTTTCTCATATTCTAAGTCTAATCTGTGAAGGAATTCTAGCCCCTATACCTTAAGAACATATCTGGAACCTATTTCTGTGCCTTAAATTGCTGTGATATTGTTCTGTGCTGCAACTTCCTATTGCCTTCCAGGCTACTGCCTGGTTTCTACCTCCAGAATTTAGGATCTATTTGTAATCTCAGTAAATTATTTTAATAAAAATATAATTTATATCATATTAATTGTCTGCTCCGACACTGCAGTAGCTCCCATATCCCATCAGTTATATATTTAAGAAAAACTTGTGAACTCTTAGAGAGGCTGCATTAGTTTTGTAGCTGTAACAAATCACCAGGAACTTGGTGAGTTACCAGAATGGAAACATATCCATATATAGTCCTGGAAGCCAAAAGTATAAAAGCAAGGTGTGAACATGCCACCTCTGAAGGCTCTGGAAGAATCTTCTTTGTCTTTTCCAGCTCTTGGTGAGTCCAGGTATTCCTTGGCTCATGGTGGCACCCCTCTAATGTCTGGGTTCCACTTTAAATGTCCTGTTATTTCTTGTATAAGGACACATCATTGTACTTAAGAGCCTCAGGTAACCCAGGGTGGTCTCAGTTTGAGACCTTCAGGTTGTTTGACTCTGCAAAGTTTCTTTTTCCAAATAAGTCACACTTATGGGTTCCAGAGGTTAGGGTTTGGGTGGGGTCAGCACCTTTTATATTCCAGAGCCCCACCTATTACAGATCTCCATCATCTCTGGGATCTTTTTCTGCCACTCTCACTCTTGCTCACCCTGTTGCAGCATGCTGGACTCCTCAATTTGCTTTTGCGAGTACCAGGCATTCTTGTATTAGGGCCTTGGTGCTGGGTTTTCTGTCTGCCGGGACCCTCTTCCTCCAGGTACTGACACGGCTGACTCCTTCATGTTACATTCTAATGAGGCCCCCCCGACACTGCATTGAGGGCAGTGTACTTACTTTCCTTCTTATGCAGCTCTTTCTGGTCAATTTTCTCCTGTTTTGGTCGAGTGGGCAATGCTTTTGCTTCATGTGATGCTGCCTGGGGTGCTAGGACGGCTTGAAGATCCAGCTGGCTCAGATGCAAGACTGAGAGTTGGCTCAGGCTGCCAAGAAGGGAGCATAACTGAAGCTGTTGGCCGGGCACCACCAGCCTCCATGTGAGTCTCTCCGAGGCTGTCTGGGCTTCTTCACTGGCTGGTGGCTGAATTCCAAGAAAAAACATTCTTAGAGGAAAGAACTCCAGAGGCTCCTCAGTTTACAAGGCGGTTACTACCCAATAAACTCGTCATAAGTTTAAAATATTATTAGGTCAGAAATGTATTTAATATACCTAACCTGCTGGACACACCTTAGCAACACAGTACACTGGAGAGGACTGAGTGTTTATCCACATGACTGTGTGGCTGACTTGGGGCTGTGCTTGCTGCCACCGCCGACCATTGTGAGAGAGAAGCCCATTGCTAGTCTGGGTAAAGGTCAAAACTGAAAATTTGATGTTGAGTTTATACTACATGCATGTAATTCTCACATTATTATAACATCACAAAATCATAAGATAAACCACATATATTGGAAACTGTGGAAATTGTCTGTCTGGGCTCAGAAATATCATTCCTACTGTACTCTTTTAGTTATAGTAGAAGTTTAGCTTGGACTCAAGAAGTTTTAGTTAAACAAAACTAAAACTCACCTCTCAGCTTGGGGCATGACATATTTGTACAGGGAGGGAAAAAGGAACTAATCGTATCTGGAGACTATTTACCAAAAGGATTACCATGGCTCTTCAGCACCATGCAGTAGTGTGACTGACTACCAGAGTCACCATCTTGATATTAGTGTGTATTTTCTTTTTCTCCCTGGCTACATGTCCTCTGGCCACTATGAAAGTCTGGTTGCCTTGATCTTTGAAAAAGCCAACAAATAAGCAATATTTTGAGATTTAAAACATTGATACACATAACTACTTAATTCATTAGTGATCCTCGAAGTTCTGTGGATTAACTTATGAAAACAGAGTATGGAAAATCCATGTTTTAACAATTGGTTCAGGTTTTGTTTAGTTTGCCTAAGTCACACGTTCAATGAAATCACTGTTTGACATTTTTACCATTAATTGATAGAATCCTGATTTGTAACCATACAGGGAGTCAAACATTATTGTAAATAATGATTTGGAAGTCTCAAAAGGTTCCAGTGAAAATGAGATTTTAGAAAATCCTAGCATGTTTGGGTAAGATTTGTTTTTGCTCTTAGTTGACAAAAACTAGTGATTAAATAAGGCTATATTTAGTAGAATCAAAAGTTACTGCTTAAAGTCGAGGATTATACTACCTCCACTTTGAAAGTACATTTCCTTAGATTGAAATGGGTCTCTTTTACACATATCTACTGTTTTGTTTTAATCCTCCCAGTCTGCCAAAGCAAATATCACAGACTTAGTGGCAGAAACTTATTTTTCACAGTTTCAAGTCTCAAAGTCTCAGATTGGGGTGCCGACATGATATGTCTGTGACGAAGACCTTCATCTGAGCTTGCAGACAGCTGACTTTGTATGGGGTTCTCATGTTGAAAAGAAGAAAGAGGGAGAGAGAGAGAAAGAGAGAGAGAGGGGGGGGGAAGGGAGGGAGGGAAGAGAGAGGAAGAGGATAGGAAAGGAGACAGGGACAGAGAGAGACAGAGAGAGAGAGACAGAGAGAAATTATTTCCCCGGTGTCTCTCAAAAGGATATCATAATCTCATGTAACCCTAATTATCTCCCAAAGACCCAGTCTCCCAATACAGCTGCACCTGAGTTTAGGTCCTTCAGCGTGTGAGCGTCAGTCTGTAGTACCGTATTTTTTACTTTCACCTTTCCGTGTAGATACTATCAGTAGCAGATGAGAATAAAACAAATTGATGAAGCAAAGAATGGCTTCTAATTGAAGCTCTATAAAACTAATTTCCCAGTTAGCGAATTTTATTTATTAAGTATCTTATGATAACTTCATTTTCTTCAATAGAGGAAATTATAGTTTGGCCAGGAATATACCTGTATAAGATTGGCATGGTAGAAAGAATCATGGTCTCCCAAAGGTATTCATTCTATAACCTCTGGAGTTTGTGACTATGTCTCTCTAGAAGGCGCAAGACTATTTGTACATGTCATTAAGAGTATAGACTTATTTTTTCCAGCTTTATGTATTTTATTTTAAAATTGTAGTTATTAGTATATTACTTGCACAGGCTAATGAAGTTCATTGTGGTATTTGCGTTTATACATACACTTCTTGTTCACACACCCTCACTTCCCTACTCTGCGCAAAGGGTACAGGATAGACCGTTAGTGGAAAAATTATCCTGTATTACCCAAGTGGGCTCAGTCTGTTTACACTTAAAAGTTCAACATGATGGGTTGGTCAAAAGAGACAACAGTAAAGAGACTCGCATTACCATTATTGGCTTTGGTCTGTGGGAAGGGGACCTCTAGCTGGGGGACTGCAAGTGAAGAAACAAAGATCTCAGCCTATAACTTGTAATCACATGGAACCGAGTTCTGCCAACAGTGCACACTAGCAGGAAACAGACTGTCTTAGGGCCTGAAGAAGGTGCACAGCCTGCCAGCACACTGACTGAAGCACTCTGACACCCACTCTGGGTTTCGGACCTACAGAACTCCAAGACAATAAACTTGTATTGTTTGAAGCCAGTATATTTGCAGTAATTTTAAAAATTTATGGCAGAAATAGAAAACTGACTTACTTGGCTACGACTTAAATACTGCAGTTTGGGTGAGAACTCTGCCAAGCGAGGCAGAATTCACGCCTAGTAAAAAAGAGTAGACAATCTTACTCTTTCTTTTAAAGCTATTCTAGAACCCTCAGAGACATTTTTTTGAATTAAAAGTCTATCAGGAGAGAGATACTCTGTATGAAAATAGAAGTATTTTAGCAGACATAGAATGTTAGCAAAAAGAGTTACATTAGAATCATCATTAGCACAAAAAACTTTATTATTTGTTTAATTTGGTAATAGAAACTTCTGTGTCTTTGAGAATAAGATGGATTGTTTGCACATGTTTAATATTTGCTGCTTTCTGTAACAATAGAGTATTACAAAGAATACACTTTCTCGGTTGTGAAGAGGTCAAATAAATACAAGCTTCGTGTATTGAACTGTATGATGTTCTTTGTGAAACTGAAAATGTCTTTGTGAAAATCCAAATCCGTCACACCCAACTTGTTTGTTCTTTAATAACTGTGTTGAAGAATAGTATAGACACAGAAAAGTGCTTTATTGATATTTGTTGGTTTCATGTTGGTTTCACTATGGAATGAAGTCATGTGAACAGCCAGATTGGAAACAAGAATAAGTCCTCTCGTGTGCTAACAATTCTAACAGCATATTTTACTTTTTCTAGTTTTATGCCTTATCTAACTGAAATCATACAGATTCTTTTATGTCTGGCTTGTTTCATTCAGTGTTATGTTTGTGACCATCATGCACACTGTGTGTGTGTGTGTGTGTGTGTGTGTGTGTGTGTGTGTGTGTGTGTTTGTGTGTGTGCATGCTTGCACTCCTGAGGAGTAAACCTAGGGCCTTTGTATTGAGCTACACCCCCAGCCTTTTAAAAAAGGCTCAAAATAAGTGAAAAATAAGTTTCTGCCACTAAGTCTGTGATATTTGCTTTGGCAGACTGGGAGGATTAAAATGAAACAGTAGATATGTGTAAAAGAGACCCATTTCAATCTAAGGAAATGTACTTTCAAAGTGGAGGTAGTATAATCCTTGACTTTAAGCAGTAACTTTTGATTCTATTAAGTATAGCCTTATTTAATCACTAGTTTTTATCAACTAAGAGCAAAAACAAATCCTACCCAAACGTGCCAGGATTTTTGAGAGATGGGGTCTTGCAATGTTTCTAAGTTGCTAAGGCTAGGCTCGAATTTATAGCCCTTCTGCACGAACCTCTCAGAGCACTGAGATTACAGGCCTGTGCCATCCTGCCTGACTTATCCAAACTTTTATACATAGTAATAGGTTGATAATTCTCATTGCTGTATGGCATGGCTATTAAACATTTTGTCTTGCCTGGACCACATTGAGTGAAGAGGAATTGTCTTGGGTTACATAGAAAATACATAATGCATTTAATGTATATATGTCACAAAACTTTATATTTTTATTATAATATTTAAAAAAGAGGGCAAGCAGCCTGTGGGCACCAAGTACAGCATGTAGCGTCTGTTGTGTGACTGTACCATAGCTTGTACTCTAATTGTACTGCTGTTGGGCATTTGGACAGTCTCCACTTAAGGGCTGTCACCATCAGAGTTCCTGTGATCATCCTCACCATGTTATCGCTTAACAGGTGCACACACTTCTGTAGCCCATACTGCATGCATATGCTCAGTCTGCTGGGTATTGCCAGGCGGTTTTCCATCCAGTTAATACTCCCTCCCACAGCGTGTGCAAGTTCCTGTGATTCCACCTTTCCGTGGACACTCGCTGCCTCCTGCCTATGTTCTTGCAGGCATTTATTCTGCTCTGTATCAAGCCATATCTCATGACAGGCTCGCTGTGCATTTCTCTGCTGATTGAGACTGAGTGCCTTTTCATTCCTTAGCACTCATCTGGGAGTTCCGTTTCATGCAATACCTGCCACATTTCTACTTACTCTTTCACTGTCTTTTCCTTAAAGATGTTGGAATTCTTCATGGAATTCTATTATCTTCTTCCATGTGCAATTTTATCATTGCATTTTATCACTCTCCTATTGTGCCTTTTGATGAACACAAATTCTTATTTGTTTATTTATTTGGTTTTTTGAGACAGGATCTCGCTATATAGTTCAGGCTGGCCTTGAACTCACTATGTAGCTCAGGGTGGCCTCAAACTTGGGGTGATTCTCCCGACTCACTCAATCTAAGTGCTGGGATTGCAGGTGTGCTCCACCATGCCTGGCATAAGTTCTTGTCTTAATACAGTGAATTTTTTCATTTTTTGGAAAAATTTCTTTCATGATGAACTTAATTACCTAGCTCATCATCCTTAAAATATTCTTCTACTCATGAGATTTTTAAATCACTAGAAGTCAGTACCTACAGTAAAACTATATAAAGGAAAAATATACTCAGTTTTGTTAATCAAATGCATTTAAGCAAGTGACTAAGCAATGAACATGAAGAGATGAATCTTTAGCTCCAGAATTAGTCATTTGCATCAGTCAGGTCCAGTTTTTAGGGTGGAATATGAGTATTGTTTTCCTTTTCTTCTCCATCTGACTTGGTAAAAGCAGGAGGCCCCCCACCTTCCCACCCCCTGTCTCGCCCAGCCCTGCCCCAAATTCATTTTTCACCCAGTTCTAGAAGATGCAATTTTCAAATGGTATAGTGTGAGTGAGCTCAAGGTTGGAATTGAGAGACAGGAAATGTAGGTTGTGGTTTGTGATATATATATACATATATATATATATATATATATATATATATGAAAGTTTACATATCTTTCTGCTCCACTTTCACCTTTGGACAATTTTCATAAGTATTAAAGTCAGAGCAGTTGTTTTTTAGCGTGCAGTTTCCTTCTTTGTTTCTGAATGTCAAACATTCTTGAACGTCAAACTGGAACATTCCCATCAATTGCCCCATAGCTCAATAAAGCCAGTGTTTTGCCACAAATAGAGTTAGATTTCATAGTTGTATCTTTTCCTCTCACGTAGGGCAATTAAAGTATGTATTGCAACCCTTAAAGTTGATTCAGAACATTCATAGTGAAAAAAATACTTGGCAGGCAATAGGTAGTTTTTTGAATACAGATTTGGGATAGGAGAAAAATTTACCTTGTTATTTTACATGAGAGCTCCCAGAAGTTAAAGTGTACTTTTGAATTGTTGAAATTTTTGAAGATGAAATGCACATAAAATTCTTATAAAGGTGTCATGCTTGTTATGGTTGTATATTGTGTCCACTTGAGAATGTTATGGTTGATACATTATGTCAACTTGAGGAATCTAGAAGTTAACTAAATAACTCAGCAGTTCTACATCCTGGGGTGAAAAGGACATGCCCTTGCTGCTCTAGAATGTTGTTCATTGTGTCCACTTGAGAAATTTAGAAGGTTAACTTCAGCAGGGACCCGGGGTGCTTACTTTGTATTCATCCTGAGTCTGTGCAAGGGGAGGGCCTGGAGATGATGTGGGTGTATAGGGCTCCTCCCACTTCAGGGCGGGTAGCCTGCATACGATAAAAGGGAAATGAGGAAGGACTGATTTCTGGTTCTGCGGAGGAGCCCCTGTCTTCACCTTTGGCTTGGTGGTTCTCTCCTGGGTTCTGGTGCAGATTGTTTGGGTTCCACCTGGGACTCTTGCCTTCTGATGTACACTCTTTTGGTCTTTGTTATAAATTCTTCAGCATTCCATCGCAGACCCATCCACCTCATGGTATGAACTTGCACGGACGCTGAAGTGAGCTGCAGGCCTTGGACTGGACTCTTCAATCTTCAGCATGCAGACACCCTCTGCACGCTTCCTCATCTGACTCTGTGGCTGACCATTGTAAGCCAGTCTTGTAATTTCTTATGCATTTGTATAACTATGTTATATCTATTTCTCTAGTAAACCCTGACTGATATGAATAAACATTTTAGTAGTAAGGTGTTTTAGTGAAATGATTGAACTACCCCCGGCTGATCAGCATGGATTTATTGACTTTGTTAACTTCTTCGTTACCATGGTTTAGACCAAGAGGAACAAAATGCCTTCAGAGATAAATTCAATCTCTCTAGGACTTTGGTACCCTCCATGTGCAACAAACCACTGTTCCTCTGCTGCTTGTTCTATTTCTACAGATTTTATTCTTTCAGAAATTTGGGAGATTCAGTTTGTTTCCCATGGGGAGTTAATCTGAATTTCTGTAGAAGAAATCTTTTTCCTCTGAAACTTTAGGTCAAGAAGAAAAAAGTTAATTGACTCCCACACAGTTGGAGGAAGAAACAGAATCATAGTGGATCTGGAAGACTCTAAGTTTTCCTTTTCTCTTTATAGGGTTTCTGGTTCTGAAAGTGCTGGATGAGAACAGCCACTTGAGGCTTCCCCACAGTGCCATTATAGATCTGAATCTGAGAGTCTGAATTGCACAACTCTCTCCTTAAATCTCGCTTGCATCCCATGCAGGAATGGACCTGTGGCCTTTCTGCTGAGCTACAACCATAACTTTAATTTTTTTTTTTTTTTAGTTTTGAGCAGGGTCTCACTAAGTTCCTCAGGCTGGGTACAATTCTTATATTACACACACCTTTCTAACTACTGTATTTGTAACTCAGTGTGTCTTCATATATGTATTAAAGATCGTAGTTTTTCCTCTTTATTGTGGTATATGAAATGTGATAAACATTAGGATTTACATTAAATTTTTTTTTGTTTATGGGATCTGGAGGCTGCTAAGTAGTGGGTCACTAAAGGGAATCAACCATAACAGAACCTTCATTGGGAGTGTTAAGAAATAAAGTGTGAAGGAATTAAAAGTACAGTATTGGTGCTTTAAAAAAGTAAAAAATGTCAGCCCCTGATTTATCTTCTGGAGAATGAGTTTTGAGTGAGTCCATGAAGGTGTCTGGTCAGCACCTGTTTCTACTTCACCAAGAACAGCAGAGGGTCCAGGCACCTTGGAGCAGAGTGGCTGGGGTGGGGGAGTGGAATGCAGAATTGTTGCTTTCAGGATGGTGTAGGGACTGTTAGAAGGGGAGATAGGTAGGGAGGTAGGACATGAAGTGGCTAACCTGGCGAG
This sequence comes from Dinomys branickii, assembly GCA_004027595.1. NCBI lineage: Eukaryota > Metazoa > Chordata > Mammalia > Rodentia > Dinomyidae > Dinomys > Dinomys branickii. The sequence continues at coordinate 133,190 of PVLD010001926.1, forward strand.
GCTGAGGTGGCAGACACTTATAGAGATGACCCCTGCTTCCTGGAACTTGCCCTTTGTGAAGCCTTTGCAGGCACGGAATGATTATTCTTAGGGCCCTCCTTGCTTACATTTACTGGAAGCCTCTAGACCCCCTGACCATTCACTCACCCTAGCAAAAGCTCACCCAAGCAACAAAGGCTTAGCTCCTGAGTGGCCTGGAGTACACGAATCAGCGAAGACCCCAGAACCCTTAACTCTCTCCAGACCAGTTCACCCCTGTAAGTATGGGCAGAGTAATGATCTCAGGCTAAGAAGCTCATTCCAGCTCTCCCTGTTGTACAGCTTGGTGTTTGATAGCTTTGTCTCTGCTCTCATAAAGCATCTTGTGAATAAACCTTTGCTCCACACTACTTTCATTTATGACTTCTTCATTCTGCCCCAGATGACTTGACTTCCTCATTTTCTGTTTAGTGGATCTTGAACTTTGAGTCAGTCTCACACTGCTCCTACATTCCCTGCCAGAGTGTCGGCACAGACCCAGAAAGGTGGAGAGTCTTTTTCACAGAAAGACCCCTAGCTTCCCAGACTCCTGCCAGACACTATAATGGAAACATATTTGTGAGGACTTTTTGTATCCTACCCATACCCCTCTTCATAAGAAACTAACTCTCATGCATATTTGCTATTTTTTGATATCAACTGGGGGGTTGTGACATTGATTTAATGTAAAATGTGACATTAAATAAAGGCTCCACCCACTTCTGCCTTCAACTGCAAGGCCATCTCCTTTGGTGGAGGAAGGCTGGGGCACAGCCATCTAACTAGGTGGGGGAATAGGCAGCACAGGTCCATGTGGGTGCGCAGATGTGGTCACGGCTTAGGTGCAAGACAGGCCAGAGGGTCACCTCTCTCCCTGAGCCCAGCTATTCCCAAGAATGATGAGAGCCAAGTTGGCCTTTTTGAATCTCGGTTTTGGGCCTAGGGCAGAGGAAAAGTATTGCAGTGTGGAAGGTTTTAGCTCTAAAGTGTGTTGCTAAAGTCTTGTTTTTCTGTATCTGTCACATCCCTCTTTCTGAACACAACATCTGGCTTGAATTAGGGTTTTGAATATAGTAGGAGTTCATTAAATAAGTTAGATGAAGAAACAAACTTTTCTTTGATTTTTGGATTGCTTACTAGCATATGTATTGGTACCAAAATAAACAGTGTGAAACTAGCAGTCAATTTAGCTACAGTATTACTAAAGAGTAATAGTAGCTATTTATCTACTTAGCTTTATAACAATAAAAATATTAACACAATTTAATATCATGTTATACTTCTCACAGTAATCCCAGTGCCCTTTATGTTACTTTACTTTTGTTTTTATAGAACTTCATTCCTCCAACCACAAATATAATTTACCTATTATGTTCACTACTGATTGCTTAACTGCCCACCCTCTGAAGACTGAGATCTTTGTCTTTGCTCACTGATTTATCTCAGGATTTGACACCAGTTTCTGGTGAGTATTAATGAGTAGTTTTAAAAATGAAAATATCTTCTCCTATATACAAAGCAATATGTGTGGTGTTGTATACAGAGATGATGAGTTAAAGATCATTGTGATGACTATACAAGGGAGTTTAATTGATACAAACCTCTTATATTTTTACATGTGATATTGAATATATAGTAAATATTAAAACTTACATGTACAGAGAGTCCTAAACTTAATGATGATTTGACTTTATGATAGTGTGAAATTAATATACATTTAGTAAAATGCTTCTTCAATTGTTTTAAGGAGAATAAAAAATAACAAAATAACAATAACTTAGACAAAAGGAAAACGAAGGAAAAACAATAAAAATTGTATAGGGTTTTGAAACAAAATGATGGGGATTAACAGTGGTTGTTATACTACATATTGTTGTCTTCAACAAATTTGCTCAGATTGCTGGGTGTAAGAAAGCAAGATTGATCAAACCATTAAACAGAATAAAGAATAATAAAAAAATAGAAATAATACAGAGCTTCACTGGACAAGATGGCAGGAATTCACCCATGGTTGTTATATTGCATATTATTGTCATCAGATTCGTTGTGATAATTGTACCACTGATGTCTAAAGTTTTATTGAAAGGAATAGTTGATGCTTAAATTATTTTTGAACAGTTTTGCATATCTGGTAATCTCAACAGCTTCTTCGGATTTTAAATTTTGATATTTTCCCAGAAAAGCATGGTCTTTTCTTGTAGATGATATGAACTACCTACCTACCTATCATCTATCTTTTTCTTTTGTACCTGGAATCGAACTCAGGACCTTGCACTTGCCAGGCAGGTGCTTGTGCCACTGAGCTATACCCCCAGTCTTTATCTATCCTAAGCAAATGGCCATGAACAACTTGACCATTTTGCCATGATCAAGGAGCGTCTTTGTTTCCCCGGGTCCCCGGTAATCACAGATGACATAGTCTGGGTCCCCAGGTTACTTCTTCAAGTCCTCACCAGGCTGCCATATGTCTCTTCCTCCTCCTCATATTCTAGGATGCAGGTCACAAACTAGAAGTCTGAGGGCTGCATCTGGCCTGCACATGTGTATTGCTGGGCTTGTTGGACGTTGGAAAATACTTTAAGTCTATTGCCAACATTTAAAAATCTGGAGAATTCACATACGTATCCAAATTTCCTTCTACATTCCCTTGCAAAGCCTCAGAATAAATGTGATTATGGGGCGGTCCTTTCCATAGGGCCTTAAATAGGTGTGGGCTGAGCAGGAGCTGGTCTATCGGTCAGGCATCTGCCCTCCTGTTTACGAGGGTTCTCAGTGTGCTCACCTCGGCCATTTACCTCTTTCTTCAGCCCTTGGACAGCCTCAGTTTGCTTTGTGACTTCGCCCTACCTATTCTCATCGCCTGTGCTAGGAACCTGATAATGGTGGAAGCTGCTGGGAAGAGGTGAATGGTGATGGCCCATTCACACTGATCGGTAGCTACACAAACTCTTTGCATGTAGAGTCCAACCTGTGTATATATGAATGGCTTCCTTCCAGTGGGGAGTTCATAGGTTTGGAATACTTCCTGGTTGTTTCAATATGGTGTGCTCCTTAGCTGAATAATCCCAGATACAGTGTTATTTCTCCTTGAGAAAAACATATACCACTTGGGAAACAGGACTTGGCACACAGCAGGACTCCTTCCTGAGATTTTCCTACTTCGAGAGAAGCTTGCCATTTGAGCTTGTCCGGGTTTGTCTGTTAGGCAAGTGTGCCTCTTTGCTTTTAAAATAATCCCCATATATGTGGTTTCTGGGGAAAATAACACCATCATAAAGAAAGTTTATTATCTAATATTTGAAGGCAGGAAGATGTAGCCAGCACACTTTTTCAGAACCAAATAAAAACACATCAAAAGAAAGACATCTTAACGTTAATGGATAAAACACTCCTGATTTTGCCTTCTCCTCCCTGAAAGGAGAAACCTGATATGAGTAAATCTCCGTGGTTGTTTCCACATTCATTTTAGTCCCCTTCCCGCTGTTCCTGCTGACAGGGCTATAAAGCGAGAGCTAATTGCAGCGCTGAGGGTGTGTAGGAGTGTTTGTGGGTGATGATGTACATTTTCATTGCTTTGAAACATTGCGAGGCAATTCATTAAAATATTGTTACTGATACCTCTGTTGCAGCTTAAATAACTCAGTGCTCCATAAAGGGTAGCTGGTTTTAAATGAAATAGGAAAACAAATGACTGAAAACATATGATGGAAAATAAAGAACATGCCCATATGCAGTGAATTAGGGGCTGTGAGTCAGTGGAGTCTTTTTCTCATAGAGAAGAGGAGCTGATCGGACCAAGGTGCACCAAAACTAGGGGAAACCATGCTACGTTGTCCTCATGAAAGTGACGCTGGCAGTTTAAACTCTGCCCCATGCTGAGAAATCCAATTTGGGGGGTGGGTTATTGTAGTTGAAACCTCCAGGAAAGGCTCATGAGTAGATGGACAGACCAGCCCTGGGGTCAGGACATAGAGTTTAATGGCTGGGGGAAGAGGGGTTCACTAGCAAGAGATAGGCCGGGCATTAGGTCCCAGCTGAGGAGCGTGAATGAAGCAGGGTTTTGAGGTTTGAATGGATAGACCAAGAACAAATAGGGAAACTGAAACTGCCCAAACCTGTAAATTGTGCAAAGTAGGCACAGTTGGTAGGTTTTAGTTTCATATACAGGAATAGAAGCTCATTGTAGCAAGTAGCACATACAGTAGCAAGGTGAGTTTTAGCTACTACCATCTGGCAGGAGCTGGATCTCTTACTGTTTCATGGTGTTGGACCCACAAGGTTTGGGTTGACTGGGGCTTATAGGTGCCAGTGCTGGTAACACACCTCCACAGATACACACACACACACACACACACACACACACACACACACACACATACACATATCACGTCTTGAAAAGATGTGCTCTAAGATAGTTGCAGTAATTATGAATAGTTGGCAGAATTATGAATGGATTCTTTGTTGTATTTTTAAAACCTATTTTCTGAACCCTTATTTTTACCAAGAAATAAAACAAATATGAAAAGTTTAATAATGAAATTGTTGTTAAATTACACAATGGTGTCTCTTTCACTTTAATTGAATTTATACTTGAAGCAGGTTTAAAAGAAGCCCATATTAAGAAAACAAAATCAAACAAAAAGGAATGAGGGAGGGTTTCCTCCCATAAATAGTCCTTATAATGATATAATTACAATCATGTTATGACATTCAAATCCTCTGTTTCTGGCCTTGCATGCATCAATGGACATAATGAAGGGAAGGAAGAAAGACAGCACATAAAATATTTGAGGGTTACTCTGTAGTGGCCTGGAAATCAAATTAGGGAATGAGTTAAAAGCTACTGTCTTAGTTACTTTTTCCTGTTGCTGAGACAAAATGCCCAACACCCAAAGTTAAAGGAGGAAGGATTATTCACAGTTTGTGGAGATTTCAGTCCATAAATGTCTGGCTGCAGGGCAGCCTGGCATGGCAGAGAGACCTCACAGAGGAGAAATAGTTTATGGTAGGCAGAAGGCAGCAAAGCAACAAGCGGAAGTGACATGAGACAACTGTAGTCCTCTTTCTGTCCCTTAAATTCTATCTAGGCTACTCGCCCAAACCAAATCAGTAGACTAATTTAGTGACCACACACCCTTAATCCCAGCATGACACACTCAATCCCAGCAATATATACTCTACATCAAGCTACCTCTGAAAAGCCCCACCTATGAAAGCTTGAGGGTTTGGGGGGACTTTGTGGTGGATTGACAACTGATGGTCAACTTGTAACACCCAGTTGAACTGAATGAGTGTGCTGCTTGGTGTAGGGGGCCCACCTGAGCATTGTTGCCAACAAAATACAAGGGAGAACTGGAGAAGAGGTGTTGTTAAGGGGCTGTTGGTTCTCCTGGAGGAGAGATGGCCATGCTGGCTTCCCTGATATGAATTTAGCTGTTCTCATTGTGAGAGGAGCTCAGGACCTGTTGTTGTTGAAAATAGCTGTGGTTCACTTTGGGGGAGCTCTGATCCTTAATTTAAGCACTGATTGTTGGCTGCAGAGGGGATGATGGCACACTGATTAGTCTCTTGTAGCAGCTTGTTGTGCTGGCTTTCCTGATATGAACTCAGCTGTTATCATCAGAGGAGCTCAGACCTCACTGTTGCTGATGATGGATGTGGTATTTTTAAGGGGAGCTCTGGTTTTTACCTTGAACATCACTTCCTGGCTCTAGTACAGATCCCTCAGCCTGCTGGCCCAGACCCTTCATCCCACTGGCACAGACTTTATAGCTTCCACCACTGACCCGTGGGCCTTCCCAGCATAGATCCAGGAAACAGACTTGCATGAGACGTTGTTGTATGTTCTAGGCTCCCAGCTGGTCTCATGGAGTGCATTGTCATGGGCTAAGATCTTCAGCTGGACTCACACAGAACATTGCCCTGGGATCCAGGCCCGCAGCTGGATTCTTAGTGTGTGGACAGATTTCCTGCACTCTTTGTATTTTACTCTTTGGGTGACTACTATAAAACAGTCTTATAAATTATGTGTCCTGTATTGTTTTCCTTGCACACCCTGACTACAACAGACATCTAGACATAAACCGTAACAGCTATCAAAATTAGAATTAGAGGGGCTGGAGGTACAGCTCAGTGGGCTAAGTGCTTGCCGCTGAGCACTAGGGCCCTGAGTTCGATCCCCGGTCCCGGAAAAAAAAAAAATAGAATTAGAGCATTTATACATAGATTAAGAGCAAAATTTTATCAGTTCATGTTTCCATCTCTACTTAAAGAAATGCACAGCTTTATTACTCTTAAAAATTTATTCTTAGGTATTTAGTTCGTGCAGATGCATTTTCTTGGTAATAATAATAATATGATAATGACATAAGAAATACTATGCTATGTTTATTCACTGATTTATAATCTGAAGAAGACAGAGAGATTCAAATGCTGCTTTCCCTGGGGGGTCTCCAGACAATTTTCTTTTATTCCTATGCTTGTTAGAACTGCAGTGTTGAATTATAGAAATGACGATAATTGCTCATAATTGTGTCTTTACATGTAATGAAAAATTGTGGGTAATATTAGCACGGCCCCATTTCTGAGTGTTATTGTCAAGGTTTTCTATTACAGTTCATTTATATCACACAGTTTGTGTGTCCTGGCAAGAGACTAGGAAGGTGATGAATGAACCTAGAGTTTTGTCGAAGGGAGAGAAACATGTCCTGAACTTTTGACTATAACCTTTGGTAAGTTTTTCAGTGTGAATCCAGAACATGTAACAGAACATGAGAGCAGAACAGTACAGCACTCAGGATGAAAATATGATGTTATATCAAAAAGACACTCAAACTAGTTTAAGCAAGTCTGGGACAAGGTGATGATCAACAAGTTATAACTCATTAAATAAATCTTTCACAAGTCCACGCTGAGAACAAATAGTAAGTAAGTAGGCAAAGAAGCAAACACTCTCTGTGAGAGCAGAATGCTACTAGGAAATGCAGAGGGTGGTGGTACAATCAGCCTCATATTATGTAGGTGTTCAAGGGTGTATTTGGGTTGCCATGAGTCTCTTGGAGCCAATCACAACCTCAGACATGCTCTCACCATGCCCTTTGCTCCAGCTGCTGCTCCAATCACAGCCAAGGACATTTAAAATTTCACTCTCCAACCCAGACCAAGTCGTTCTCTTTGAGGACACATGAGCACATCTGAGTCCGTTGGCTGTCAGCACTGATCACATTCTGAGAATCATCTGAAGAAGTGAGCACCTCACAGTGCCTTAGCCCCAGCATTAGTGCTTGTGATTTTAGCGGTTGGAGGTAGAGTGTGTGGACAGACCTCCTGCATTCTTTGTATTTGACTCTTTGGGTCAAATTAGCATTTAAAAAAATCTTTCCAGATAATTCTTTGGTATGGCCAGGTTGAGAACTACAGATTCAGAAAGAGATTTCAGTACAAAAAGAAAAACATAAAGATTCATTAATGGTCAAGATCTTACTTTGCTCCATAAATTATCAAAATCATTGTCATGTATTGGAGCCTGATTCCAACCATGTTCTGTCTGACTACATTTGCTACAGAAATGAAGATGGAGGTTTGAACTCGATCCTAATGAGTCATGCAGACTGGGTGTTGGGAAGACTGAATGCCATTAGAATGAGGCACTCAATTAAGCATTAATTTATGGTGTTCCTTCTAGTCCCTGTCAGAGAGGCCTGGGTCTGAGAATTCCACAAAGTAACTTCAAGGTTGGCCTTTCTTTTATTATCAATAGTACAGCTGCTTTTATTCCCCTGATTACTGACGATTGAGCATTTATTTTGTTTTGTGACAAGGATGCCTTAAGTTGCACAGGCTGGCTTTGAAACTTTAACCCTGCCTCAGCCTCCCCAGTGGCTGAGATACAGACAAGCACCACTTTTAAAAAATAGATGTATAAATGAGGGTAAGAAGGGGAAGGGCAGGGAGAGTAGGAGAGGAGGAAAGACAGAGGGATAAGTTATTTTGTCACCCTGCCATTGGTCTGCATACTGGCATGGCAGGTATTTTTAGGTCAAAATGTTCTCTTTGCTGTTTTTATCTAGAGAATGGAGGATAAGGACTCATTAGAGATTGTTGTTTTTAAATCATAGGTAATGAAAAACATTATGAATTTTCAAACCCAGTGTCTTTTCAACCCACACACCATCAAATGAAAAACCTCTCAAGTTAATCCTTATGAACCGTCACTAGGAAACTTGTTATGAACTACCGTCAGGGTTGATTTAGTTGCTAGTAGAAAAATAGAACACAGTAATGTAACTGATGAAAAGTGAGAGGGTTTTTGGTACCAGGCAGTAGCTGAAGTCTTGTCCTATTTATTGCCAATAGCTATCAGTTAAATTCTTTAAAATTTTGACCTCCATTTATATGTCTTCAGAGTTTTTGGGGGCAGCAGAGATGGAAGGGGTTGCAATATTAAATTGCCTAAGTTAGATTTCAAATAGGGCTTATCTCTGCAAAAGAAACACGAATGTACTCTGAAAGTCACTCTTTCACTCTATCATGATAATTTCTAAATAGTTTGCTTACTATCTTTTTAGCTCCCATACCTGGTTCCAGTTTGAATACCTTCCGTTTCTTCTGTCTGGAGAAATTTGTTCTGTTTGTTGACTTCTATTTTTTTTTCCTGTGTTTCCCTTTCAGACCACTTTAGCCTTCTGTGTTCCTGTAGCATCTTAAGGCTTTTGCAGGATGCATTCCATCATTTAAAACAAATTAGTGCTTGTTGCTACTTCACATGCACATCTTGTCTTCCTAACAAAACTTTAAGCTTTGTTAAATGTTAAGCTGTATGAGAAAAGAAATGTCTTCTAGTTCTGAATATAACCCATAGTACTGAGATATTCCAGACATGATTAACTGAACTGGGGTAGAGATTTTATATAACAAACTGAGCACAGTGTTTCTTGGAATCTAAGACAAAATGGTATCATATTTTAGGTAGGTATATAAAGATATGTAGTCATTTTTTAAAAAGGTATTATGACCTTCTCATTTAAAAAGCTAACAATCCTTTTTTGTAAAGTAGGTTTTATTTTTAAACCATGAACTTTTTCTATATTGGCAAAAGTATACGGAAGGATGAAGTTTTTCAGATTTCTTTACTGAACACAGGTAGCGATGCATCTGGGCATAGCCGTGTGGGCCTGTGTCCTTTTCTCACTTCAGCTCAGCCCAGAGCTCCTGTCTATGCTCCCTTAGCTCCCAGGCCTCTCCCCCGAGAACAAAGCTTCGATGGGAGCTGAGTAGTTGCTGTGGTTATGAGATACTGATGCCTCCATTGGTCTGAATGAGTCATTTTAGTCCCTGGTGGTTGAGTCAAGTTCTGATCTATGCCCTTTTATGGCACTGCTCTGTGAGATTCTTTAAGTGATTCCAGTTCTTAATTTTTTTCCTCTGAGTCTTTCTAACCCATTCAAAACCCCAGAAGAGATTCTGTTCTATAGTGCTGAGTAACCATGTCTACTTAACTAAATACAACCCTAACATCACAGAAAAAAAGGATGTTATATACAGTTCAGCAAGTTATGGAAATAGAGGATTATAAATTGAACCCAGCATAACAAGGGGTAGATTTTTGCCATGATTTGCTCAGAAAGCAGCAGAAGTCAGTAGTATGTCCTTGATCTACAGTGCAATCCGACATTGAGGTGACTTCACAGAGAATTAGGTGCCACTTTTAATTGTATATCTTTGTAGCAGCCCAAGATTTCTTTTTTTACCTTCAAGACTGATACAGTACTCTTGGTTTTGTGCTGGTATCTTCTTACTAACCCACTGAATTGGGGAGGGACAAGAACTAAGTTATCACCAAGAAGACACGGGCTACAGAAAGAGCAGCTACTCAGTGAGGCATTCTTACCTTCAGTTAGAGGGGGAGGAGAGGGTGAGGAAGAAACTTAAGGACCTAGTTTCCCACCCTGGTATTTGCAACTGGATCACATAATATTTTCAAACATTAGGATGGTCAGAGGCAGGAACAGCAGGTGCATGGTCTGCTAGTGAGAAACAACCAAATGTGTGTTCTATCTCTTTGCCTCCAAAGTTCCTACCAGAGGAAAAAAATGTCTGGGAATAGGGTAATCTGTTCCCATTTTTTGGGTGCTCTCCTCATGGATAAATGTTCTTTTATATTGGAATTTATATTTATTGTAGCGAAGGTTTCCTTCTGTATGTCTGCTTCAAACTTTAACACCCATTTGAGAATCTTTGAGATGATTCTGCTTTGTATTTCATATAACTGCATCAAAATTTAGTCAATATAACCCCTAAATTTATGGGGAAAGTAAGTTTTGATAGCTCCAGAAAGTCAAGTGACTATGCGTTTTCTCAATGGTTATATGTTACCATGTACTTTGGTTAACATGTACCATGTTACCAAACTACTTTCTGTTCTGTTCCAACAAATACTTTATGACTATTTACAAATAACTAGTATATGAAAGTTCATATAATAAGCAGGTAAAACTGAGTGTTAAAATACCAATAGAAAACCAAGACAAACAGGAAACACATAAATAGCACCCATGTAAGGTAACACAACTGCTGGGGTAGGGGTTCAGGTTTGCCTGATGATAAAAAAATTCAGGTATAACCTATTAACAATTCTCTTAATTATAGAAAAGCAAGCAAAATAATCCTTTAAGAGAAGCCAAGATTTTGTCTTTGCATGCATGGTGATTGAGCCCGGATTCTGCCACTCTCAATCCAGAAGCAAATTTTTTTTCAGGCTTGTTATTAAAAGAGATTCATTTAATAACTCTATACAGTGAATGCTGCATTATGTAATCAAAGACATTTTGTTATAGTAAAAAGAAAAAAAATTTTGTTACAGTAAAAAGAAAAAAAAATTAATGATTGTTTCTCAAAGCAATCTTTTGATGAATCCTGGAGCATTTATGCTAGCTAGTCAATTTTGAAAGGAGCTAGACTTTATCAAGTGACTTTTTATATAAATGTTTTAGAGTATTATTTAATTCTGATAGTGTTCATGACTCCTTAAATTACGTTTTTGATGTTTTAAAATAATACATGAATATATTTGCACAAATAAATGATCTTGAAATATGTAAAATTTGAGACAGTTTTGTCTCCCTCCCTGTCTTCTCTTCAGTTAGTTTTATTAACCAGAAATAACCACGTTGCTTTTTACTTCTTTATTTGACTCCTATAATCTTTAGTTGCCCTCTAATTTTTGATTTATCTATGTCTTACTGACTTTTCTTATTGCTGAGACAAAATACCTGACACATAGAAGTTAAAGGAGGAAAAGTTCATTTTGGCTCACAGTTTGTGGAGGTTGTAGTCCATAGTGGGCTGGCTCCAAGGCCAGGCAGAATGGCAGGGGGCTATTGCAGAGGAGAAACAGTCCATGGTGTGGCTGGCAGGAGACAGTGTGCAGCAAGCAGCAAAGTAGCAAAGCAGCTGTGGGGAGCTTGCTTTCTCTCTGTCCCTTTATAGTTCATGCAGGGTATAAATCTACTGATCGGTGCTACCCACACCAAGGGTGGGCTTTCCCGTTATACACACCCTGAATTATGCTAAACCAACCAGTGGACTAATTTAGTGCCACACACCCTTAATCCTAGTATCACACACCCGAGATCCAGCCAGCTCCCAAAAGCCCTACCTGTGGGCGCATGAGTCTTTTCAGGGATATCTAGATACAAGCCATAACAACTTCAGACTCTGTCTATGAACCCATTTATAAGATGAAAAATTAAAATTTTAACCAACTTCTGTATTTCCTCCTCAGCCTCCTAAGTGTGTTCGTTACAGTATTACTTTTAATTAGTTATCTTTAGGGCTATATTTTGATTTGATTTATAAATTCCACACAGCACCTATTGGTTCTGTGTAAAGATGAATTTTAGCACACTTCTACTTTCTTGTCCCTCCTCTGGCTCCCGATAGTATTTATCACACTGTGTTTGCACTATCAGTGCTCAGAATATTTCCATCATATTCCTTGACTTCATTCTTTCAATACATGATTTCTAAATGTTGAAACTAAAGAATAACTTTTAATATATATTCAATTAATTTACATATATTTACACACACACACACACACACACACACGTATATATATACTACTTGACTAAAAGATAGTATTCATGACCCCTTAAATCAGTTTTTGATATTTTGCAATAATACACCTGTACACATACACAGGTGAATCAGATGATCCTGAAATGTCTAAAATTTGAAATAAATATCTGTCTACCCCTTTTTACTTATTCTTTTAACCAGAAACACCCATGTTCTTTACTTCTTCTGCAGTCGCATTCTATGCTCTCAGGTTACACTCTGACTTCTTGATTTGATACTATGGTACTTCACTGTGGAAGGGAGACTTGCCATCAGTCTCCTGGAATAGGAAATGTAAGTTTAAAGCAAACGAGCAGCCCCTCTCCACGGGGTTCATTAAAGGGGATTAGACGTCAGGGTTGTTTATTTTCTTTCTATCTTGGTCTTTTCTGAGTCACTCATAGATGTCTCTCTGTCTTCTCCTCCCACTTCATGCTCTGCGGAAGAATACGGCGCTGAGAAAGTGGTGAGAAAGCCGCCGCCAACCCCTATTGCCACAGTTGCTCTCTCTGCTTCTCCATCCACCTACGGCATCTTTGTTCCATTTCAAGGCTGAATTCTCAGTGCCTGTGGCCGAGTTTGGCCTTTCCTTTCTGCTTCAGGCCCTATTCCCCTTTCCTTCCCTGAAGAGGTTGCTCCAGAAATTCATCCTTATATTCCTGCATCACCAATTAATTTTCCCCTCTGTAGGATCTTTCTGTTGCCTTTGAAAGGCACTGTGAGTTTTATAATGTACCAAAAATCTTTCTCGACCCTACTTTCCCTCTCCGGATATCTCACATGTTTTCCTTTTATAAGAAGGAAACTTTAAAGATGGGCAGTGATTTATACTCAGTGTCTTCAGTATTATCTTTTGTCCTTTATCTTTATTGCTGTGTATCTGGCTCCTGGGATAGTTCTTGATACAAAGAAACAAAAATATTTTTAAATGAATGAATTATGTTGTCTATTTTTATAAATTTCTTTGCTGAGTTTCTTGAAATGCATGCTGGGATTTTTTTCAAATAAAATACATGGGTGGCAATGCCTATCTATAAAGGTCTTTATCTTGTTCTTAAATAGAGATTACTAAAGAGTTCACCACTTAAAGAATTTTACGGTTAAGATAAATTTCATCTCAGGAATTTATTATTCATGGCTATCTTCCAAACTGCAAAACAAATTTGATTCTTTTAGACAATTTTTATCTTAATTGGAAGTTTCTTTATTCTTGGTTAACCCATTTTATAGAGTGAGTACCTAGTCTTGTGTTTTTAATCATTTTCTTCTCACTTTGTGGACTTCTCTGGCTACTGGTGGGTCCCTTATATCCAAGGACTTGATATATGTGGAAATTTTCCTCTACTATTTTATTCTCTAAATGCCTTTGAGGATGTTAACTTAGATTTTTTGAAAAAGATATCTCTGTTATGTTGTATATCAGATAGCTAGTTCTTTTATAGTATCTTGGATTCTTTTTATGGTGTTAGTTTCATTCTCTTTGATTTGGTAATCTTTTGGGGGTGGGGAGTTCTGGGAATTGAACTCAGGACCCTGTGTTTGCCAGGCAGGTGCTGTGCCACTGAGCTCCAGGCCCAGCCTTGGTAATCTTTTGTGGTCCATTCATATGTGGAACTGACAGCTGGCAGTCATTTCCTCTAATATAGCCAATGAGGCTTTTTAATAGAGTAACATTCAATGAATTTTGTCTACTGAAAATTAATGGGTGACATTGCATAAAGTACTTAAAATAAAGAAAAACAAGAGGACAGAAAGCATCATGAATCTCTTAGAGATCACCACTGCTGACATGTTTGTGTGAGTCTGCTTTCTGTAACTATGAAAAAGTACCTGAAATAAATGACTTATAAGGTAGAAATGTTTATTTTGGCTCACGGTTTCAGTCCAGGCTCTTGAGGCTGCATCCCTACAGGCTTGTGGGGAGATCATCATGGCAGGGAGTGTGTGGTGGAGTAGGGCTGAGCCCTTCATGGCTGGGAAGCAGCAGAGAGAAGGAGGTGCTGGGAACAAAATACTCCTCTCAGAGGTCCTGCACCCAGTGACCTCCTCCTCCAACAAGGCCCCATTTCCCACAATCTCTACCACCTTGTAGTAGTCTTTGATGTGTGTATTTCTCTTTCACATTTTCTGCCAGACAACATAAAAACATACACACATGCACATTCATCTGGTTTGTTCCTGTCACTCTTTCAAGACAAGCTAGGCTTATATTGATTGGGAGAGACAAGAGCTCTGCTTCGGTGATCACATACTCAAAGCAGGAAAAGGTAGAACTAAGATAACCACGTGTACTAGGTTATAATTGCAGATTACTGTAAATGCCAGGAAGTGATGGACATATTTCCATGCTTCCATATACAGTGACAAAGGAGAAATGAGGTAACAGGGACTCCCCTAGGGCTTTGAAATTATGCCCTGAGACTTAAGTAGGTAAAGAGAAGGGAAAGACCATTTCAGACAAGAGAAACATATAAGACATTCCTGTGACAGGAGAGAAAAAGTATCTTGGAAATGTATTTTGTATTCAGGTTTTGTATTTTTAAAAACTGAGTGTTTCTTCTAACCATATCATCAGAGGAATAGAATGGGTGTTGGGTCATAAGGTGGGAGATTATTATAGTTGTCTAGGTGAGAAATGATGATTGTTTCAACTCATATGATAATACGGGATACAGAAGAAGTAGTTGAAAAGAGATGCCAAGGAGGCCTTGGAGATTCCTGACCAGCACAACCTGAACAAGGGTGCTATGCACCAGGCATGGAATTCTCCAAGGGGATCAAGCTTATGGGAGTTTCTGAGTTCCATCCTGAACATGCTAAACTTGCAGAATCCTTAAGGGATCCTAAGATGGTGTCAACAGTCAATTATTTGTGTTTAAGGCTCAAAGAGAAATCTGAGTCAGAGGATGGTATAAATTGGAGAACCACATGCCTAGAGATAAAACTAAAGCTACATCACTGGGGAGATCAACTAACATGAGAACATCCTCCAAAAACACGGCACTAGTGCCACCAATTGCTTAGAAGAACCCCTTTCTCCATGTCCTTGACAGTGCTTTGCATTATTACATTAAATATTTTCTAAATCAGCAGATGACTGTAGCTTTGGCTGGATTTTTAAGTGATATCAAGCCCATTTTTCTGTTTGTTAGCTATTCATGTTTTCTTGTGACTATACAATATGAAAGTATGTTTTACTCCCCTGAAGGTCCATAGATCTGTTAGTTCTCAGACTGGCTCTCAAGTGATTCAGAACCACTAACTTGAAGCTGTTCTGCCAAAAGAAGTTCAGCATTACTTGCTGTCACTTGCCATGTTTAGTCACTGCCAACGATGCCCTCTGAAGCTGTTTATTCCACAGGGTACCTTGTGGGATCACCTCACCATGTGATTTATCTTCTAAAGTAGAGTCTCCTAACTGTGACAGTGATAAACAGCCTTGGCTTTGGGATTGCCAGTGCAAACTCCAGGCTGAGACAGTCAAGTACATTCCACATGGGTCTCTTCTCCTTTTCATTTATCTAGAGTCTTTCTGCTTTATAGTTTTCCTTCTCATATGAGGAAGAGCTGGTGACATTTAATTACTCCGTAACTGACACTCATTCTTTCCAATCTATTAATTTCTAGATATTTGATTTGCCAATTCATTCTTTCTAATCATGGGGAGCAACACTGGCAAATGTGCCTGGCTGGGCTGTGGTGGCAGTGAAGAGGCAAGTTCCATAACCAACATTTAGGCCTGGATCTCCCTCTCTCCCTCTCTCACATGTAACGTCATTGAAAGGCATTCCTGAGGCTGTCACTAGGGGGAGTGTGAGGCAAATGTTTCACTTAGAAAATGTCGGGGGACTGATATGCTGGGGCATAGACAACACTGAACAGAAAAGAAATTGGTGCAGTTGTTTCTTCCACTGAGTGCGTGTCTAGACCATGGTGGGGCATTTACCTGCAGTCTGGACTCCAGGCAGGGCAAAGAGTAGAGGCGAAGAAGGCAGAAGAGGAAGTAGCTCTCCCTACCCTCCCATGGACCTGTGGAGAGTAGGGTGGGAGTCTTGCGTGCACTCTCCAAAGCTGGTACGTGTCACTTAGGTCTTGATTTGACCTGTGCACACATTTTCAACTATAGTATATGTTTGGGAAAGTCCCCTGGCAGTTACTATGTACTGAGGAAAGAGAAACCAAAACATGAGCTCAGGCACACTGATATCAGAGGGTAAATAAACACCTGGCCCTGGGTGGGCCTTGCTTGGTGCAAACCAATATTCTAAACTCAACAGAAGGCAGATACACCGGAAAAGGAAAAAAAGAAGCTATAATGTTTGCGATTTGCAGTTTCAAATCTTACTTAGAGGATCATAGCATTTCCATTTCCCTCTTGCTATACTTCATCCGTATCTCGTTTGCTCAATAGATTTCATTATTGTCTCTGACTTTGTCTACGAACACAGATTCAATCGTTTCTCAGTCCAAAAAGACCTCAGATGTGGCCTCCCTCCCACTCCACGCCCGGCCCTGTCACTCTCCGTGGCTTTCACCAAACATCCTGAAACTATTTTTCTGTGCGTGGTTTCTACTCAGTCTCCTCCTTGGCCTTTTCCAGTTCAACCTCTGTTCCCATTTCTACTTGGAGCGCTTGCAGTGAAGATCACAAGAGATGGCGTTTGCCAGAAAGGCTTCCCTTCTCCCTACCTCCCCGCCACCTGGTTCTCCTGCACGTAGACCATGATGTTCTCTGTGTGTCACTGCAGAAGTACTTTATACATACAAAATGAAATACGTTAACATTTCTTCTCTTTGTGTATAAGGATATCACGGGTACTTTTGTACTTACGATGTGTCTCAGTGACCTTTTCCTATGAGGAAATTGTGTTTAAAAATGTACAAAGTGTTCTATCATATTGAGCTCTACCAAAATATACTTAGCCCACCTACTTCTAATGAAATTTAGTTGTTTCTGACATCTTGTTTCTGGAAAGTGTTGCTGCAGTGGATAAAGTGCGTCTCACTGTACGTAGGTGAGAACATGACTGTGAGCGTTGGGATTGCTATTAGAGGGGTGTGTGTTTATACTGTGCCAACTCGTTATCACGTCTGCCAGAAATATGAGCAAGTGGCTGTTCCTCCACCCCAAAGAGTTTTCCTTTTGCCAATCTGATAGGTAGAAAAGAGCATTTCAGTCTCTTTGAAGATATATATATATATATATATATTTTTAATGAGTACCTTTTCACATGGACTTGTGAGAATCTTTTGAAATTGTTTTCAAAATATGAATCAGGTCACTGAATAACGTATTCCTGACATCTCTGGTAGTGCCTCACACCCTGGGGTGCAGCTCTGGCTCCAGAGATGGCTCTTCCTCGCCCTGTAGCCTCCTTGGCCACCTCCCCCCGTTTCCCACTACAGGTTCCCTGGGCTTCTCTCTGTCCCTGGGACACTGTGCTCCCTTCTGCCTCTAACTGGAACATCCTTCATCTGGGCCTCATGTGCTTCACAACCGTGGCTTGTCAAGACTCAGCTCCTCAGGGCAGCCCTTCATGTGGGCCACCTTCATGTGTCTAGACTAGCTCTGGTAATGCCATGGTGATTTTCCACCTGCAGTGCAGCTTCTGGCAGAGTGTTGGCCCTTAGTGCATATGTAGTAAGTAAAAGGGGGGTTAAATATCACTATAACAAAATCTTTGTAATTAAACACATACACACACACACATATTTTATTGACAGGATTTCCACTATTAAGTGAAAAGTTCCAGCTGCACTGAATCATTTTTTTTTTTTTTGCTTGCAGTCCTTGAATCCCCCTCCATTACAGAAACAGCAATAAGAAACCCCTTAGAGCCTATGTAATTCAAAGTTGCTTTGCTCAGGATCTGATGGTTCAAGGAAAGTATGGTTTTGCTATTTATTTATTAAAGAAAGGGTCACATTTTTGAGACACTATATAATTCTAAATTTATTTTGTTGGGGATGGAAAACCATTGCCTTGTTCATTAGTAGATGCCATTAGTGCTGATTTGCTTGATTTGGCTTTTGGGGGCTTATAGCTGATTCTAATCAGAACAAATGATTCTCGTCACTTTGTGTGGCTGCAGCTGAAACTTGGTTCTACTATTTAATGTGATATGATTTTGTTCAGGGGTAGGCGTTGCTCTTAGTCTGTTTCTGCTGCTAAAACAAAATACATGAGAGTGATTTGGAAAACAAAGAAATGTATCTCTCTCAGTCTCAATGTGGGAAGTCCAAGGTTAAGACACTTGCTGGTCCAGAGTCTGCGAAGAGGTGCTCCACTGGTGATGCTTTGGAGAGAGTCTGTTCTAGCAAAGAGAGGGTTGCAGTCTTGGGCACCAGCAAGCCTGGTTATGCTTCTCTGTGAGCAGCTGGCCACAGGACTGGAAAGTTCTCATATGAGCAAAGCCAAAAGTTCAGTCTGGTATCGCTAAACTGTCCTTTAGTTTTGGTATTCTCTAATTTTAAATATTTGTCTATTAATAGCTACTAGCAGGGGATGTTACTCTGAGAAGCTGAGGTAGGAGGATTCTAAGTTCCAGCCCAATCTGGACAACTTAGCAACTTATCAGACCCTGTCTTTAAAAAAAAAGGAGCAGGGATGGGGGTACCTAGAGATACAGCTAAGTGAGAAGGCTGGATTCAATCCTCAGCTCTGGAGAAAAGGATTTATGAAAATATTTAACCTCTTACAGAAAAGTACTAATTTTCTAGCATTGAGTTTTACCATGCTTGTTTATGCATTAATTTCTCAAATAGCTCCTGCTGTGGTTTGTATGTTTTTGTTACTTCAAAATTTATGTTGAAACTTATCCATCCCAGATGCCAGTGTATTAAGAGGTGGGGTTTTTAGAGGCAGTAAGGCCAAGAGGACAGAGAAAGCTTCTCAAGGGGCTGAAGGTCATAGCTGGGCCTTGTTTGGACCTTAGTGAAAATACTGTTGCAAGAAGGTGTCACCAGTGGAGCGCCTCTCAGCGGACTCTGGACCTGCCAGTGTCTTGACCTTGGACTCCCCACAGTAAGACTGAGAGAAATACATTTCTTTTTTTTTTTTTTTTTTCCAAATCACCTACTCAGGTACTTTATTATGGCAGCAGAAACAGGTTAAGTGCTATACCTACCCTGGAACAAAATGACATCACATGAAACAGTGGAACCAAATTTATCAGCTAATGACACCCCCTTTTCATGTAAAAACTCAATTTCCTTGCAAATCCCCTGCATAAATTTCTGGGACACCCTGAGCTGTTTTCCATGAGTCCATGATCCATGGGAATGATTCCTGGGTCCCTGTGACATTCAAGGAGAGCTTGAACCAGGGCATTTGAGATTCTCCATCCTTCCTGCCCTTGTCTTATCCAAGTTGGAAATCCCTTTCTGTAATTATCTTTATTTTGCTCAGGCTGAATGCTGAGAATTGAAGATATTGTATCCATTTCTGAAAGCAGAGGTGACACAGTGGCCACCATTTCTCTTAGGCCACCAGAATTCAGCTCCTTGCTGATTTCTCCAGTCACGAACATTCTCATTCCTTCCAAGGCCAAGGACTAAAGGATAATCTAAAAACAAGTGATATATTCTGTGTAAACAGGATAAAGTTAAATTTGGCCAAATCTGCTGCATAATTATTAATTAAATACCTACTGCAATTCAGGTTCTATTCCATGCACTAGAAGTAAAGTGGGGATTCCAAATGTGGGCATGGGTTGAGAGTCCCCCTCCTCACTCAAGAAGATTCTCACCCTTGCACACATCAATGATTACACAAGAAGTACCTTAGAACTGCCAAGTGCTATTTTAAGGCAAAAAAGAGAAAGTGGGAGTCTGTAAAACACAGAAACAGTGCTCAACAACTTGCATTCACATAAACAAGCATAAACTAATCATAATAGTTATATATGGTTATACATGTATATAAAAAGAAAATTGCAAAGGCATCCACTTAGGGAAAGGTGGATTCCAAAGGCTGAGTGTGAGGGGTTCAGTGGTGGCCTCTTACTACAGCTGGTGAAAGAGAGAAGAGCCCAGGCTTGTGGAAGCAAGGACCAGAGAAGAGTCAGAGCGTCCCGTCCGTAGACACAAAGCGGGCTGCAAGTGTCCACAGTGAGGGATGTGAAAGGGCTTGGAACGGGTCCATTTTGGCTGAATGGGTGCAAGGATCAGGTCAAGCGTGCCATAGGAATTCTGCACGGTACCAGTTATGTTCTACTGACAATGATCATTATAATTTAACAACAGTGAAGTTATCCTCAGAGACTGAGGAAGAGGAAATAGTACTTTGGATTTTATGTCATCAAATTAATCATGTTTAGAGGCATTTTGTTACTTAATTTATTTTTATAGAGCTGTCAAATATATAGAACGGCCAAAAATACTGATTATATATGTGGACATTGAAAAGTATGGCGAAGGATTGAATTTTTAAAAATTTACTACAGTACACATTGTCATTAGGCTTCCTCAAAATGTACCCCCCTCACTTAAAACACACTGGTCTCATCCTTCTCTCCACTCTCTTAAGCAGCCCTGAAGGTTCTCTTTGGTGAACGTCTTTGAGAGGTGATCAGAAATAAGGTGAATGCTGCTGTTGAGTGCAATCTGAAGGGATGGGAGGCTTGTGAAAACATTACATGTCCTTGCCCACCTTATTTACCAAACCTGATGCCACGTGGCACGACTTTCCTCCAAAATGAAAACGGCCACGGGAGGTAAAGGGTTTGGATTGACTCGGCAGATTAAGGCAGCCACAGCCGTGCAACCAAAGACATTCAGAAAAGAGACCTTTAGCACTGCTTCGAAAAGTGGCGAGAATGATGGCGCGAGCATGTTTGAAGCGAGCGGGAGTATTTTGAGGAGGATTAGTGGCAATGTGTCTTTCACTGCGATTGTTTTTTGAGAATGTAACTGCGTATCATACGTTTCAATCGCACCTTGTATGTTGGGCTTTTTGTTGTACTATTTCTGGATCAAGCTGCCTTTGTTTTTCTAGTGCATTTCCCCACAATTCACATTTGCGGTATTTTATATGCCCTTGGGACTTTAAACAAGAGAGCATCTAAGTGGATAGTGGCATCTTGACCCACGCTGTGGGCAGAGGCTCGCAGAGAGGAGGCATAATTGCGGTGGTCTGGGAGACGCAGGCTGTCTCTTGTGGAAGGGCCACGGCTATCACTTAGAAGTGGCATTCTTCCAGAAGTGCAACAGTGCTGCCACTATACGTCATGCGTTCTTCCAAAGCAATTTTGGGAGTACGAAGGTTCACTTTAACCTAGGCCGCTGATGCTGTGCATCATATGGGCACTCTTCCTCCTTGGGATGATTTCTGTCCTTGTCTGCTGCTGCCCTCTGTGATGGGTTCACATGTACCCCACTGTGGTGTGTTGGTTTTTGCCCCAACAAGGGCCTTCACCAAAGGCTTGTCTTTAAAAAAAATATTTCAAAGAGGAAAAAAAACCCAAAGCAAAAACAAAGGCAAAAACAAAACAGCACAACCAATAAAAACAATACAGAATTTAAAAACAAGGTGACAGGAAATTAACAGTGGTTGCTATATTACATATTGTTATTGTCAAGTAAAGGCTTTTCTGTATAGTGGCTGCTCCCCTCAGTAGCTACATCGAGAGTGCATGCTTAGGCTGTAGGGATGATACATTCATCAAATATTTCTTATAGTTGCCTTTGGGGAATTAGAAAGTTAAAATAGTTACATCATTGTGTGTGTGTGTGTGTGCATAATATATATATATATATATATATATATATACATACATACATACATAAAGTTATTATCTACAAAATCAAACTCAAGGAGACAGAGTCTTTCATTCCATAATGGGAATCTTGGCTTCCAATATGAATCTTCTTATGACTTACAAATGTGAATCTTTTATGTTGTGGCAAGAAATAGGCCAGAACTCCATGAAAAATTTTCTGGCACCTGCCTGGCTCATAGGCAATTAACTGGTCAAAAGCCTATGGGAGGGGCTGGGGATATAGCTCAGTGGAATAAGCGCCTGCCTAACAGGCGCAGGGTCCTGAGTTCAATCCCCAGTACCGCACAAAAAAAAAAAAAAAAAAAAAAAAAAGCCTATGGGAGCCTGTGGAGGAAAGATGAGCTGTGCTCTGTGCTCTGTGTACCCTCGGAGCTTCCCAGCAACAGAGACCCACGTATGCGGACACCGAACATCAGGCCAGTGTAGCGCAGATGCTATTTCAGAGTTCTTTCCAAGAATGTGGTTTCTTTCCATACGTGGTTTCTTTTAAATGTGTAATACTTTGCTTCCCAGGTTTAGTAGAAGAAAAAAATAAAGATGGACACATGTAATTAAAATAAAAGCAGGGCCATAGAAGACTGTTTATAGAACAGTAAAATGCTTTCACAGAAAAATATGAGACTTCTAGCCCCCAAAGGAGAAGTCATTTATTTTTCTTCTATATAATTTATCCAAGGCCGAAGCTGCATGAACCCTGGTTGGAAGCCCTTGCAAGGCAGAGGCCATCTGCACTGCCAATGCTGACATGCCACCTTCCTGCCCACCTTCTGTCCGCCACACCTGTCAGAGTTAGGTGTGTTTCTCTCTGTGGCCTTTGGTGAAGAGAATCATTTTCAGCTGAGGCTGTTGACAAATCAGTCCCAAGAACTGCTTCCTGCTCGGTGGTATGAAGCAGAATCTACTGGTCAGAAGTGCATGTCACAGTTAACAAACTAGACAAAAAGTGGTTGTCATTATCCTGTGTAGTCCCCCTCCCCACCTATACTGTGGTCAATTTCATCCTGTGGCTCTGAGCTGGAATACATTTCAAAGAGTTTTAAAAACTGCAACAAGTCAGTAAGAATGACTTATTTTATCACTGTAGCATCAGAGGATTACTTTGTTTTTCTCAAATGCTTTTCATCCAAGAGTGCAAGCCAATAAAATTCTGTTTTTCTGGACTGTATTTGTGGTCATCATTAGCAAGTTGAGCAAGGGTTACTTTTTGCAGAGACTTATGAAGGCCACTCGAGTTTGTCTGCTGTTTCCTGGTCACTGTTTAATGTGTCTAGATAATCTTTTTCTTCCTCTTCTTATTCTCTGGTCCCCACCTCCCATTGCCGATAACTTTTTCATTTCCTCTCTCAAGAGTAAATCATTGCTTTCTCCCAAGGATGACAGGGTTTTCTGACCTCCAGGGCCAGTTCAGTCCTGCAAAGCACTTTTGCTGAATAGCAGATTTCTCTTTAGCCCACCTGCTCTCCCTGTCCTAGGATGGTGCCCAGAGCGGGGCTCATCAAATCTGAGCGTTAGCAAAGTCATATGAAACTCTTATAATAGGAGATATTAGAAAACATTCAGAAAGTTCCACTGTGACCCTCAAGTCCCCCCTCCATAAAAATACTTTCCCTTCAACTTCCAGAGATGAGTCAGAGACAGTGATAGTGAGAGCTGGGGAAAACGAGTCTCCCAGGAGAGCTGGCAGTGAAAGTCTGCTTTCAGGGCAAGTTCCTCATGGAAAAAGTTCTTTCTCAAGACTACTAAATGTATTAATGATGCAACACAACTTTGGATTGGCTATTGCTGCCCAGATGTGTTAGCATTAGTCAGCCTGCCAGTGTGTGACTTTTGGAAATGCTCTTTGCATAGTCTGTTTTTCTCATTGGGCATGTTGACATACACTGTGGTAACTCCATGGTCAACTATGAGACATTAAATATCAGTGAAACTTAGTGCTGTGCCTTGCCTACATTCCTATGAGTCGGCCCATACATTGGCAAAGGGGAGTGCAAACTCGGCCTACTGCTCCCTGCCTTTCAATAAAGGCTGTCACCCCTCAGTTCCTCCCATTCAAACCAAATCATGCCAAGAACAAGAGCATCAGTTTGGCACCAGCAAAATAAAAACACTATTCTGCATACATATGTTTTTCTCTGAAATGAAAAGCATAAGAGCCCATCCAAGGCCCCTCAAGGGCCTTTGAATCCTGAAAGGTAGAGTTGTGTTCAGTTTTGCCGTTGAGTGTGTATATTTTGTATTCTTTGAGCTTGGATCATCCAGGTGTGACACATAGTTATTTTCCCATAAAAGAGCTCCCTTGGATGCTGTTAAGGGGAATTTAATCAACAAAACCTGTACTAGGGATTTTGTTCTCTAAAAGGTAGACTTCTTTTGTCTTACTTACTTTTCTTGTTGCTGAGACAAAATACTAGATACCCAAAGTTGAAGGAGGGAAGGTTTATTGTGGCACACAGTTTGTAGAGGCTTCCGTTCACAGTTAGCTGGCTCCAAGGTAGGGTGACCGGCGCAGGGGAGAAACAGTCCATGGCAGGCAGAAACCAACAGAGCGGTGGAGCAGCAGAGCCGCACCGAGCAGTGACAGTAGCTGCCTTTCTGTCCCTTATGTTCTATTTTAAAATTTACTTTATGAGTACATGTTTGTAATGTATGCAGGGTACAATCATCCTGGGGAGTGGTTACAGGTTTACTCTGTTGTTTGAACCCCCTACCACTTTCCTCCCCCTCCGCCTCTTCCTCTGGTTCCCCTATCACCTTGTACATATTTGTAGATACTATTTGTCTTAGTTCACTTTGTGGCATTACTAGGATCCTGTATGTGGCACATCTTTACTCCTCTCATTTCCCCTCCCCCTCTTCCTCATGCCTCATCCCTGTTCCCTTGGACCACTCCCCTATGGGGTGTAATCTGTCCCCTTGTTCCTTTCTACCCATCTACCATTTTCTTTGTTTGTACTTTGCCTCAAATGAGCTCATGTGTCTGATTTATTTCACTCAGTATTATATTTTCTGTGCATACATTTTCCCACAAATGCCCCAGATTTGTCCCTCTTTGTAGCAGAGTAGTATTCCATTCTAGAAATACCACATTTTCTTTATCTAACTATCTCTTGATGGTTAGACAGGCTGCTTCCAAGATTTAGCCATTATGAACTATGGCTGCTACAAACATTGGTGTGCATAAATTGCTGTAGTATGATGATTTAAGCTCTTTCGGGAAGATACCTAGCATAGAAATAGCTGTGTCATATGGAATTTCTAGTTTTGATTCTTTGAGAAATCTCCATATTGATTTCTTTAATGGTTATACATTAGCAGCAACAATGCAGAAAGATTCCCTTTTCACAACAGCCATCCCAGCATCTGTTATTGTTTGATTTCCTAATGCTTGCCATTGTCTTTCCACAGTAAGATGGAATCTTAGTGTTGTTTTAACTTGCATTTCTCTGTTGTTCCGAGATGTTGAACATTTTAAAAATATATTTATTGACCAGTTGTATTTCTTTCCCTGTGAAGTATCTATTCATTTCTCTAGCCTATTTCTTGATTGGGTCTTTAATTTTAAGTGGTTTAGTTTTTTCTGAATTCTTGATATATTCTAGATATTAGTTTCTCTGTCTGGGGAGTAGCTGGCAAAATTTTCTCTCATGCTGTAGGGAATAGTTCTGTCCTCTACTGATTGATTCTTCTGCTGTACAAAAGATTTATAGTGTGAAATAATCCTGTTTGTTGATTCTTCCTGTTATTTTTTGTGCAATTCAGGTTCTGTTTAGAAAATCCTTTCCCACACGTGTGTCTTGAATTGTTTTACCTATTTTATCTTCCAGAAAGTTTAATGTTTCTATTTTAATGTTTTTTAGCTAATTAAGTTTATTTGTACATTTTAGGTATACAAAATCATCACATTCATCATAGAGAATTTGTATATTACATGAAATAACTTGATAGAAATGAATTAGTAAGAAAATGAGATTTACTGACCATCAAATGACAAGGAGAGACTGTCAGTGAGCAGGACTTCTATACATATGTCAAAGGTGACTCTTTTTTGACATACACACGTGAATTTGTGAATGTCATAAATTTTCACATAGCTAAAAGAGACAAAATTATGAACAGGAAAAATATGCATGCAACAAATTTATTGGATAAGCAATCTATTTTTTGTCCACTGTCTTGCTCATTACAGAAATGTTAAATATTCAAGTAAAGCCATTTTGTTCCAAAGTCCAGTGGTATCTGGTCCATTTTTATTTTAATTTAGCACCTGGTGAGAGATAAGGGTCCAGTTTCATTCTTCTACAAATAGATAACCAGTTTTCTCAGTACCACTTGTTGAACAGGCTGTCTTTCCTCTGACATATGGTGTTGGACACTTTGTGTGGTGGGCTGTACATCTGGTCGTTTCAAACTCAATGATGTCTTAGGGTTTTCTTCCCTGTCTGTGACTGGCTTTACCCACAGCTTTAATTCGGGTTCTTCCCATCTCTTGCCCAGTCTATTGATTTACTTCTCTCCCCTTCTCAGCTAGAAGCACCTTCCTGAAATGCTAACCTGGGCCTATCGCACAAATGTTAAAACTCCTATGGCAGTTTTTTTATTGCTTAAAATGACCCTCAAAGCCCTCTGTGAGCTAATTATCTCCCTTTTCTATTCCGCTCTTGCTATGCTCTGCTTTGAGCCCATTGTATCAGGAGGATTTAGCTGACTGTAATTTCCCAGATCTCTTATTTGTTTCTTACTTCCATGCCTTTGAATGTTCTTCTGGGAACGTTTCTCCATCTCTGTGCTGAATAAACTTACTTACACTTTAAACCTCTGCCCAGCCCCACTACTTCACTAAACTCTTTTCTGCATGTTGAATCATTTTGTTGTGCATATTATTATGTATTATAAATAAGTTTTAATCATTCTTCAGATCTGAAATCTACTTTTATCTTTAGATTGAAAAAAATCATTTGAAGTTTATGGTAGTTCTCAACTGTGTGTTTACATGGCAATCACATATAGAGAATTTTTATGAAATTGCTATTGCAGAAGAAGTACCTCAAAACCTAACAGTAAATCATGTTCCTAGAAGGTAATATTATTTGGAATCGGAAGCTCAACACATAAGCTTATACTTAAAGAGTTTCTTACATTTTTAATTGTTACCAAGCCAATGTGCTGGGTGTGAGTGGATTTACAGAACCACTATAAATGGTTGCTTACAAGATACTCAGTTTCACTGGTAACTCAAAACTAGCATTTTTCCATGTAATAACAGAGTAGTTTATTAATGACTTTCCTTTGATGTTGTTTAGGAAACATTTTTTTGTAGTCATTTGGCTTCTTAGCACATCCTCATTCACAGTAATTATTGTTATTTTTTAAATACACTGCTTTTGATTCCAGTCTTTTAAGCAGTGACATTGGCCCTTCCCTGCATTTGTACTTTTAGTGTTGAACTTTCCTATGCCTTTAGGGTGTTAAAATATTTCCTCACTCCCTACGTGTGGATATTCATTAGTGTTACAGTTTTACAGCTGGATGAAATTGTTAGAACATCATCTGATTCTTTTTTCCCCCTCTTAATAACAGAGCAAACAGAGATGCAGAGACATGTTTTGTGAAGCCTTGTGCAGCTGGTTGATGGCTGAGTCAAGCCCAGCTGGTCTTCTGACTTGTTCTGAACCTGGTGCCCTTTCCACTGCCCATGTGGTCTCCTTCTATTGGCCTATTGTCACTGGATCTCTTCCTTCCTCAAACCTCCTTCAGAGAAATCGGTTCATTTCACCAGATTAATATCTGTCTTTCCTGTTTTCTCTATGATCCTGGGTTTTGGAAAAGTTGTTGGTGGAAATATTCTATTTCCTATTCAAGATTTCATCTTTCATATTCCTTCTATGAAAGTACAAATACTAGTTTATTTTAAGATTCTTATGAGTGGGACATGACTTTTGCTTTTCTTTATTTGAACTTGTGATTTTTCTATATTCTTAGTATATATTTTTAATTGTGGTATTAAACTGTATAATTCTTCTCATTTTCCTTTCCTCCACATTTTCTCTCATAGAAAACATACTTAAATTTTGGTTAGCACATTCTATTCCCTTATTAGAGGCTGAGTTGTCCAAGCATTAATATCCTTTACTTAAAATAATTTCTTTCATAAAATTCTTTATCTCTGTCTGAAGGCTCGTGATCCAAGCTACCCTCTAACGCTTTGATTCTTCATTCTCTGTAAAGCCTTTGTGTGGAGACATGCAAAGATGGAGATTTCAGATTTCATTTTCCATGATATTCCAACAGCCCCTGGACATACAACCTGTTAAAGTCTTCTCATCCAGTTGAATCAATCCTCCAGTAATGTAATTCTGACTTCAGAGCCATGAAAAGCTCAGCTCCATTTCTGCTTGCAGCCAGCTGACCACGTATTTGAGGCAGCTTTCCTTTCCCTGATGCCTTCTCTTCCTCAAGCTAAACATTGCATTTTCTCCAAACTACGTGCCAGTAATCCAGTTTTAAATTTCTTCCCCAACCAGTTTCTTCTCCCCTGGATATGTTTGTCAAAGGCCCAGAACCAACTGCAGATATCCAGGTGTACAGTGCTCTTTTCAGAGAGACAGAACTCTTCCCTTACTCCCAAAGTGTGCAGTCTTGCTTTTCATGGTAGGCATATTACCATTAATTTATAGTGAGTTATTTGTTATGGGTTGAACTGTGTCCTCCTAAAACAATATGTTGAAGTATTGATTTCCAGTACCAAACAATGTGACCTTGTTTGGAAACAAGGTCATGACAGAGATGCTCAAAATGAAGTTATTCTGTTTAGGGCCCCAATTCCATATGCCCCATGTCCTTATGAAAAGGGGAAGCTCGGACATAGCGGGAGACATGCACAGAGGAAAGGTATCATGAACACAAAGGGAAGACAGCTGTGCGGCCAAGGAACTCATCTGCAAGCCGAGGGATACAAAAATACCAAATACTGGGTTCTAGGTGAAGTAAGGGGAGATTTTCACCTAGTGCTATCAGAGACATTTCTGACATCTTAATACTGCACTTCTAGCTCTGGAACTGGGAGAAAATAAATTCTAAGCCATTTGGTTTTGAATACCTTGTTATGGTAGCCCTAGGAAATTAGCACTCTGTCCTTTCACTAAAGTCACCTGTTTTATCATTTATTACTCCATAATCCTGTAGTTTTTCCAACTCTTGTAAAAGGCTATGCTTATTTCTTATCCTTATCATTTTTGTTTCACTTGGCTCTACTTAAACCAACTGGGATCTTCTGCATCTGTTTCTAACATGTAAGTATTTGCTATCTTTCAGCGTAGGCACTCACAGAGGTTACAAGGATCCTCGTTCAAACCACAGGTGAAAATGTAGAATGGGATGGGATGGACGCTGTTGGAATTCTCTTTTTGTTGACACTGACTTTACCATCCTCACTGTTCAATCCACATTATATCCAACTAACGCTACAAGCTTTCTGCTTAAATTTTTATTTGGATGAGGATCAGTTGCTGAATATTTCCTTAAGCAACCTTTTTCAAGGTAGACTGTAGTTTCCCTTGCCAAGAAGTAAGGTTTATGACCACTTGATAACATTTCAGAATGTTTCTGGAGGGGCCTATTACATTTTGATTAGACAATTTTAGAGAGGGAAGATTGCAAGCCAATACTTATGTATAAGTTAAATGCATTGTTGTATGTGTTTATGGACTTTCCACACACAAAAATAATTGTTCCATAATATGGTAAAATATCTAAACTAGTAGTTTAAAGACCATGTAATAAACTTGATTTGGTCAATTAATCAGGCTATAAAATAGACTCCCTGTTAATAGGAAGACACCTGTAAGAGCAATGGTACCCAGTAGTAGATTGTCCCTGTCATATTCGGAAGAAATGTGGCCAGGCCTGCTTGTCACTTCAGAAGATGGGGTCATAGATGGGTTAGGACTTCACACTAGACCTTCCACCCTGAATGATAGTCTGACTGTTAGGCGGAGCTCCAACTGGTAGGCAGGGGCAGCCCAGAGAGCGGGTGGGAAGCAGCAGCCTTGACAAACATTAATAGGTAGTTATAGTTTGTGTCTAGATGTCTCCTCAAAGCCTCATGCAGTCATGCGTGGGGGTTTCAGAGCTGGATGGATCTAGAGTGTGTGATATTGGGATCAAGGGTGTGTGATTACTAAATTAGTCCACTGGTTGGTTTGGTTTTCCACTCTGTGGGTGTGGATGACAAGAAAGCCCTATTCTGGATGTGAGTGGTGCCCGCTCTGAGGGTGTGTAGCCTGGATAGATTATAAGGGGCAGAAAGAGGGCTGCTGTCATTGCTTGCTGCTTGCTGCTTACTGCTTTTCTGCCTCTTGCCTTCTGCCTTCCATGGCACTAATTGTTTTTTTCTGCTCTGCAGCGTACCTCAGCGAAGCAATCCTGCCTTGGAGCCAGCTGATTATGGATTGAAGCTTCTATAAACTGTAAGCCAAAATAAACTTTTCCTCCTTTAGCTTTAGGTGTTGAGTATTTTGTCTCAGTAAGAAAAGTAACTAAGACAGTAGTACCCTGCATCAGACATTATGCTAAGAGCTGGCAACCCAGATAAGTAGAAGGCACTGGGCTGGGTTTAGGGTCAGATCTCCATTTTCTTTCACACAATCTTGGAAGGATAAAGGCAGGATTACAGGTTTCTCAGGAAGCTAGATCCCAGGCAGGTAATAGAATAACTATTGCTGAACTGGTTCCAGTGACAGACCTCAGGGGCAGAGCAGTGTCAGGGTGAAGTCTGGGTTAGATGTGCATAGATGTGACTGTCAAACTTTTGTCACCTGTGTCCCAAGTTGCATTGCTGTTAGAGTGCTGAGCAAGCGGCCAGATTGCATCCGGACAGGCTGAATGAAGGTGTGGTGGAAAGTGAGAGCTGAGGCGGTGAGGACGGCCACGTTCGCGTCTGTGCTCCTTAATCTGCATAGTGAGGTACAGTTTAAGTCTGCTGGTGTTTTTTCTATGTCACTGTTGATGGTTTGCAATATTTCTTTTCATATCTATTGCACCAATTTGTTGTAATAGATACGAAAAGGCTGAAAACTACCCACTAGAATCATTCATTTCAATTCCAAAGAGACCCTAGGACTGGTGCATAGAGCGAAACAAACATCATTTTCCCTCAAAAATGATGGAAGATGTCAACTTTGGGAAATATAGAGACTCAATGGAAGACTGAATCGCCTCCATTGTGTCCTTGATCCTATCACTGCAGTCACCCCAGACGTCTTTCTGATTAACCATGTCCTTTCCTAGCCTGAACAAGGCTTTGAACATTAATATCTTCTGATTGTTTAAAAATTTATTTTATTGTCATGAACTTGGCTAAAGGCTACTATTAAAATATCACACTATACACTCACTGAACTGTCCTTTTATGTCAGATGCTCCTTCATTTGAAAAAGGCCATTTTCTTCTGAATTGAGACAATACATGGTCAGCAAAAACACCTTACCTAGTATTTCAGGTTTCTCCAGTTTTCTCATACATTTCTCAACTAACTTGTGACAGGTTTATTTTTGAACAGATCTTTGGTAATGGTAGTAAATGGTGACATTTTTCTTATCAATTTCCCTAACGGACTTCTTGGTAAAGCTGCTGCTGCTGTCAGAAACAGACTCATACTCTCAAGAATGAACTTTATAGACCCTCTATGGACTGCCTTTTATGATTTTTCTCTAGTTAATATCAACGTGCTTAACAATTAACGTGCTTTCAACATCTGCTTATAAAGTAAATGAGAGATTTGAAACCAATTCATGGCACATGGCTTTCTATTGTAAATGTGTAGTGGATGTTTGTCTTTTGATAAAGATCAACACTTTCAAAAAACCTTAAGACTGCATAATAATTTGTTCTAAGCAAAATCTGTAAAAGCTTTATTATGCTTCCTCTTTTTTGTCTTTCATGGGTGTATGAATAACTATTTATTAAGGGCTAACTAAGTGATGAGGTTGGGCACTGTTTCCTGCCATCATAGTGCTTACAGTCAATTGAGACAATCAATTCTAAATAAGTAATTATAAAAATCAATTTACAGAAAATGCTGACCCCTATTGGCAGAGGGTTCTCTTGTCGGTCCTCTGAAACTTTCCACTCTATGGCCTTGGCTTGCACCTGTGTGTCAAATCCTTGAGCTTCTGCCTGAGGGAAGTCACAAAGCAAAGTGATCAAGGCTCCCGTAATTCACAAAACTGTCTACCATTGTCTGGGACCCTCGGAGCTAATAACTTTGTGTTATGGCTCTGAATGGCATTTCCAGGGCAGCCTTCCTAACCCTTTTCACCCTTCCGGATCACAAAACCTCAGTTTGCACACTCCCATGTTCTCTTCTTTCATTAGAGGACAAGGTTGCCAAAACTCTTCAGCTCTGAATTTCTCTGTATCCAGCCCATGTGTAGGTTCCAAAGATAATGTGTTGATTTTTTGCATAGCAGCGTGTGTTCTGCCCTCCTCTCTTTGAATGAGGTGTGCCCCTTTCCTTTCTCCGAGGACTTGCTTTGTCTGTCCGATATTCCTTGCTCTACTCAATGTCTTCCAATCTTCTCTAAAAGCCTGTTCCCCAAACCATGCTCCTCCATCCCTATCATTCTATAGTGGTGCTTTTCTTACAATCTACAAAGGGCTCAATCTCCTTCACACTTAAAAGTAAAAGCATGAAACAAACAACAGTAGGACTGATCATTATTAACAGAAAAACAAAAACCCCTGCAGTCTTTCTGTGTTATTAGTTTCTTTTTTTTTTCCGGGACCGGGGATCGAACTCAGGGCCGTAGTGCTTAGCGGCAAGCACTTAGCCCACTGAGCTGTACCTCCAGCCCTGTGTTATCAGTTTCTTTCACTATTTATTTTCAAACTTTTTAATCTGCATTGATTACTACTGATTTTTTTACCTCTCAATTTTTACCATTCTCTTTGTCTTAAAGTTGACAACATTTTTTTTTGAAGGCGATACCGAGTGACTACCTGTTCATGAACTCATTCACTTCACTTAGCTAAGAAATAATTATTGCGTTGTTTTCATAGCTCAGGCAATGTCATAAGATTGGAGTGAAATACCACTCCATGCCTTTGGTAACCCTCTGCACTGCAGTTGAAATATTATAGCAGATATGGTATTTAGAAGATATGATGATTTCCAAATACCCACATAACTTTTATTCATTTTTATAGAAGCAGATGTTTTTGAGTACTTTGTTTTTGAAACACTCCCTTGTGCATTCCATGGCATCTCACTGTTCATATTTGCTCTTACCTTTGGAGCATTCTACCTCTTTTACTAGATCTTAGATTTCTCAATTAGTGTTTGCCCCATATGTATAGACAGTACAGAACCTATGATTTTGGCCGTGGCCCCTTTGATACATGTACATCGATAGCTGTGTTAACTGCAGTAGAAGGATGAAGACTAGTAGGGGTTGGGACCTTGAATTCTGACTAAACGCTGGACTCAGAGGGACAGATCCATAGGTACATCATGGAAAAAACCAAGCAGGTGGGCATAGGTGGTATATGGAGAGAAGATGGTTACCCAGTCAGGATATAGCATGAAGACGGGTTACCCACAAGGAACCCAAGGATTTTGAAAGGCCCACCTTAGCTCTCCTGAATCATTTCAACAGCCTCCTGTCTTCTCTCTCCATACTTTATAAGTGAACAACTTTAGTCATGACAGCTTTTTCCTAGAACACCTTCAATGACTCTGAGCATTTAACATTTCTCAGTTTAGTTTTGGGGCCTCTTTTCTCCCTTTTGTTACTGAGAATTGTGTGCTTCCCCCAGATTGTCCCAGTTGTTGTAACACACTCTTGTGAGTTTTTCCTCTTTGCTCTTCCAATGGCTCAGGTCTCTCTCAACCACTACTTTCCCTTCATTCCTACTTGCATTTTATCCTTTTACAAATTAGCCAAATGCCACTTCCTCCAACATGCTCCTCATCTGATCAGTGAGAAGAAATTG
Organism: Dinomys branickii; assembly: GCA_004027595.1. Classification (NCBI taxonomy): domain Eukaryota; kingdom Metazoa; phylum Chordata; class Mammalia; order Rodentia; family Dinomyidae; genus Dinomys; species Dinomys branickii. The sequence goes on from PVLD010001926.1 coordinate 167,092, forward strand.
CATCCTTCTCTAAATTTCTTATGCTAATTTTTCATATCTCCTTTGAAATCACTTACAATAAAAAATACAAGAGGTTTGTGTGTCCGTCTTTCTCATTAGGCTGCAAACTCCTTCAAGGAAGAAATCACATCATGAATATGCTGTGTACATCGTTTCAGTTCCAAGATAGTTTGTGTATTGAAAGTGCTCAGAAATCTTTACTGAATAATGCCTTAAAATATGCTTCAGAGGAAAGTTGTCATTATTAGTTTGTTCTCTGATTCATATAAATTTATCTTCCTTACAGGAAATAAATTTTCTAAAATCTGTGTTTTGAACTTACATTAAGCATATAATCTAGTGAATGACAAGCTTCGCTGGAAAACATTAAACTGAAAATGCTATGTTCCATCTTTTCAATCAAATGTGAATTTGCCACTCCAAAGAAAAATTATAGTTTTAGAGGGCTGAGTAGGGTGGTACTTTTGAAAGTCTTCCAGTTTCATAAATTAAGATCAATTCAAGGACTTTTTCTAGCAACGAACTCGGGGATTTTTCATCTGTCAGTTGGAATATTTTCATTCATTTAAAGTGGTTGTTGTTCAGTCCTATGATCTCTAAAATTAAATTTAGTAGAGAGAGTTTAGCCTGGCCAAGGCTAAGATGGGCAGTAAGAGAGAGAGGGCAAATTGTGTCTGTAGTCTTGGAAGAATAGTAACTCACTCTCGGGCACCTTGGGGAATACAAATTGTAACTGATGACAGAAGAGGTAGAAATTGACAGCAAACACAGAACAAAATAGATTCCTTGATTTTGGAATGTCCAGTTCACCAACAGTGCTGAGTTATCTTCACTGGACCGCTCAAATCTAAGAGCTGGAGAAAGAGTACAAGCCAATGGGAGATAGTTCTTGGTCAATATTTCCCTGAAATAAGTGTTTATTATGATCCTATCTTTAAATGCTATGGATACAAACAATTACTGAACAAAAAAGAGGAGCATTGTTGAAGCCATTTAAAGTACTTCTACAGTGTCTAAAGCTTGAAATGATTGGCAGTACCCTCTGCTTGATCTTAACCTTGATCTGACTAAAGAGATCATGGACATCTAAGTGTCGCTCATTTTCTGAAGCTTGAACATCTGTGACTTTGTCACGTCTCCTCTGCCATGCTTTGATCAGCACGAGCTCTGCTGATGCGGTTCACTCTGTGACTTTGGGTTCTGTTGTCCCTTTTTTGTGTTTTACATTGGAAACTTCAAGTAGAAAAGCTCCACCTTTTGGGGAATATACGATATATAAAATCAGCCTAGGGGGCTGGGGATATAGCTCAGTGGAATAAGCGCTTGCCTAGCAAGCGCAGGGTCCTGAGTTCGATCCCCAGTACCGCAAAAAAAAAAAAAAAGAAAAAAGAAAAGAAAAATAAAATCAGCCTGGTTCTACCGTTAAGAGTTCACACTATATGATTCCATTTTCTTCAAATTCACCATTCGAATAAAAAAATCAAAGCAGCTGTTTCAACATTAATTTTTACAGGATCGGCTAGTGAAATTTCTATTTTCTAAGTAAAAAACAGTCTATTGCAAATTCCCAAACCTTGTATTTCTTTTTAAATATTTATTTTAATTGGCAAATATAAATTATATGTATTTATCGTTTGCAGAATTATTTTAGAATATGTTTTGCTGAAGCAAGCCCACCACTTACAAAACTATCTTGAAAATCCATGCATATTGTAGAAGAGTTGAATCTTACAAATTAATATATGCCTTAGCTTATATGCTTGATATACTTTTGTGGTGATAAAACTTAAAACTTACTCTTTGTGACTTTAAGAGCACAAAACAGTGTTACTGAAGTCACAGCCATTGGGCTGTAGCAGGTGCCACCTTCTCACTTCCACTTACAGTATTTATAACATATCGATCTGTACATACTCTCTCTCATCCATCATCCCATGTGCTACAACTTCTGAGTCCCAAACCTGACCGTGCTGTCTAAGAGATGATCATTTCCAGGGTAAGGATATGTTTTCATTCTACAACAGAGGAATCTCTAGTATTTCTAAATTGTTGTATCCACAGTGATTAGGACATGTGAAATTCAAGGCTAATGTGTGCAATACAGGGGCACTTACATTCACAAAATCAATTTTCTCCATGATTCTGGTTGCAAACTGGACTGGATGAGAATAAAATCAAATTTTTCTCTAAGGTCAACATTGAGCTTAATTACTGAATATGATTCATTTCTCATCCAACTCGCTTTGTGTCTGGAGTCACAGAAAGAATTAAGTTTGAACCTCGATGCCACTGTACTTACATATAGAGCAGTTTCTTCTTATTATGCTATTTAATTTAACCCTTAGTTATATTGTTGTATAACATTTTGTTATTTAACAATTTGGTCTCAATGAAGACCAAGATCATACTTTATATGACTATTTCTGTTTATTTTTTACTCAATAACTAGGTGCATGGTACATCACAGGATATGTCTCTGCTGTCAGATAAATCAATATAAAGGTAATGTATTAAATATGTGAGATCTTGTTTGCCAATTATGTACAATATAATAAATTACTATCTGTTTACATTATATTTCTAATTTTAAACATCTGCGTGAGTGCTAAATTATCTCTTTAACAAATTACTATAAAACTACCTGATGGAGCATAACCTTTTTTATTAAAAGGCCTATAAATATTGTTTCATCAAAACCATGTTTAGTCTTTAGAATCTTTGTATTGATGAGTTATTAATTTAATCAGTTTTATTATATTAAATAATGAATGCTTAAAGGAAAAAGTATCACAGAAATGAAGTTTTGTATTTTTAATGTTTATTGAGTTTATGAAAAGGCATCAAAATTGTCAACACTGACTGATTTTTGGTGTACAAGGTCTAAACAAAGAACAACAAAAATAAATTTCTTTATGAACTACAATGAAAATACCAATAGCACTCTACAAAAAATAATACTTCAACTACTGTGCCTAAGGCAGTCTTCACACATGGCAACAGCACGTTCCATCATGCACTGCTTACACCAACAGCACATGTACTTTGCTTTCCTCGCCTTTTTGTAGGACTTTCTTGACATCTCTCTGGTCTTGCTATTTTGTCAGGAGGTTCTTACTATATTAAGCAATGTGTAGTTAACAGGAACATAACATATCAATAAAATAAGGTATTAAATTCTTAATACATATTGTGCCTTTAGAATAAACAACATTTTTACATCAGCTGGGTATTTGCTAACAAAACCTAAGAAATAACGACAAAAAAACTTATGTGGGCTACAGTGTAAACAAAAACAAAGCCTATAATAGAAGTAATCTTTGCTTCAACTGTCACACCCGGGCAGTGTTAACACTGCATGACAGCAGCAGTTCCATGCACATGTCTCACTTACACAGATAGCACAGGTGCTTAGCTTTCCTTTCCTATATGGCAGGCCATTCTTGCCACCTTTCTATCTTCCTGTTTTGTCAGGAGCTTCCTATTATGTTGTGCAATGTGCATTTAGCAGGTAAATAAGATATCAATAAAGTACCAAATGTGTAATGAACGCTGAAGATAGACATCAATATTTGCACATCAGCTGTTACTGGCTTACAAAACCTAGAATAAGATAAAAATAAAAGCTTACATGAACTAGAATGAAAATGACAATAGAATTTTATAAAAAAAGTAATCTTTGTTTCAGTTGTCACACCCAAAGTAGTCTTCACACATGAAAATTGCCTGTTCCATATACAAGTATCACTTATACTGACAGCATGTATGTTTTGTTTTCCTGTCCTTCCTTGTAGGGAACAGTTGATAGCTTTTTGGGTTTAGTGTAGTGGATCCATGTGATCCTGTACCTGCTTGCTCACCTGTCTCCTGATCACCAGTGTGCCCCATAATTTTTATTGTGGTTCTCTGGGAAGAAAAAATTTGTTTTTCCTCTGCTGTAAACAATCTTTTAAGAGTTCCAGTCCCAATCATATAAGAAAGCTTCTCCTTGGTATTTTGCACTTGTTATTTTCTTTATAAACTATTAAACTACCCTTACCTCACACGTTTAGGATCCAGTGGAACAGAACCACTGGCCAGTGCTTCATGTTATGAGTAACATCTTAGTTGCTGAATAACTCATCAACAACATCTCCTCCACCTTTGGTTTTGTTATAGAAAGTTTCTGTCTCAGACTTCTTTGTTGGGGTTTCCCTATTAATACTTCAATCATGGTGAAATGTTGACATTGGCAGTGCTAGTTTGTTTTCTTTGCCATATGCGAGGCCAATTTAAATCTTTCTGAAATCCATAGCTTAAACTGTATAATTCCCTATTTTGAAATTGCTACATTTCATTTGGAATTTCTGCTTTATTTCTGTGTACAGTTCCTGTACTGGTCAACTTGTGCTCTGTTAACAAATGTAACATTAACTGGAAACTGGTAAACCAATTGTAGAATGTCACATTCTAATCAGTTTGGAACATGGGAGTAACAAGTCTGTTCATAACATGATTTGCCTTATTACTATACAGATAAAGACCTGATGGCTGAGTTCCAGGATAAGTTTCTAAATTGAAAGCATAATAAGTCTTTGCATCTACAAGGGCATATATTTGTACCCCATATTTTGACCCATTGTTTTGCCATAAGTCTTTTACATTACTGGGATTACCATGAACAATCCCTGCTAAGTACAGCAGATCTATGAATGCTTTCAGTTCAGCGAGTGAGGTGTTATAATAAGTACATTTTTGAATATGGCTATTGGTGAATACAGAACATTTTCCTTATGTTTCATCCTTTGTGTACTTCACAACATCTTGCAGCATTCTGCCTGTTACAGTTTCCAACATTGGACGGCCGTGCTGGCATTCTGTCCGATAGCTTTCACTCCTGCCAAGATTCTTGCTATATTTTCAGACCTAGTTCTAACATTGGATTGTTTCACTTGGTTGTATGACCATTTTGGACCATTTCTACTCGTCAGATATGTGCTCATATTGCAGTTTTCTTCATCATCTGGATCAAGGAGGTCTGTATTCTCCGTGTGTGTATTGGCCAATTCTTGCTTCATTTCACTATCAAGGGAACTCTGGCTCCCATGGCCAGTGTCAAGGTCATCATCATTATTGACATCAAGACCCACACCAATCTTCTGTTATGAAAACACGTATTTTACCATTAAAGGATCATCTTCATCATCGGTGCATGAGTAATCCGATGACTTCCTTTTGATCTCCTCCCAACTTGAAGGTTTGGTTTTTCACGTGCCATTGGACTGAATTATGCTACTTCTACCAGAAACGTCCAAAGAATACTTTTTTTTTAACAGAAATCCTAGAGTGGGGTGGAAATATTAAACCCTCTATGATGCTCAGGTAAACATATGCCAGACTTGCTAGACAGAGTATCAAGTGAATATCCTGGTTTGACACTTTTGCATATGTGGACACACCTTGTCTTTCATTCTACCAAGTGGGTAAACACAAAGATTGCTTCCCGTATCTCTCAGGCAAAGCTACTGAGATGCACAGCCAGCTACTACTACACTAAAGTGAAATTTTGTGGTAGAAGAGTAAGGGATGTGTTTGCAGAACTCAGTGGTATGCTTTCCATGCTAGAGGCTGAAAGCAACACCAATTTGTTACTTTATGGTGATGAGAGATTCTATCTGAGTCTCAAGAGAATAACATCAAAGTGTTTATAGGACTGCATTCATTTCTGGGAGCTTTAGCGGAGAATATTTTACTCGCCTTTTTCAGCTTCTAGAATGTATGATTTCCCTTCATTTCAAAGCAAATAACTTTGTATGCTCCCTGACCCTTATTCTCTCTCTCTCTTTCTCATTTCTGTCTCTCTGTCTGTCCGTCTGCCTATCTGTCTCTGTCTTCCTCTCTCTCTCTTTCTTTCTTGGACCTTGTCAGTAGAAAGTTTCTCCACGTGTAAAAAGTTAGGTTAGGTTCAGCTCAGTAGTAAGACAGACTCTCTATCTAAGCTCTGACTACTTGAATGAATCAACTACAAATTACCTCAGCAGCAGCTTAACTAATATCTGCAAAGTTCTTCTTGCTCTCTGAGGTGACATACGCACAAGTTCTATGGGATGCCATTTTGGCTATCATGGTATCTTTCCCAAACTCAGAAAGTTCATTAAATCCAATAGTTTCTCTTTTTTACCACCAACTCTGTGCCTATGTAAACATCAGTAAAAATGTGTTTAACTGTCATGTTAGTCACTTAAGTTTGAGTCTTCATGTTTCAAACTGTCTTAAAATTCTAGTCCGTAAAATACAAATTGACATTCCAAATATGGAATTTAGCTCTTTGATTTGATTTGATCATCATAGTGCTATCAAAATGAATACATTCCGATGCCTTCAGTCACACATATCCCAGTTTCCTGACCATTCCCCTGTTGTCTTATACCTAGCCTAATTTTTCATACATATTAATCATTGTCTCATTACTAAGGATGGTAAAGTGTATGACATTTAATCTAGTGAGAATATGAAACAGGGAAGAAGCAACCACTTAAGTAATATCCTGAGGTCTGTTAATTTAACTTCTGTATGAATATTTCCAATACTAGAGACCTTATTATGGCCTCAAATTATTTTGCTTGGGAAAAACTCTCTGAAGATGAATTTTCCACATATTCATTATGATTTTATTTGTAGTTACACAGAATACGACTAATTTGCTGTTTTCCATGGATCTCTTGACTAACTGTGGTGATCAAATCTCTTAATTTTTTGCCATTGAAATGTTTCCTATTTAATTAACTTTTCTTTTGATAGAGCTTTTATTCAAGCTTGTCACTTTTCTGATGTAGTGATCAGAAAGAATGGCAACACTACAACATGGTCTGCTAGTGGCAGCACGTACAGGAGAACCTACTGCTTTCTTTTGTGTATATCATACATCTATCCACACAGTAGCACACTCAGTTTTGAGAATTTATAAAATATATCCATCAAAGTGGATATTTTACCTGCTTCAATTCAAACTTCAATTTTTTTTGTTTGAGGTCCTTTTTGTTTACGTGAGAATCTGTTACTCTGGCTCCTGCCATATCTGTAGTTTTTGCTCATTCACTGGGCAGGGAACATTTAGCACGTGCTGTCCCTTGTTCAGTGCTGGGGGTTACAAAGAGCAATAGGGTGGAATGAGGGACCTCAGAGTCTCATAAGGGAGAGAGATAACAAGACATAATTTTTGTCTGGGGCAGAAATCCAGCAAGAGAGCAATCTGTGAGGTAGACTTCTATGCAATGAAAGTGGAAGTGGTCAGCATGTGCTGTAAGAGATGCTAAATTATTAATAATGTTAATAAGAGATGTTAAATTATTGAATATATAAATTTGGAGCTGCAAAGGGCTCTAACCTAAGGTTAAAGTTTGGCAGCATATTATTATCTATTTTGCACCTACCTATTTATTTTTTCTTGTTTTGCTCTTGAGGCATGAACATTTTACTTTTTGATACTATCTCTATAGATTTTCAATCAATGTGTCTTCTTGAGTCTTCTTTATCCATGGGCTTGGCATGTGTCAAAGCCCAACCAAGATGATGTTCATTTTCTGAAATTCCACTCTGATCAATGAACTGAAAAAGTTTCCAGCCAATTCATTCAAGGAGCTGGGTCCTCATGAGAACCACTGTTGGTTCCTATAAATCTGGTGTTGCAATTTATCTGAGTCTCTATTTTCAAGCCTAATTCTCCAGATTTCCTTTCAATTATGTGAGTTACCTTATACACTTACCACAGATATCTTTGCAGCTTAAGTTGTCAAAGACAGTTTTCATTACTTGCAACCATATAATTAAATTACATAACTTATTGATACAGGGCTATGATAGTTTATTTCATTGGCTAATGTCATCCAACTAGATAGGATAATCTTAAGAACATAAACTCTAGAATAAGTTTCCTGTGTTTAAAGGCTAACTCTTGAAACATAACAAACTTTAGAAAAATATTTTATTTCTTTGAGTCTTGGCTTTTGTATCTATAGGATAACTTTTATAATAACACCTCCCATCTAATGTGTGGTTTTAAACATAAATGAAAAGAATGCAAACAGTCTGACATACACAAAGCACTCAATAAATGTTAGGGAAGGTAGAAGTTAAAAGGTACAAGGGGTAGTGGGAACATTAAGCAAGGAGAGGAACAGAGAGTGAGAACACTGGTAAGAGTGGGGACATTTAGTCAAAGGGGAAGTCAAAGGAAAAACGCTCTACAGCATTTTCTCCTGTTCTGGTCAGAAGAACAGAAAATGCTACAGAGAGATCAAAAAAGAGAGGACCAAGCATTGAAAATTGTCAGCACCAAGAAAGAATCCTCCCAATAACCCAATTCAAATCCAAGAAAGGGACCGGAATAGATTTTTCTTCAAAGAAGATATACAAATAGCCGAAAAGCACACAAAGAAAGCCACCATCATTAGTCATTAGAAAAATTCTAATGAAAACCAAAATGAAATAACCCTAAAAATCACAAAGGAACTAATGCTAGTGAGGATCTGGAGGAACTAGAACTTGTGGGCATTGCTGATGAGAGTATAATAGGATGCGGCTACTGTGGAAAATACCTCGTGCATCCTAGAAAGTTAAACATAGAATTATCACATGATTCCTCCAGCAGCAATTCTATATTTAAGTGTATACCCAAAAAAAGTTCAAAACAGAGACTCAAACAGATACTTGTGTACCAATATTCAAAGCAATATTAATAACAAAAAAGATAGAAACAATGCAAATGTCCATAAACCTATGAATGGGTAAATGAAATATGATATTATACATACAATGACATAATCATCTAGCCTTTAAAAAAAGACATCATGATACGTGCTGTAACGTAAATGCATGTTGAAAACATTATGTTATTTTTTATTTGAAAGAGAATAAAAATAATTGAGAAAGCAAAAAAGCATTAGAAATCATACAGAATTTCAAATAAACAGGAGGGGAATTCAATTATTCTTCTTAACTTGCATATTGGTGTCTTCAAAAGTAGTTGTTCAGATTACTAGATATAAGCATGTAAGCTTGGTAAAAAAACATTAAACATTAACTGTTCCTTTCAACAAACCAATAGAAATTAGTAATATGATTGTCTTAGCTATTTTGTGTATATATATGTATATATAAATATATATTTACATAAACATTATGTTAAATAATATAAACAGATATAAGAGGGAAAATATTGTATGATTCCACTACATGAGATTGCTAAATTAGTCAAATTTATGGAGAAAGGGAAAGAGTGTATTAGTGATTCCTAAAGGCCAAGTAGAGGAGGACTGAGGAGGTATTATATAATGGGTATGGAGTTGCTCTTTGTGATGATGAAAAATTCCTGGAAATGGAGAGTGGTCATGAATATAAAGCATTTTGAAAGTATTTAATGCCGCAGAATTGCATACTCAAAATTATTAAATTGGTAAATTGTGTATATATATATATACACACACACACACACACACACACACATATTATATACCACAACATAAATTATTTAAAAACATAAATTTCCCCTTGTGCAATAAAATGTTATACAATATTTTTCTAGTGAGCTTCAGGACATACAAGACTGGAGTCCTGAGTTCATCGTGTGGTATGGGAAAATTGGAAGCAAAAGTGGTATCATCAAGAAGGACCCGTTCCAAAGTAGTCCGTTATGAAAAAGATAGAGTGGTAGCTACAGATCATGCAGTAAAGAGGTTTTTGACAATGTTTGGAAGGATGTGGGCATATATGCTGCAGAGAAGCCAGCAAAAGGGGAGAAACTTGTTATACAGCAGAAAGGCGGAGCTGATAGATCAAGGCGTTGAAGCGGTAGACAGGAGCATGCAGGAAGGAAGTGAGGTCATTGAGAATGAATGTAACGAGCAGAAGGGTGGAAAATTGAGGGAGTTTGCACTGAAAGCATTTGTTTCCTCTGTGGTGGAGCAGGCGAGGCCATTAATAAAATGAATCATGAGGGGCCGAGGACAGAGCTGGAGAGGGTGCTGATCAAGAATAAGCACAAGGCATGCTGTTGGCTGCTGAGAGCAGGAAAGTGGGAATAGTATGTTTCTGAGGTGACTGTACAATTTTTCCTCACCAACCTGGGGAAGAAGAAAAAGGAGATGATTGGTTTCACCGTTTTAGTGCTTTAGGGCAAGGATATTATGACATCCGGATGGAGAAACGGAAGCATGGTTTTGATGGGAGATGACGGATTTAATGATTAGGGTACAGTCAGTTCAGAGAAGAAAATCAGTGAGGAGGCAGATGAGTCACTGGCTCTTTCTCCAAGTCAGTTGATTTCTGTTGCTTCTCGTGAAACCCGTGGAATGATCGTGAGCCTAAGGTGCTGGAAACTTAGATTCAGCTTTGTCATTAACCAGCTACATTGCTGTGCACAAGACATTTCGTGTCATGAGGCTTCAGTTTCCTGTGCCAGGGATCAGGTGACACCTGAGGCTCCTTCAAAGTCTACTATTCTATGACCCGAGGTCAAGTGATCCATCGGATTATTATTTTTCACCAGTCTCTGGAGGGGGAAATAAGTTTACGACTGTTACTTAACATCTTCAAGTTTCTTTTCCAGAGAACTTGGCTTCTCACACATGGTCAGAGGCCAATGTAATCCATACATCAGCTAATAACAAGATTAGAGTTGGAGCATCCAAACTATTTTCTCCACTCTGCTCATCCACGCCGGTGCCCTGTGGGAGGAGTCACCTCAGGAGGTCTCAGCGGCTCCATTCAGGCAGAGCTCCTGCATCCTGCTCTTCTTTTCCCCTGCTTTCTTTTCAGTTCACTACTTGGCAGTGCTTGGTCCTTTGGCACATTGTAAAACAAATCAGAAGCTATCTGTTCAGGGCTTTCTGCAGTGCCCTGTTTCATGCTGGGACATAGAAAATTCAGGGCAGTTATATGATAAATCTTTCGCCATGTAAAACCTGTCTCCTAATTAGGTAGATGGAACCCAAGCACGTGAAATAGTAACAGATCACTTAAGAGCATAGAGAGTTAAGTGCCAAAGTTCGAATTAAAGATACATATTCTAAGAAATACACATTCTGAAATTTCAGCAGTACCAGGTAATAAATAGGGTAATAAATGGCTAAGGCGGAATTTGGACATTTGGTGAGAAGCTTTTCATGACCATATATTGGCAAAGTCAGTCTGGATATTCAGAATTTGCTTTGTTTTTAGTAATTTTCTGCTTCTCTCTCCTTTTGTGAACCTTCAGTTCATGATGGTTCCCTTTCTCATTCTGTGCATCCAAATTCTTCATCGATGTCTAAGTTCTTCATATTGTATGCAGATATTTGGATCGGTTTTGCTGTTTAAAACAAAGCTTCTCTTTAATCTTGGAGGTAATATTGAAGTTAGTTGCGTAGGTTGACTGCCAAGCCACCTGCATAGCTGACCCTGCCAAAAGACCCTCAGAGATTTGCCACATTATGCATAAAGTAGCTTCCTGCAGTCTTACTGCATGCCTGTTCCATGGTGATAAGCATGCAAACCAACGCAGCACTTCCCTTGCCAGTATCTTTCCTGTATGACCTACAAATGCATATTGTGAAATGATACAACTAACAAGGGAAGGGAACAGGAATGTGAACCTCGTCCTGTGAAGGGATGGTAATGTGAAGCTGGATTCAGTTGGGCTAATATTTCGTGTAAGAGACAAAATCCTCCCAGAAAGTGAGTGTAGGTGAACTGAGAACTAAGCAGGATGTGAGGTGTGACCTACACATTAACTGAGATTTCCCAGAATAAATTTGATTAACTCCATGGCTCCCCGTGGGAACTGAAAGGCTCAGAATCAGGGTGCTGGAGTGACTATTATTTGGCTGATTATGTCCTCACTGATTTGTAAAATTTTTGAAATGCAAAATGTTTCAGCTAGACCATGAATCTGCCTACATGACACTCTGAGATACCAGGTAAGAACAGAAAAAATTTGAGATAGTTTCCATTTTTACAAAATTGGAGGATGCTGAAAGTGCACATGTGAAAATGACCTCGTAAGATTACAAAGAAGTTTATTATCCATAAAATCTTACTATTAATAATGATATATGTTAAGTGCTTAGTGTGTCCTAGACACGGATTAATTTTTCAAGAGCTGAGGGAGGTGCAGGATTAGTAGAGGAAAATGAACCTGTAAATCTATGCTTTCGTAGTGCTAAAATCCAAAATTCTTCTGATTTCTTAATCATCCTTCAGAACCAAGAACACATCTCCCTCTCTCACAGAAAAATTTCTTAACATCTAAAACAGCACTGGTCTCTATAGATTCCACTAGCATGGTATTTCAATGTAAATTAATTAAAGTTGAATAACATGAAAAATTTAATTCCTCAGTTTCATTACTCTTATTTCAAGTATTCAGTAGTCATGCATGGCTGGTGGCACATACTGGAATGCACAGATATAGAACATTTCACAGATATAGAAAGTCCAACTGGATAGTACTGATTAGGCTTTGGGTCTCTGAAAACCACAGATGTTTTTGTAGCAGTAAGCATGCTTGAGTACACAGGAACCCCTCTCTTCCCCACTGAGTTATACATCTCTTTGAGTAGGGACTTATCTACCTTCCTAACCATGACCCACCCAGCACAGCCTCTGGAATACCTGGTAGAGGGTGCATGATAACATTTTTGACCACTCTTCATTACATAGAAAGAAACTTATGACTGTTAGATAAATCAGAAAATGACTTCTAGAAGAGAAAGCACTTGAATTAATTTTTGAAGGACAAGCAGGAGCTTGCCAGATTGAAAAAAGGACACATGTTCAGAGAGAGCAACATATTCAGAGATACAATCATTGTCAGTTATGTTTAAAGAAAAGTTCTGGGAAAAAGTTCTTTGTGGCTGGAAGAAAGAGAGAAAGACAGACAGACAGACAATGACAGAGAGAGACACAGAGAGGCAGACACTAGGGGTATTAGGATGGAGGGAGTCGTTTTCAAGTGGGTTCAGGGAGAAGAGGCACAGTTGGAGAGAGGTATTGAGGATATTTTTGAATTCTTTTTTTGTTTTTGTTGCTTTCATTTGTACTGGGAATTGAACTAATAAACTCATGGTTCCCAGGTAGGTGCTGTGTGGCTGAGCTACACCCTAGACCCTATTTTTGTTATATTATCATTTTAAATTCTTTTCTGAAAGCACTAGGAGCCAGAGAAAGGGAAAAGGACTCCTATGATCCAATGTATTCATCTATTCATTTTGGGAGTATAATGTAGAAATTGGACTAAACAGAAAAGAAGTGGGAACATAAAAAGAAGCTACATTTTAGTTATAATGGCTCCCGCTATAAAGGGGGACCCATCAGGGAACAGTATTAAAGTAGCAGAGATAGGACTGGCTGGGTTGTTGATATGGTGCGTTGAGACAAAATGAACAGCAATAAGGAATGTAGGAGGAGGAATACGTTTAGGAAAGAGAATGGTTAGTTGGATTGCTGAAGGAAACACAGAGGATTGGGAAACTGGTGACGCAGTTACAGCAGGTAGGAGTGAGGTCGGGGCTGCGCAGATACAGACTAATGATTGGAACTGTCAGCTTTTGGATTCAGTGAGGCCATGAGACCCTCATGAGAGAACTCGGAGGTAATATCTGAACAGAAGTACTCAATTAAGCTGGCTCTGAAGGAGCCATCAGAGATGAAAAGTTTCAAGAGATAGAGTTTCAGAAAAGTACAGAAGACTGTTGATCACCAGCATCCAGGGATTACTAACAACAAACCCTGTGTTCTCACATCCTTCAGCACAGTCGATATTCATGCTAAACCATGAAATCTGTGTCTATATAAAATTTTTCTAACTTTACCGGACATTCCTTCCAATTTTTATTTGGTCAAAAATTACTCATGTAGGTAGACTTCCGGGAAGATGGTGACCAGGTGAGCGGCAGACGGAATCTCTCCCAGAGACCGATCCTTTGGGCGTGGCTGCCTGGTCCGTGGATGCAAAATTCCAACTGATCGGGCTGCTCTCCGCAGCCTGAGCATTAAAGGGCCGTCTGACAAGCCACAAGGCGAGAAGTGGGCGGAGCCTGAGAGCTGGGCGCCCCAGGGATCGGTGCTGCGCTTGAGCCGCAGCTCAGTTCAAATCGCGTACAGCCGAGAGAGCGAGTGCGGAGGGAAGAACGGCTTCAGCTCCTGAACCTGACCAAGTCAGAGTCAGCTGTAACCAGGATTTGTTGGAGACAGCGGAGCAGAGGAAACTCAGAGAACGTGCTACTGGGACAGACTGCGCCAAACTGGGCAGCGCTCCGGGATCCCGCTCAGAAACCCACCCCCGCAGCCGGCACTGCGCGAACTGGAGCAACAGCGACCGGCGGGATTTCTGAGTCGGGAAAAAGCTCCATCCAGGGAGAAACATCTGAACGGCATTCCTGTCTGCACAATCAAAGGGTGAGTTAAGTGGGTGCTCTAACCGGTTTTTCCTGAATCGGGAAGAAGCTCAGCCCAGCGAGTGATATCAAAGCAGCTTTAAGGACTGCGGGATCTCCCGGGTGGGAAGAGCTAGCTAGGCGCCCCAACGGGATTTGTGAGGGGGGAAGGAGCTCCACCCAGGGAGGAACACCTGAGTGGCCTGTCTGCAAGACTCCTGGGGCGGCGAGCTGTTTATTCGCCCCGGCCAGGTCTTGGGGTAGGGAGTAGAAGCGGAAATCTCAGCAGACAGCTTAACAGACATTCTCCCAAAGAGAAGGAATCATTGGAGCAGCCTCTGCAGCAGACCTTTGCCTGCTGAACTGCCTGTGGAATTTATAGCCCAACATTTTGAATCTGATACCCCAAAATGGGAAAACAGAGGAACAAAACGCAGTCTCAAAACTCAACCCCACCCAGAACAAGTTTTGAATGTGAAGATACAGGGGAACCAGGAAGCCTCATAACTTCAAGTGATGAAATGATTGCATCCGAAATGAAACAACTCCAACAGGCCATGAAAGAGCTTAAAGCAGAAATAACCCAAATACCTGAAATGATTTCTCAGACAAAAAACGAGCTGAAAACAATGATGGAAGAAATGTTCCATTCACATAGACAAGAAATAGACAAAAGTCTAGAAGAAAATAGGAAACAAATGGAAACGTTACAAGAGCAATTTAGGAATGAATTGCCAATAATGAAACAGGTCCAAAGAGAATTCCAGGATTTGAAAACTAATGCTGAAAGCATGCAAAACCGTTTAAATGAAACCGAACATAGAATTTCAGAACTTGAAGACAGCATGGCAGCTTATGAGCATGAAAGGAAGAATCTCATGATATCATCAAAGACACAAGAAAAGTCAATCCAACAGCTGCAAGATGAAGCAAAACGTAACAATATTCGAATTATAGGAGTGTGTGAAACAGCAGGAGATCTCACAAACGATATAAAAGGAATATTTGATGAAATAAT
>PVLD010001927.1:0-133384 GCA_004027595.1 Dinomys branickii
CAGATTCAAACTGTGGAGCTATAAATTCCACAGACAGTTCAGCAGGCAAAGGTCTGCTGCAGAGGCTGTTCCAATGGTTACTTCTCTTTGGGAGAATGTCCCTTAAGCTGTCTGCTGAGATTTCCGCTTCTACTCCCTACCCCAAGTCCTGGCCGGGGTGAATAAACAGCTCGCCACCCCAGGATTCTTGCAGATAGGCGACTCAGGTGTTCCTCCCTGGGTGGAGCTCCTTCCCCCCTCACAAACCTCGTTGGGGCACCTAAGTAGGTCTTCCCACCCGGGAGATCCCGCAGTCCTTGAAGCTGCTTTGATGTCTCTCGCTGGGCTGAGCTTCTTCCCGATTCAGGAAAAACCGGTTAAAGCGCGCACTTAACTCACCCTGTGATCTTGCAGACAGGAGTACTGTTCAGATGTTTTTCCCTGGATCGAGATTTTCCCCGACTCAGAAATCCCGCCGGCCAGTCGCTGTTGCTCCAGTTCGCGCAGCGCTGGCTGCGGGGGTGGGGTTCTGAGCGGGGTTTGTCGCAGTTTGTCCCAGTAGCGCGTTCTCTGTCGGGTTTAGGAGCTGAAGCCGTTCTTCCCTCTGCACTCGCTCTCTTGGCTGGTCATCTTCTTCCCGGAAGTCTTTATTTCTGTCTTCATATTGCTATATTTCATTGTTTGGGTGGTAATCCTCTGGGAGGTTCTCTCTCTGCTGCCTACCCGGTCGCCATCTTCCCGGAAGTACCCGAATCGTGATACATTTAAAAAATGGACTATTACTCAATGCTTAAAAGGAAATGAACTATCAAGCCATGAAAAGACAAAGAGGAAATTTAAAACCATATTAGTAAATGAAAACACCAATCTGAAAAGGCTATATACTGTATCATTCCTACTGTATGACATTCTGTAAAAAAACAAAACTATCAAAACAGTTAAGATCAGGACTTTCTAGAGGATAGAGGAGAGGGGGGGTTAACAGCTAAAGCAAAGAAGATTTAGAGGACAGTGAAACAACTCGCTATGATGCCATAATAGTACAAACATGTCATTGAACATTTGTCTAAACCCATAGAATACACAACACTAAGAGTGATCTCTAGTTCAAACTATAGACTTAAAGGGGATGATGTCAAATGTGTAGATTCCGCAACTGTGATAAATGTACCATTCCAGTGGAAGATATTAATAAAGAAGGATCTTTTCCATGTGCAGGAGCAGAGGGTATGTGGGAATTCTCTGTACAACCCACCAGGAATCTAAAACTGCTCTTAAAAAGGGTCTATTAATTTTTTTTTCAAAGTTCACAATAAAGACAAACAAAATTTTGAAGACAATAGGAGAATACAGAAAATGGATCGCTAATACCAATTAAAGCTGGGTTATTTAAGAGCATGCTGGGATGATAACTGATTTTTGAGAAATTGAAAAAAATTTTGTGTATGTTGAAATAGGTACTAAATAACCACAAGAATTTCAGAATAAAAAACTTACACCCTAAAACATAAAGAATATCATTTAGATACTAGTCTATACATACGTATAAGGCAATGCAAGATACCAAAACACAAAAACTATATAAACACCAAGCACTGTCCTTTTAAAACCATCACTAAAGGGTGAGCATTACAGAAAGTGCCACTTTTTTGCTGCTTTGCTGCATTGTTGAGTTACTTAGTAAAACAGGACTCTCCACTTCTGAACTTTAGTGCTCTGAAAAGAGGAATGAGGTGGGGAGAGAAGAATATGCACTACTAAATCTGACTCTTAAAACAACCCTTTTCTCACATTCCTCAGGCCATATTTAGATTGCAGTTACTAATGGGCATACAAATTAGGATAGTCAAGCACACAAACTCAGCAAAAACATTGCTTCAGTATGAATTTTTAACTTGCTCTTACTGTTTGGCATTCTCCTGCTTTAGGAGGAGAAAGTGCCCCTTCAGAGTCTCTCATCTTATATTTAAAACATGATATTTCTTCTCCCAGGCTTACATGTATTCAGTATATGACAAAGTGTGGAAAAGAAAATTTTACTATAAGCACCAGTGAGTGAGTAAGGATTGTACTGAGGAGTTGATTAAATGCTGGTGTGAAACGAACAAGGGTTTTCCTTAGCTTTGCCCTGGCTTCACAGACAACTGCAGACCGAACATTTCATAAGACAGGCTCTTAACGGCAATTGTTAGCATTCATGTTTAAGCAAAAATTATTGCCCAAGTAAAAAGGGCACTGACTCATCAAAATAAGCAACAACCTGTTCTCTCTAGGAAAGGGAGTAGCCATATAAACAATTATAATGTAAGGTTTTTCAGTGCAATGATAAAAGTATTCAAATGTACAGAAGTTTAAAAGATTTAGCCAGGCTTGGTGGTGCATGCCAGTAATCCCAGGACTTGACAGGCTGAAGCACAAGGATTGCCATGTGTTTGAGGCCAGCCTGGGCTACATAGTGAGTTCAAGCCCAGCCTGAACTACAAAGAAAGACCCCATCTCAAAAATAGATAAATAAATATCTTTCAGAACAGGAGCGTTCTAAGAGAACAGGGATGAGAGATTTAGGGAGGCTTCCTTAGGTAAAAGTTGAGCTGAATCTTAAGATATAAGAGTTCCAAGATGATAGAAATTCCAAACAGAAATAATGGCATTTAAAGAAAGTATAAGGCCAAATGGAAATTTCAAAGGGCTACAAATAGCTTTATGCACTACCTCAACTTTCCTTAGCAAATTGTTCACATTTCTAGCATCCCTAAATTCCAGATGTCTCCACACCCCTTTTTTCTTCACTCTCACAGCTTCATGCACTGCCCTCTCAGAGGCACACTGCCTAGCCTTTCAGGCCTCCTCATGAAATCTAAATGGAAGTCTCCCTGACCCCACAACTTTTGCATTCTGCATGCTCACAAAACCAACACCATGTGGATGATGCGAAGGTCTGTCACTGGCTTGAGCAGTGGCTAGGTCCCCTTGGGCATCACTTAAGAGGCCTCTGAGTGTCTGGATGGCTGAGCACTATGAACCAATCACAGGAAATCAATTCCCTAGGCATCATCCTTTTTCAAGCAAGGGACTCAAGAGCTCTCTTCTCAAGTGAAAACTTCAAAATTTTGTATTCTTTGGCCTGTGAGGGGTGGAGTCTCCCTGAGATGTCCTCAAGACAACGTTTCTATTATCGTGATGATTTTTTAATACTCTTTTTAGCAACCAAGACCCCTTGGCCCCAACTTTATCCCTGCTTCCTTTCTGGCCACCAGCAACATTTTTGCAATTATTTAGCCCTGCTTTTTGCTCCTGATTCTCACTGTAGGTATGCCTCAGAGCATCCAGCAGTACCTGTGCTACAGCCTAAATATTAGACTGCCTTGAAATTTCTTCTGCCAGATTAATTAATCTGCTGCCCTTAATGTCAGTGTCCTGCAGTCTTGGGATATGGGCAAAATGTACACAAATTTTCTGCCAGAGTCTAATATATATGGTCTTCCTGCCAACGGAGCCCTTGTTCTCAACTAAAACCTCTTGATCCTGCTGTTTCGGTTTTTGTTTTGTTGTGTTTTGGGGGGAATTTTGGTTTTGATATAGGGTCTTGATATATAGCCCAAGCTGGTCTTAAACTTTCGGCAGTCCTCCTGCTTCAGCCTCCTAAGTGCTGGGGTGATAGGCATGCACCACCACACCTGGTTACTGAGTCTGCATTTTTATTATCATTCTGGTTTTCTGAGCTCTGACCAGAATCTCTCATCAAGCTTATCTTATAGCATGTAGGGCTTCTGCAGCCATCAGTTCCAAGGTTTCCAAACTCCACCCACAAACCAGTTCCAAGAACTTCTGAATCACATGTTCAGGAATAGTCAAGGCAAACTCCTATCAATTTGTACCTTGCCCACTTTTCCTCACTGGGACAAAACTTACCTACAATTTAAAGGAGGAGAGATTTACTTTGGATCATGGTGTTTAGAAGATTCAGTCCATAGTCAGCTGGCTCCAAGCCAGGAAGAGCATAATGGAGGGATATGGTGTAGGAAAACTGCTCATATGATGGCAGCCAAGAGGCAGAGTGGAGAGAGTAGCCAGGGAGAGAGAGAGAGAGAGAGAGAGAGAGAGAGAGAGAGAGAGAGAGACCCTTCAGGTCACGTGTCCAGTGACCCGCCTCCAACCAGGCCCCATTTCCTAGCAGCAAACAGGCCAGAGCACCCCGGTAATCCAATCTCATTTCAGAAGCAACTGCTCTGAAAACACGAGGCTTTAGGGAGACATTGTAAACCTAAATGCTAACAGTAACCACAAAGGAAATGCAGGTCAAAAGCAGTGAGACAAGAATTTCATGCCTACAAACACAGCAAACACAAAAATGGTAATAACTTCTGGGGAAAAAGTGGAGCGATTAAAGTATATACCTTATTAGTGGGAATAAAAATTGATATAACCACCCTGGAAAAACTTCTGGTGATATTTTTCAAAATTAAATATGTGCCCACTGTGTAACCTGGCTATTTCAATAGTAAGAACTTGAGAAACATCAAAATGGATACCCACATAGAGAATGTGCCAGGGGTATATCTCAGTGGCATGGTGCCTGCATGGCAAGTGTGAGGTCCTGAATTCAATTCTCAGTTACAAAAAAAAAAAAAACATGTAAAATGGAAAAAACCCTTCCCACACACAACATATGCATGAATGTTTATGGTGACCTTACTCATAGTTATTTATTCACAATAATCAAAAACTAGAAGCAATTTACTAACAGGTAGTTAAATTATCCATGCAATAGAATACTACTAACGACAGAGAGAGAGAAAGCGAGACAGAGAAGAAAGGAGGGAAGGAGGAGGCGGAGGGGGGAGGAGTGCCAACCCAAAAAACCCTTGGTACTGAAAATAGTGATTTAAAAAAACCTCTTTTCCATCTAAGTCAAAATTCTCAACAGATATAAAAATGTTTGTGATTTTACTACTAGTGAAACCTCTTACTGTGAGCGCCAGAAGTTTCCTTTCCCAGATCATCACTGTCATGTGCCTGAGCTGGCACAAACACCCACACAATAGCGTTGCAGAGTCATGATGGTGCAAACCGAGAGCGTGGGGGGCTTCCTCTCCTGAGGGAAACAGCACATGACTTTCTTGCACTGTCAGACAATTTTACCTACTGTAAAATGCTGAACATTTCAATACTGTATCAGAAATAAAACTCTTAAGTCAAGCTCCCTCCCCTCCCAAAGTTACTTTCCTGGGCTTTCTGGGGGACTGGCATGGACTTCTAGTAGTGTCCAAATGATACTACGAAAGCCTTGGCATTAAAGGCAGAAGTATAATTGACTCATTTGAATAACAAAAGTCTTACTTTCCTACCCGCACTTTGTAAGAGAAAAAAAAAAAGCTAGAGATTTGTATTTCTAAAATTCACCATTGCCAATAACAGCCTCTGTCTCAGCAACTGTTATTAGCCAAATTCGAGCATGGACTGTGTCATACATAAATAATTAATACTCTTGTTATTATTTAATTACTTCTAGTGTACACGGATGGATAATTTAAAAAGCTAAGGTTTCTTGCCTTTTTCTCCATTTGTAAGGAGGAATACAAACATTGCAATTAGGGTTCTTATAAATGAATTTCAAATTAAAACCCTCAGATTGGGGCCAAAGTGCCAACTAAAAGATGAGGCTATGATTTCCTAAGATAGTTGCAAAAGAGAATAATATGCAGTAATTGACTATTTTATTTTTTTGGTACTGGGCATCAAACTCAGGACCTAGCATTTGGCAGGCAGGCATTGTACCACTGAGCTATATCCCCAATACTTTAATTTTTATATTTCTGTTACATTTCTTTACAGGACTGAGGACCTCTACTGAGCTAAGTACAATTTATTTTTATTGCTTATTACAATCATTTCCACTTGTTGTTTAATAAATTTACTACTTCTACAAAGTAGAATACAGTATAAAAAGATATTGAAATCTGTAAAAATACCCTGTCATTTTACATGAGTATCAAACTGAAAGTATTTCATTCTTCATTTAGTGGTACAAACTTCAAAACTGTTTACTTTCAAATTTCAATAATTCTTCAAAGCTTTCTTTAAACAAATATAAAGCTGAACCAGTATGAATTAATCATGGATTAAAGCACTACACCATTCACACTGGCCAGAAAATGTGAGAGATGAATTTTACTTCTTCCTTGGTTTCTTCCTTAGTGATTATTTGTAAGTAATTAAACAAATTTATATGTCCCTGGTTTTCCCTCTGCAAAGCATAGACTATTATTCTTCTTTACTTAACAAGTAAGGAATATGTAGAATATCAAAGCACCTTACGCACTAAGCTATTAAGTCTCTTGTAATGAAGAATACATTTCTCCTGAAGACTCAAGCTTTCATTTAAAATGAATGCAAATTTGCAACTAAGCTCTTAGTCACACAAAGATGTAGAAATTCAAGTGATACCGACAAAACACCTTTATGTAGTTGCACTGAGCACATGACATTTTCTAATCCACAGTATGGTGATATCAGTAAAGTATAGAAACATTTCACTATGAATTGCTTGGCTCAAAAAAAGCTTAAATACCAATCTCACATTTTGGTTAGAGAGCGCCTTTGCCACATTTTATAAACTACATATTATGATAGCAATTAGAAAAGTGCTATTCACAAGAGATTTTGGAGTTATAAACGAGTTGAAGAAATTGTGGAATTAAATTGCCTTTTTAAAGAAATCCTGAAAATACCTTCATTACCCAAATGGGTTAATTATAGTTCTGTCTTTATTTTTCTATAGTTCTACCTTTCATCCAGTGGTCTTCACAGTTTCATTGGGGATTAATGGAAATCCATGGCAGCATGCCAAAAGTCCAAGAAACGTAATTTTTCAGGGAGGGAGACTGAGTGGCAATTTTATTTCCATTAGAGCACTTAAAAGCAGTATCACCCTGCAAGTATAATTAAAAACAAGACCAACTTTTCCCCAAATGCTGTTATTTCTACCTAGCAAGGAGGGATGACTGAAATGAGACCTCTGTGATCTTCTCTACCAAAGCTACCTGAAGACTGATGCGTTCATTTCACCATAGATTCTAGATATAAAAGAGATTCCTAAAACATCATTCTATGATTAGTTTTTAACCAGCATTTTTCATTCAGATGGCACCTGACTGGCCAACTGTCAGGTATAGTGAGGTTTTGGGGCTGATGGAGAGAGGCTGGAAGCTTTATTAATATTCATTTAATCAGTTATAACACATAGCAAGACACCTCATTCACTAAGGAACTTTTTAACTTAAAGGGCACAATAAACATTAATAATTGTACAATTGTATAATTACATGACCTTGCAATAGTAAGTATGGAAAATGTACCTGCTGACCCCAGTGCTGAGACCCAGGAGAGGCAGCCAGCCCAAAGGCCCCGGAGTTCTTCTGCCCGATACTCATACCTGAGTATAATCCTGTCTTGAGTATGGGCTGGACCTACGACTCATTTCTAGTAAATAGAATGCAGCAAGGGAGATGGGATGTCGGTGCAATGAGTAGTTATGTAATGGCTCAGGCTTATGTTCTCTCTGTCCCTCATCTGGGGACACTGCAAGATGGTAAATACTTGCTTGGAGGTAAATGCGTTGTATAGTGGTAGGCAACTAATACAACACCCAATGAATGAAAAGCAAAAATTGAGGAACAAACATTTCAAAGAAAAATAATATTATGCACAAAGGACAATACAGGTATCTGGAGAAAGAATAGGGTGATTATTTTTCAGCTTTTGCTATCATGCTAGTCTCAGAGTTCAGAATATTTTTCAGAGGCAAATGTGTTTTTCTATGGAAAGACAGAAGTAAGAGTCAATGTTTGTCATTTTAGCAAAGTAAAATTCAATGTGGCCTTCAAGTTAAAACTTGCTC
This sequence comes from Dinomys branickii, assembly GCA_004027595.1. Classification (NCBI taxonomy): domain Eukaryota; kingdom Metazoa; phylum Chordata; class Mammalia; order Rodentia; family Dinomyidae; genus Dinomys; species Dinomys branickii. Next base: position 7,880 of record PVLD010001927.1, read on the forward strand.
CTTCGCATGTTTCTCAGCTTAGTATTTCATTTGTCATGAATCCCTGCTTCAAAGAAAGGAGAGAAGTTGAAATAACAAATATGAAATTTCTGATTTTAAATCATGTTTGTTATTCTACACCAAAACTTCTCCAATGGACAAAAACAGTTTTTGTCAATATTTAAGATCTTAAGATAAAGATATTTATTTAATGAACTACAATCACACATTTAAACATGAATAAATCCCAAATATAACAATGAGTAAATGAAAGAAGTTATAAAAGAATATACACAATATGACTTTTTATGTAAAATACCTTAAAAAAGCCAAAAGAATTTTATTGTTCATAGTTGTATATGTATATGACTATATATATTCCCTCAAAGGAAATGAATATATATATATTTCCTCAAAGATAATGGCTATCTTCAGAGCACTGGTTAAGAAATATAAATGTGGCCGGTCATGTTGGCACACACCTGTAATCCCAGAATTCGGGAGGCTGAGGCAGGAGGATCAGCCTAGGCTATAAAGTAAGTTCGAGGCCAGCCTAAACTGCATAGTGAAACCCTGTCTCAAAAAGACCAAAAAGACATTTAGGGAACTGGATGCTTGGCTCTCTGGGAGGCCTTAGCAGTGCTGCCTCTTACTGGTGGTCCTGATTCATCTTTCCAGCCTGAGAGCTCTGGAACCTTTCACACTAATGGATGACTGAAAACCTAAGGTTCAGGATCTACCCCTTCCCCAACCATTGGGGTCCAGGAGATGCCTGGATAGCCTTCCTGGTTCCTGTGACCCGAGCAGACCCAGCCCTTTCTGTTCTGTGGATTTCACTGACAAAGGGTGTCTCCTGTCTGATGTCGGGCAGACCCTAAGAGCTTCCATCATGCCTGCTTTGACATAGATGAACAGCTGTCGACTTACTGGGGAAAAAGTTGGCTGGAAATTTTATAATACTTTGTGTGAAGTAAAAAAGGTTCACTTAACATTTATTTTGTTTTCTGGAAGTATCTTTTATCAAAACACAATAAAGTATTTTAAAAACACACACACAAAAAAAGAGACCAAAAAGAAAAGAAAAACCAGAAATACAAATGTGGAGGAGCTGGCAATAATCTGTTTGTTCTCTTACATAGGTATTTACTGTATAATTGTTCTCTAAATTTCATTTATATAATATGTTCTGTAATATATGTTATATGCACTAATATAAAAGAAAATTTAAATACATACAAAGAAATGCAAATTAGTAGGGTTTAAATTTTTAACATCATTTGGACGATTATGGCACATTTCATGTTCTTGCACTTTATTAAGCTGGTTTTCATTTTTAAAGATATGAATTTTTTTTATTAGTACATATTTATGGTACGAAATGACTACACTCATTGTGGGAACCTGCACATGCACACAACACATCTTAATCCCTTCTTTTCAGGTCCCTTCCCCTTCCCGCCCTCTCCACTCCCACCAGCCCTCCTTCCCCTCCCTGTTTGCAAAAGCTCTATCTCGACTTTTTCCTCAGCTTCCATTTTAAATCTCTTTTCCCTTCTTCCCCCCATCTCTCATTCCCTTCCCATTTGAAAAAGATCTTCCTACTTCCAGATATCTTTTTTTAGCCCCTTAGTTATTCTTTGGATTTCTCACATAAGAGAAACAATGTGATATTTAACTTTGTGTATCTCATGTATTTCACTAAGATTATGCTCTTGAGGTGCATTCATTTACCTAAAAATGCCCCAAATTTATCCTTCTTTATGCCAGACTAGTACTCCATTGTAAACAAATGCCACCTTTTCTTTATCTATTCATCTGTTGATGGACATAGGAGCTCTTTCCGAGATTTGGTTATTATAAGTTGTGCTGCTATAAACATGTATGACCCCACTAAAAGTGTCCGTAAGCCAGAGCTAGGCTGTAGATTACAAATTGCTGTCTCCAACATAGAAATTAGAGAAAAGGTCAAACCCAAGTTGAAAATATTTATAACTAGGAATTTGTTGGAGGTGGTGTGGTTACTAAAAACAATGAATGAAAGTAAAAAGTAAATGCAGGGCCATGAGGCCAGCCAAAGAGGAGACACTACTATGGGATAATCAAGAACAAATTATGTGAAGAAAAATCTTTAGGAGGTAAGATGCTTTATGATTGGTAGCTGGATGTCACCAGTGACCTTTAAGATAGGTAAGAGAGCAGTTTCCGTATAGTAGGAACCAAAGCCAGAGTGAAAGGACCCAAGCAGAGGTAATCAAGTCAATAAATACAGACTTAGCGTCTCAAGAACTCTGATCTCAAAAGAAGGGAAGAAACGAGACAGTGGCTTTATCTGGTCATGTCAAACTTGCAAGCGAGAAATGGAATAGTACCCAGAGCCATGAGAATGAAGAAGGTATTTACACTGAGTGCACTGCATATTTATGGAAAGGCAGAAGGAGAGGAAGACATCACAAGGGCGGAGGGCCAGGCATGATGCCATAGGCCTGTAACCTCAGCACTCGGGCAGGCTGAGGCAGGAAGATTACAAGTTTGAACCTGCCAGCCTGGACAACTTAGGGCTTAGGAAGATCTCAAAGTAAAAATTGTTTTAAAAAGTGCTGAAGATGTGGCTCAATGCAAAGGTCCTGGGTTCAAGTCCCAGTACCAAAAGAAAGAAAGAAGAAGGGAGGAAAAGTAAGAGACAAACAACAAAGTGTTTTTGAAAAGACTGACATCTCTAAGAAAGGAACAAGAAAGGTAAATGATTATTGGCACAAGACATGCTGAAGGCATTCAGGTTAATAAGCCCTAGCTGAGTGAGTGTCAACTTAGTGTCAAGTAGCTGGCAGAGCTCTGGAAATGACAGGTCATGAGCCAAGGGCCTGGCACCCAGAAGCTTTCTGCCATATGTGTTAGAGAAGGCCACAATGGATGATGGGTAAATCGGGATGACCCACACCTGCTGAGGAGGAGGGACAGCGGGGTAGTTTAGTGATACCTAAACCAAGAAAAACCTACAATAGTGCTTTTAACCTCAGCACCCACCAAAATCACCTACAGAGATTCGTGAAAGCTCATATGCCTGGAAAAACCTGATTAAGTAGGCTTGAGATAGAATTCCAGTATCTTTAATATTTTATAGTCTACACAAGATTTTTTTTCTGGCAACTACCTTAAAATTGCTAGCTTAGAACAATCCTTAGGGAACTTTTAGAAGGGAACCAATTAAGAATAGATTTTTTTCCAGAATAAAAATAATTACATCTCATTATTTGAAATCTACCCAGATTGACCACTTGATCATTCATTTCAAAAAGTTGTTAATGCCACAAAATGGATCACATAACCACATATTTTCATAATACATAGTGGGTAAACCTTTGGGAAAAGTAGAGATTCATGGTAAAGTAAGAAAATGTGAAAAAAAGAGAAAAGAAATTACCAAATACTTTCGAACTACATAAGCACACACAGATTGGAGAAAGACTTTTATGGTGTCAGTGAATTTCCTCAGATAATACCCTTGAAGCACACCCAGGTTTCCCCAGTGTTGATAGAGAGAAAAACATAAATGCTGCTTTCCTGTTTTAGTTATGGTCATTCCCTTCCTTTGCTACCTAACTTCCAGAATGAGTGGCCTGTGCCCACAGCCCCACTTCCTTCCCACACACTCCCCCACCACTGCCAGCAACCTGGTAGCTCCCACACCTTCTACTCAAACTACAGTTTCGAAGGTCACCAGTGCCTTTACAGTCAAACTTTTGGCCTCTCTGCAGTGCTTGTGGCTTGGGTTGCTTGGCAGATTTGAATACTGTGAAAGCTGTCAGAGTTAAAATGGAGCTGCTTGCATTAAAGGCCTAATTTTATAAAATAGAACAGGCCTGTGTGAAGCCCTGGGTTCTATTCCCAGCACTACAAAAAATTAAAACTTGAAAAACAGAATAAAATAAATAAAGCCAGGAAACCGTAAAGGAGGGGAATTTCATGTGTGCATTTAATAACAAGAAGTATTATAAATGAGTGTGTTGGAACCATAACTTTGTGTAAAGACCATTATAGTCTTATACAGAAAATACCTGCTCAACAACTGTCTGTTTAATCTTGGACCGACCCCACGCCTATTATTGGTTTTATAGTGAAGGATTATTACTTCAAATTATCTGATATGACCCTCATCATTTTTGCCTTTAAAAAGTTCCCCTAGCCTCAAGGACTTTGAATACACACATAGTTCACAATGACACATGCATTCCCATTGAAATGCAACTCCAAAATATGCTTACTTTTCGGAGAATCTGTTATCTAGGCTAATAACATAATTGATCACTTTTTCCTTATAAAATCCCTTTATTAGCCTCTGCTGGGACACCCATGTGTTTCCTGCTGTCTCTTCCCCAGCCTGTGCTGCCCCTGCCTGTATCATCTCTGCAAGCTACCTTCTTCCTAAGGCACCGCAGCATGGGCACCGTCCCAAAGTCACAGATGATCTTTCCCTTTGCGTCTTCTCTGATCATTCTCCCCAACGCCCAGAGCTGCAACTACACCTTGATGCAATTGACCTTGTTCTCACCACTCTGATCATAGCTTCATGCAGGTTGTTTGTCCCCTGGAATGTCCTTCCCCCAACTGTTCATGCCTATACCTTTCTGTTCATCTTCACCTTAAATACCTCCTCCTCACAGAGGCCTTCCTTGACCTTCAGACCACATCAGACCCACCAGTGATACATTTCAAGTTTTTCTGATACACTGTACACTATTTAATTATTTGTAATAATTATTTAGTACCTATCTTCCTGAGCCTGAAGTCCAGGACGGTGGGATCTACCCCTGCCCTGAGCAAGCATCCCTAGAATAAAGCACAGTGACTGACGTGCCCTTACTTACAGCTAGACAGAATAACCAACTCACACTTCAGCTGCAGTTTATTTTCCCTAAACAAGAATTTCAAGCCTTTAGCACTACCCTTTTCCCTCTTGAATGCTTGCTATCATTTCAAGGGCATAAGATCTAAAACTCGTACATTTCCCACACACTCCTGTGTGTCTCCTTTGCTTCTATTCACGGTGCTATGGAGGGGCTTCAGACTCAACTTGCCCACTAATAGGTGGAGTGATATCCTTGGCAATCTCTTGACTTTATTTGCCCACATAAAAAGTGAAAGAATTTCATGTCAAAGCTTCTAAAGGTTTTCCTGTCTGAAAGTCTTATACTGTTTAGTAGTATCCTATATCTTCATTTCACAAGTGAGGAAATTACTACCTAAAGAGTTTAAACACTTTGTAAAAGATGAAAATAACCACATGTAGACCATGGTGCTGAAAATCAACAAGAAAGAGAAAACACTGGAAGCAGCCAATGCAAACAGCAAATTATAGGCATGGAAACAGTGACACGGGAGGCCAACTGACTTCTCATCGGAAATGGTAAAGCAAAATCAAGGTGCTAGAAGGAAAAAGTCAGCTCAAAATTATATATATATATATATATATATATATATATTAAAGACAAGTTAAATATTAAACACAATTAACGAAGCTAAATACTTTTTCATATGAAAGAAAACTAAGAGAACTCCTCACCAGCAAACTAACACTACTAGAAATGATTCCAGCTAAGAGGAAATGATGCCAGACAGGAACTGATGAGGTTAAGAAGAAATGGAGAGTATTGAACATGTCAGTGATGGTGGATGTAGCACACACCACCCAGAATCGCTATCCAGGTATGACTTTGTATCCATTACTAGGAGCACGATCCACAAACTGCCTTTGGTTTTCAGCGACTTTGCTTCGGTTACTTTGCCCAAGATCAGATCCTTCGGGGACAGCTAGCCTCTCCCCACTGAGCAAGATGGAGCTGAAAGGACAGTCCATTCCGATCCACGACGGGGCTCTCTGGGGCCATGTGGCTGCAAACCTCTCCCTGGGATCCGCTGAGGGGACAGTTGACGATACTGTAGGTGGACTGCTTCCTCTGCCAATATGCTGTACACAGAACTATCTCAGAGTCTGAGACCAAGAGAACCTGATAGCACCAGTAATTCAAGTACCACAGATTTTGAAAGGAAAGTATTTCTTTAGAAATAGAAAACCTTCATGCTTCACTACTAGGCTTTTCTAGTGTGCTTTCCTTATACACAAACAATATTTTGTTCTTAGAATGGAGTGTAGGTTTTCAGATATCCAAGACATAAATTATAGCTAGGAAAACTTTGAATCTGCTTAATTTTAATGCCCCAACAATGTAATTTCTTTTTGTGGGAAAAAGAAAAGTGAACTTTGAATACAATATGAACTTGTAATATTTATTATTATTATTATTATTATTGAAAAATAATGGTCGTTGCCGGTGTGGTGATGCACACCTGTAACCCAAGCATTCAGGATGCTGAGGCAAGAGAATCGCTGTGAGTTTGAGGCCAGCCTCAGCTAGATAGTAAGTGCAAGGTCAGTCTGAATTGCACAGTGAGATCCTGTATCAAAAAATAAATAAATAAAATAAATAATTTTTTTTTATTTTCTTCTTTGGAGCTGTTCATATCACATAGTCCTACACTATTGCTTAATCACACATCTGCTCTGTAGATCTACAGTAAGGAATTGGCAGATGGGTATCAGTAGTACCAGGAAAGGAAGAAGAAGCAGAAATACAGTATTCGCAACAATATTTTAATCACTGTATTAAGTTTTCCAATACAACATGAAACCAAATGGGTGAATTTTTTAGCCTCTGAAATACTTATAACCCTGACAGAAAGCTGTGTGTCTACAGTGAACATTTTCATGTCTCCCTGTGTCTATTGCCAGCATTGACCTACCAGCCTCCCTGTATCTAATATGTCAACTCATTCTTCAATTTCACAAGTTTTTTCCTCTTCCTTTAAGGTTAAGCATGAAATGTATAGCTCTGATTGTCTCTCTTCCCATTTCTTTTCACATATATGCTTTCTGTTACAGAAAAGTTAGGACTCCTAGGACTCGAATTCAAACATTTTTAGTGCTTATTATATTATTTTTAGCTCTGGGCATTCTCCTTGTGGGGTCATCCACTCCAGAAATGGTTCACAAACTGGATTTTGCTAGACTTACAAGTACCTATAGGAATTCCCCTCCTCTGTCTGCCCCCTCCCTAAACTGAATTTAACAGCACTCAATAAAGTCCCTTTTCAGCCACTAATGTGACATCATGGAACTTTCTAAAATAGTATCCTGAGGTAGACATTATTGACTCCTGATTCAAAATATATCTTCTACTAGTGCGCTACCACTCAGAGGGACAACACTGCCACATTATTCTCTGAAAAGATCGCCATGTACTGTTTTCTGGTTCCCAGAGCATCAAACGGCTCTTCACTGCCTGCTGTGCAATAACCAGCTTCCTCTGTTCAGTGGTCAAGGACCCTTCCACCCAGCCTCATTTCCTGACACCATAAAGCACAAACAGTTGCCATTCTGTCCAGCTACACTTCTTCCTTTCCTTGACTCCCTGCCTTTGTTCATGTTTCACATTTCCTCCTCTCAGTTTGCTCCTCTCTTTGAACCTGGCATTCAAGGCCCAATTTAAGACCTTTCTCCCCCATGAGGACTTCGACGAGGCCAACCCGCCAGGATTCCACCTGTCTTCAGACTTTTCCTCAGTTCATATCAATTGCGTGATGCTGATTTTAAACATTCTCAGCGGCTTCATCCCAGCTTTGTCTGCCTGATTTAGATCGCTAACAAGGTTTAGGCACAGTTTCCCACACACATATCCTCCATACCCATTCAGTGCTCTGCAAAAGGGCTTTTCTCAATTGCTGAAGCACAGGTGTTTAGAGGAAAACACGCCTATAAATTATTATTATTATATATAAACTCATGCCATCACAAGCTAGGAAAGGAAGACAGGACTGACATCAGTAAGAATAAATCCCTTCTTTTTCAAATTTGCTTTTAATCTCTTCTGCTATCTCTTGTAAATCTGCCGAAACTACTAACCTTGTCCTGATGTTTATCTCTTCAATGTCACTTCCTGCCCTCTAGTGGAAGATAATGACAAAAAGTAAAATTCAAACCGAAGAAGAAACAAAATAAGAGTTTCTTTACAGCAACTGATATTGGCCAAACCGGTAACTTTTATAAAAAGTGAAATGATTATAATAAGAACAGGAAGCAATGTGAACATAAGCAAAGAATTCTAGAAGACGATGGGGTGAAAAGAAGAGGGAGGTAGCCCAGAGTATGAAGTTTAGAAAAGGGGACCACATACAAGGTTAGGAGCTTGCCTCTGAGGGGGTTGATTTAATTCGTTTTTAATTTCTCCTGTAGTATTTTCTAATTAAATATTGTCCACTATCATATGGCTTGAAGCTATAAGTACATAAATAAAACACAAAGTAAATGGGTAAATAAAAATCTTAGCACTAGCAGGGTGTGGCAGCACATTCCTGTAATCTCAGCACTCAGGAGGCTGAGGCAGGAGGATCACTATGAGTTTAAGGGCAGTTTGGGCTACATAGTTTAAAGCTAGCCTGAACTACATAGAGGGATCCTGTCTCAAAAAAAAAAAAAAAAACTTTAATGAATTTAAAAACCAAAAGCAATACAAACCATAATCCTTTATCCAGTTAAGATGAAATTAGAAAATCTGAAAATGTATCAGCCCACATTCAATTCTTTGGAAATATAAAAACTCTCTTGAGTGAAAGTCAAAATAAAAACTAAAAATTTGGTGCTATCAGCCATAACATGTGTATATCCCGCAGCACAATGAAAAGGTGAGTTGTGTAGTGTGTGTATGTTAGCTACACACATAGGCAGCGATTTCTTCTTTGAGCTCTTCTGGGAAGACCAGTGGGAGTTCGGTAATAATAGCTTTCAGGAACATCTAGGTTTAGTGTGAAGAGACTGTATGTTCAAGGCCAGGCTGGGCTACAGGTGAGTTCAAAGCTAGCCTGAACTACACAGACAGACCCTGTCTCTGAGAAAAAAATCCTGTTGCTTACATTGAAGTTATCCATCCTTCCCTTTGTGACTATATCTTGTATGTAGTAAGTTCTTTGGTGGTATTGCTAGCAAAGCAGTATTAGTAAGAGGGATATAACATGACTTCCCCAAGTGGTTCTTTTCATTACTCTAAATCATTTCTTGATGAATTTATCACACCAAATCACTGTACATAAAGTAAATTTGCTTTTCCCATCTTAAACCTAAACAATTTGGTAACTTTGTTGATACAGTGTAGATTTAGATGTGAGGTATATAGTATCTCCTAGTTGTATTCAAAGAGCTTTTAAATTTGAACTTCTTAACTTTTAAATTCAAACTATTTATTTTGTTGTAATCCTTTTTTCTTCTTTTTTCCCACAATAGTTCAATCTGATATGAACAGTCCTCGCCTACCTGGCTCCTCCTACCAAGTGCAGTCTTACACAGGTTTCTACAAGAGTTTTCCACAAGAGCCCAACCATCAAAGTATCGAGATCACTTTTTTCAAGGAACAGTCCACTAAGCTTATAACTCTGGGCTTAACTGTCTCCAGGGGTGTAATGCTCATAGGTGTTCCTTAGTGAAAAGCGTAAGGTTAAATATTGGTGAAAGTTGCCCACTCAGATGTTCTGTGACACGCAAACATGCACTGACATGTAACTGAGTGTGATTCTGCCACATGCTTCTTACATCTAACCTGGGCAAATCATGTTACTTCTCTAAGCCTTGGTTTCTATCTTTGTAAAATGGAGAGCTACCTCCCATGTCTACTTCTCTGGTTTGCTGTACGCATCAAAAAAAAAAAAAAGTGCGTGGAAATTTTCAACAGAAAGGTACAGGAGCCCAGGATAGTTATTTTAGATGTGCTCATCAGTAAGATTAACATGTGATTTTTTTTCTTTTTGCTGAAAAATAGACAAAAATAATTTTGAAGTCATTCAGAGGAGGGGGAAAACACCTTTTTTTCCTTAAGTTATCAAATTTTTTAAATTAAAACCAACTACACTGTATCCCTGAGGCTGCTCCACTACTAGAAGTGAAACCTGAAAACTCCCTCCCACATCAACTCCTACAAACCCTCTGTAATGAAACCAGGACACCCCCGCAGTAGCCCTAAGCTCTGCTCAGCTCCTACAGAAAGCTATTCATTGAGGAGTGTGGACTCAGAAAGTGTCTGCAACAGCCCACACATCCTCAAGATAAATACAGACATGTGTCAGACATGCCAGCATAACTGCATGCATATTGTATTTTAAAAGCACCTAGTCATAGAAAATAATGGAAAGCAATACTTTCCTGATTTATTCTATTGATTTCATGGGCCTGGATAGGGTAGGATAGCGTAGGAAAATTACTTAAATTTTTTCTAAAAGGAAACAAAAGCTGGAGGCTGAGGCAGGAGGATTGTTGTGAGTTCAAGACCAGCCTGGGCTACAAGGTGAGCTCAAGGCCAGCCTGAACTGCATCGTGAGACCCTGTCTCAAAAAGACAAAAATAAAAATACAAGGAAAAAAAAAGATAAAGAGACCTCAGGTGACTTTGACTGCTAACTGCCGTGTGTTTAACTCACCCCGTTTTGTTCAAAACCTGGGGAGGGGGGAGGAAGAAGTGATGGGCAAGTTGTAGAGATGGGTATATTGTAGTGGGGTGCAAAATAAAATTAATAAGACAAAGGGGAAAGGAACGATAATAAAGGCAAACAAACCTGAGAATAACCTCCTACATTTACCACTGCGATTGGCTCACATTGTACCGTTAAAAAAAGGCAAAGAAAGCTGACGAAGAACTAAGACCAGGGGTCTCACCAGTCATTCTGCCAAAGAGAACTCAGACTCACCCACCACGAAGAAGACGGTGAACAGCAGCAGTAGCGCGAGGTCAGAAGTTCTCCAGAGGCAGAGCATTTCTGCTGTCTTGTGCTCGGTCCTCCACACAGTGCCTCTCCTCCGCACAAGTGGGGCAGGAGCAGGGAGCATGGCACGGCTTTCTCCTAGCGACTTCTTGGTGCTGGGTTTTCTTAGCTCATGAGCAGTCGGGCACTCTTTTCCTCCTACTCTTTTCCTTCAGCGCGACGTGTGTTAGTCTGATTAGTAAGCTGGCAAAGAAGAAACTCTTCTCTGGAACTTGACACAGCAATATATTTCCTGTATGAAGCACTGAAGCAAAGACGGAGGAAGCAGATTCATTGAGTTATCTTTCAGCTCATTGGTTCTCCTCTGACTTCTGCTGTTCACAGATAAACTCTACAGTGAGGCACTGAACATGCCCAAGATAAATGGATTTGAAAAAACTTGCATTAAAAAGTAAAACGGGGTACTTATTTGGGATCCTTGCCTGTAAATTTCCTCTCCGTGGTAACTTTTAGATTGAAGAGGCATGCAGCCTTAGAATTCAAGTGCAGAATAAAACATTTCCCCTTGAAATGTTTTGGATGAAAGTGGCGAGTAGACCAGGAGTCCACACAAAACTCTGGAAGTGTGGTAAGTGTTTTAATTTTCCAGCACTACTCTAACAACCAGAAACTTAGTAACACAAACAACCTGAGAATCTTACAGTCTGTAAATCAGAAATCTAAAATGGATTTTATGGAGCTAAAATCAAGGAATGGGCAGGGCTGCATTTTTGCTGGAAGTTCATGGAGAGAATCTCAGCCTTGCCTTTTCTGGCACCTGGGGAATGTGCATTCTTTGGCTTCTGGACGCGTTATCCTGCCGGTGCTGTACTGGCTCATCTCTTCTCATTGTGACCCTCTGTCCCCCACTTATTAGGACCATTTGTGATTATATGGGGTCCACTGATACAATCCAGGACACTCCATCCTTACCCTTCAAGATCCAGTTTGTTTTTTTTTTCATCTCGCTATACAGGTCCGGCTGGCCTTGAGCTTACTTTGTAGCCCAGGATGGTCTTGAATTCACAATAATCCTCCTGCCTCAGCCTCCTTAGTGCTGAGATGACAGGTATGCACCACCACACCTGGCTATCAAAATTCTTAATTTAATCACACCTGCAAAGTCCACTTTGCCATGTAAAGTAACATATGCACAGACCCTAGGAATTCAGACAGAGCCACCTATCTTGGGAGTCATTATTCTATGCCACAATTCAGTACTCATGGGAATTTGCTTTCACCTTTGAAGACAGACTGATCATTTAACAAAATGTCAAATGAATACGCACATTTTAGTTGCCACATATCTGCATTCCTACTTTCCAGAAAACCTCTGTCTAATATTGCTGATGTCGCAAGGCAGAAAACCTCTGCCTAACTTTTTATTATACTTGGGAGGGGAAAAAATCTATGTGGTGAGAATTCCCTACCCCAAGACAAAACTCCTAGAAAGGGAAGAAAATTTGCAAACAAGAAAAAGATTAAAGAGCATGCATTTTTCCCCTAAGTGAGCAGTTCCGTCTTCCTTTTTGCCAAACATCAAACTATAAATATTTCCCCCCTTCCCCTTCTCAAGCGTCCCTTCCCGTGAGTGAATTTGGCATGGGGGACTTCAGAAGAGGAGTTACGACAATGAGGAGGCTATAGCAGTCTTCTGTTCTGTCCAGTCTTTAACCAGGTGTCAAAAAATCAGTGGGGAAATGTAACTTAAAACATAACACTCTGGTTTCCTCCCACATAGCAAGGCTGAGAGGATGGTTTTGATAGTAGGTAAACCTAGGGTTCCGTTCCTGTTACACAGTTACAAGTCCAGTGGTACTGGGAAGTTGCTGAATCCAATCTTAATTTATATTGACATGAGCTTTTCCACAAAAGCATCATTTTGGTGATCATTTGTTTTAGTGCCTGCTCAATGACACAACACTAAAGCACAGAATGGCTAAATGGGCTGCTTAAAATCTCAGGACAATTTGGTAGCACAGCTGCAAGCTAAACATTTAATGTTTGCTAGCCATTAGTTCTTTGAATCTAACGAATTAATTACTGCTGATATACTATAATAAATGAGGTAGTACAAAAAATGAAACGATTGGTCTCCTGGTCATGGCCCCTTTTCTTTTTTCTAATTTGCTCTCTGCAATCTACTTTGACCCAAGCTCTCAAGGCTCACCTGACTTCTCCCATGCGTAGCCATTAAATATATGAAGTGGTAACTTAAAAGAGCCCTACAAAATGCTTATTTCTATTTTTATGTCCTATTGTTACATTGATATTTTAACATTTTTTCACTTCTGATATATAATTCATCTATGTCACCTAATATGAATTATCCTTACAAAATTAAGAAAAATATATGTCACAAGAGAGTTACTGATTTTTTATTATAATTGTAAACACTCTACAAAAAGAAAAACTTAGGAATAGAAGCTTGAAAATGTATACAATAGAAAGTAAGCAATCAAAACCACAGCATTTAGTTATTTTAACAAATAAAATTAACAGCCGTATTTTATTCATTGCTGAACACCAGTGCTGAACCACACGGATCATACCTGTAGCAACTAACAGCTGTCAAGCCCTAAGTTGAACCCCTAGGCCTCATTTTAAGTACTTTATAAGTATTGTTTCATTTAATTCTCTCAACAACCTTGTACAGTAACAGTCATTATTATCCCCATTTTACAACTTAAGAGATTGAACCTAGAAAACCTAAGTAAATTTTCCAAAAGACATAAAGGCTATAAGTGATAGAAACATAAACCCAGTAATACCAGTCTGAAGTCCCTTACTTACCGAGACTCTTTTGCTGCCCACTTTTTAATTCCCTCCCTTGTCTCCAGTACAACCTTTCATGAATGGATCTACTTATCTATTCACTCACTTTTCTTCCAACTGGGCAACCTTATGACTTCATGATTTGTCTATTTTGTTAAATAAACCCTATGCTCTGTCTCTGAGCATCTATTTACATTAAAATTACCCTCTGCTGCCCCCTACAGATAATTTGGAAAAAAACAATGCTAAGATTTTCATAAACTTAACAAATGTAACGAAAGCTGCACTTTGAGATTTTCATCACAGAGTATGCTAACATGCCCCAGCTTTGCACATTTAACTTACATCTTTCAGATATTAAACATAATTAATGACTACCTTAATGAATAGTATAGATGTTATAACCTGAAAAAGTATTATTAACAAGGGCAATAATAATGAACGGGAGGGTGGTTTCATACAAATAATAGTAAAAAGGATGGATGGAAGATTGAATGGATGGAAGAGTGGATGGATGAATGGATGGATGGATGGATGGATGGATCAATGGACCGGTGATAGATTGCATGGTTCATTCCAGGAAAGTTTAAAACATCGTTATTGGTTACCCTTGGAAGTTAACTCTGAGATGGAATATAGAATGAGGGATCTTTTTAAGGAGAACTTCAGATAATCACTTGTAGAAATAAAGGGACAGAAACTGATATGAGCAGGGAAAAATGTCAAATTGTGATGCAGGTACACACCAAACTCAGCTGACCCCCTGCAGAGCTCTGGAGCCTAAATTACCTTTTAGAGTTGTCTTGTAGTGGCCCAAAATGGCCACACTTTTGTAGTTCTGCATCTGTCAGTCACTGGAGACAGGCACAAGAAGGACTTAGGTGAGGCGATCCATGAAGGGGGTAAACTGTGGACCACACTATCAGCACTAGGGCAACAGAATCCTTAACAGAGGGTTTCCGATTATCTACTACATAAATACTGGGAAATAATCTGCTCTGATTCTGGTCTCAAGTACAGCGGTATTCCACTCAACCGGTTATGTCCACTCCTAAAAATCCAAATTAAGGGAAGCTTTATTAAAACTAACACTTTGAAGAAGTTCAGCATTATGATGTTTCCTATTTGATGCAGTTATGTTATTTTCATTTATAAATGGCAACTGGGAAGTCCAGAAAACTACAGAAGAAGTTTGAAAAGGAGGAAAGCGTGGTTACATGTCTTGCCTAAAAACTAACATCACAGCAAACCATTCTAAAGAAAGTCAAACATCACCTGATGTCCAAAATTTTTGAATAGCAATGTCAAAAAGAGCAGAAACTTTTTTAAAGAAATATTCCAGATAGACCAAAGGGGAATGCCTTCAATATCTCAGGCAGTATATAACATTAACGAATGAGCCACATGTAGCGGCCCATGCCTATACCCCAGGGCATCAGTTAGTGCTCTCTAAAGAAACAGACTTAATGCAAGATATATATAAGAAAAGTTTATAAGACTGGCTTACAATGGCTGTCTGCAGACTCAGGAGTGGAGAACTCCACAAGGACTGTCTGTATGCCGGAGACCCAAAGGAGTCGGTTGAAGGCCTGGAGCTCGCTGTAGCATCCAGTGCGGGTCCTATCAGGAGGCTTAAGAGTGTACAGTGCGAGGCCGAAGGGTCTGTTCTGGAAGCCAGAAAATGATGTCTGAGGTGAAAGTAAAGACCGGAGTTCCTCCACAGAAACAGAAGCGGCCTTCCTGCTTTGCTGCCCTTTTATACCACCCAGGTGACAAGCCTGCCCAAGACGGGCCTTCTGTCTCCAGTAAATCCCCTCAGCCACACCCAGAACTATGCTGATGCAGTGTAGTTGGGCATTTCTCACCCAAACTGACACAGCTAACTACCACATCCGGCTATTTTGGAGACAGAGGTAGAATTTCAAGTGCAAATCCAGCCTGGGAAACATCAAAACTTTGTCTCAATTTTGAAAAAATCAGCAAAAGAGCAGGGAATATAACTCAGTGATACAGAACTTGCCTAAGATTAACTGGACATTGGGTTCAATCTACAGCACCACAAAAACTAATGAGTGAATGGTGTTCTGTACGTGTTTCTAGTAAAACAGTATGCAACATGAAGTTCGTCTGCCCTACAAGCTGCTATTTGCCTGAAGTCTCATTCAGATTTAATTGAGCCACAATTACTCTGGGTAAGGACAAATGTTCTTTTAAACCATCGCAGTTTCATTATATCAGTGGCTTAAAAATTTCATCCCCAAATGACTTTTGACCATTTATCTTTTATGAGATATATAACGTTTTCAATAAGTAACTTAAAAGTAGTTTAAATTGACTAGAACTCCAATATGTCAAACATGTTAAGGAAAATCATATTTTTCCCTAATTTTAAGAGTAGTGAAAAGGAACTATAATTCCTAGCTTCTAGGGTTCAAACTTTAGTTCTACCAGTTAGACTTTAGTTATTGTTTTTTTATCTGTTCCAAAATATCTTTTTGAATCTCGTAAAAATCTTATGTCTTTTTTATAATTTCTGTTTCTACATCAATACTTTTTTGTCCTTGGTCTCTTGGGATACAAAAAGAATATTTTAAAGTTTCTATGGGTAAATGTCTGCCCTGTGGAGTCTGGTCTCCTCAGGTGTCAGGCATTGTGTTTTGTTTTTCAAATTGTAGAAAGTTTAGAAACAATTTAATCCCCCACATGACTTTGGTTTCCTCTGGAAGGGCTTTTCATTTACTTCTGTTAGGAGCCTGTGAATATTAGCAATCTGGGATCACCTTCATCCAAATTTAGGGACTAGGATTTGGGAAGCCCCAAAGCGACACAAAGCTACAAAGTCATCTATGTGAGTTTTTTTGGTCCACCCCGCCCAAACTGCAGTGCTGTCCAAAGCACAGCTAACTTTCCATCTAGATCTTGTAGCCAAATCAGCAGACATCGCCAGGGTAAAAGTAGTTTCAGCGCCAGTCCCATCCATTTGTACTTCCTTTTCAGGATCTTACCTTGCTAACTCTCAGATACTGCTGGCAGCTTTTAGTATTGTATTTTGTTAATACGTCCAGTTTTTCAATGGAAAGCTGGTCTCAACTTGGTGAGTCTTCATCTGATGTAGAAGTCCTTCCCCTTGGTTCTTAACTTTTCTTGTTTCTCACAATGAATCAGCACATTTTTTCCTTTCTCCTTTAAATATTTCCTAAACTTGACCATTTCATACAATCTTCACTATATTAGGTTAGGAAAAAAAAGAAAGGGCAGGTAAAATTACAGAACCAAAAGCATGATTTTTAAAACTAATTCACTGTGTCATTTTACCTTGGACAACAGCATACAGATACTGGAAGCTGAAGAACACTAATGTTTGGTAGCCACTCTATTTGATCACAATTTACTTCAATCTGTTATATTAAAATATTTATTTTGATCACTTGTAGCATTGATTATGAAACTGGAATATACATACTTGGCTTGGACTGGGGATATAGCTCAGTGGTACAAGCATCTCTCTGGCAAGCACAAGGTCCTGAGTTCAATTCCTGGTACCAAAAAAAAAAAAACAAAAACAAAAAACATGCTCAGATGTTATGTATGTGAAGCAAAAGAATTTTAAAAGCCTGAAGTCCTGTGTTAAGATGTTTTTCCCTTCTGAGCAACTACTTTGAAGACAACAGTAGCTGCTGGGAGTGGCGGCACACGCCTGTAATCCCAGCACTTGGGAGGCTGAGGCAGGAGGAGCCTTGTGAGTTTAAGACAGCCTGGGCTACAAAGTGAGCTCAAGGCCAACTTGAAATGTAAAGTGAGACCTTGTCTCAAAAAGAAAAAGATAACAATAAGTAATACAACAACCATTGTTGATTTCCTATCACCTTGTTTTGAAGTTCTGTATCATTTTTATAATCTTTGTGCTGTTTTGTTTTTGTCTTTGTTTTTGTTATTTTGTTTGTGTTCTATTATCTTTAAAATAAAAAAAATTTTAAGATATTTTTCCTTAAAATAATGTATACTATATTAACATCTGTTTCTATGACTATTTTTCTATTATTTGTCTTTGTTGCAAATTCTTATTCATTACTTACTTAATAGATAATACTGACAATTTTTGAGTGGCTTAATGTGATTTCAAAGTGTATCAAGGGGAATTTTATTTAAAATACTGTTATGATTATGTCAGCTTGGGAAAAGAAGAAGTAAGGATTAAGAGACTGTTAAAAATGTTTAGATGTTGCATGTCCTGTATCAAGAAAAGGAAGTAGATAAGATCTTTTTTACTTAAGCGTTTCTATATTTTACTTGGCTGAACACAATAAAGCTACTAAACCTATAAGTGGTGTCCTGCTTTTAACGAATTTGTCCTCAGAGTACGTAAACCAATGCTGACAGCTTCTGCGGGTGATGTAGCAACTTTGGTGAAAATGAACCAGGGAGAGCTAGTGACACAAGTTGATGTATAAACCTTGATTCTTCAAAATAAGGACCTCAGAACCAGTGCCAGAGGCATCATACACAGTCACGCCTTAGTCTCCAAAAGTAAATCACTGACAAAAGTGGATGTTGAGGAGGAGCCGAGAGCAGCTCCAGTGGCTAAAACTGCACTGTGACTCCTACCATTTGTGGCCTGTCAGGGAGGGACTGTGGGGGACCCTCAAACCGTGCCTAGCCAGGTGCGGTGATACCTCTATAATCTCACCATTCAGGAGGCTGATGCAAGGGGGTCAAAAGTTCAACATACAGCAGCCATGTGTGCTCAGAACTATTGCATGTGGTCTCATTTTATCCTCTTCGGCTTTTTGGCTTTCTAGTGGCAGCTCCAGCAAGCTTTCTTCTTCCTGCACCTGCCAGTGTAGTTATTCACACTGCTGGAGAATCTGCTCCTCAGGGTACTGTCTGGAATGAATGCAGACTACACACATCCAAGTACCTCTTCTCCACAGTCTTCAACTCTAACAGCAGTGACGTTTGAGGATGTGGCTGTGAATTTCACTGTGGGGAACTGGGATTTGCTGGATCCCTCCTGAAAGAAACGCTGCAGAGAAGTGGTGTGACAGACCTTTAAGAATGTAGCCGCCATCAGGAGAAACATGAGAGGATCGGCAAATTGAAGATAACTGCAGATATTGCTGGAAAAAATCTAAGTGAAAAGGTAGAGAAATATTTTCAACAGTATAAATTACAAAATCAACATAAAAATATCTTGCTTTAGACTACAGATTCTAATATGTATAAGAAACCACCTGGTTAAAAACCGCTGAAGGCCTTGCTTATAGAAAGCCTCTAATTGGTCATTCGTGACTAAATGTGCCTATCATAGTTCACACCGAATACAAACCACATCTGTATGAAATAGTTGAAAAGAAGCTGTATAAATTTAATGAACACAAAAAACCTGCAGTAATTTCTAGTTCTTGCAGAAGCATGCAAGGAAAAGCTGTAAAGAAACCCTATGAATAGAAGCAATGTGGGAAAGCCTTCAAGTATTCCATTTGCAATTATAGACATAAAGAAGTCACACTGTAAGGTAACAGTCAGTATCGAATATATGAGGCTTTGGGTTTTTTTTTTTTTTTGAACCAGGAATTGAACTCAGGACCTTGCATTTGCCAGGCAGGCGCTTATGCCACTGAGCTATGTACCTAACACATAGTGTGCATTGAATGTAATTTACACTAATTTGAAAGGACTCACAGTGGAAAGATACCACGTTTGTAAGTAATATTGGGAATCTTTATATACACCCAAGTGCCACTACATACATAAAATAAGTCACAGTGGAGAAAATTTTTACATATATAAGCAATGTGGGAAGGATTTTCTTTTTCAAATGCATTCAAATATATGAAAGAATTTACATAGTAGAGAAGCCATATGTATGTAATTCTTCCAGTTACCTTGACAAACATGAAATAACTCACATTGGAAAGAAACACTACGTGGGAAAGCAATGTGAAAAAGCATTCTGTAAGTTTTGTAACCTGAGGAATCATGAAAGAATTGAGTGTACATTTAAACACAGGATGTGGGAAGTCTTCATCTGTATTTGACCTTCCATGCAATATGATAATGCACAACAGACGTAACTCATGTCAGTGTTTATTCTATGGTAACACTTACAGTCATTTGGGTTTCATTAATACTTGCAAAAGTTCCCAGTATCATGAGAAACCATGAATACAGGAGACATACTGAAATCCTCAGTTGACCTACATGTAAGAGTGTATATCGAATCCAATCCCTCTAAATGCACAAAGTTCTCACTTTAACATAGGTTTACAAAATCCTGTGAAATTTTCTCATTTAGTGAAAATCTATACAAGTAACTAAGGTGAAAAACTTGGTGCAGATCTTGTTTTCATAATCCAAAAAGTGCACTACCAGAAGGAGTTCTCCTAATGTGTATATCGTATCTATCATTAACTCACTCTTAAATCAGATCTCTGGGTTATGTATTTCCAGTGATCACTTGTGAGAATAAATGTTGAGCTAACATAATTCTGTATTTTACTGTCAGTAATAGTTTGAGAACTTCATGCTAGTGGTACTATCTTTTAATCAAATTGTTTGATGAGATTTTTATTCTTCGTTTTGCACTGTTAGAGCCATCAGTGAATTAAAATGTATTTCTTATATAGAAATAGGCTTAGTAAACGTGCAGTGATTTTCTATTTTCTGTCTTGCTAATTGTGGGAGGAGGGCAATAAGCCACTAAAAATAAATATTTTAAATTGTTTTTTATTAATCGTTCTGATTTTCTCTCTTGCTTCTATTTAATTTATCATCATCTGCTTCTTAACCATTAAGCCAGCCACGCACCTAGATAACCCCAAGACCCTCCATCATCCATCCACTCAGGTTCAGCTGGTCCTGGCTTGCCTGGCACAGCCATGGGGGCAGCCCTGGGAGGAGCACATGCCTACACTTGGACAGTTGCCACAGTGTAGGGTGTATGAACAGAGAGGTCACTGCAGCAGGGGACTTCACCTCATTAACCCACAGGCTGTAAATCTATGCAAAGAAAAATCATAACTTGATGGACCCCAAAGACTGTAGACTCTGGAAAGAAACAACACATTCAGAAATACAGAAAAATATTTTTATTCATTTTTTTTCTCCACTGGTTTTTGGGGTATTGGGATAGTTTTCCATTCCACTTTTTTAAAACTTTATTTATTTATTTATTTATTTATTTATTTATATTGGTACCCAGAATTGAACTTAGGTCCTTGTGCTTGCCAGGCAGGCACTTATGCCACTGAGCTATATCCCCAGCCATCCTACCTTTTTATTCTTTGAAGTTTTTCTTCTCATCTTCTCCTTCTTCTTTCTCTTTCCCTGTTCTATTTCTTTTTATTCTCTTTAAGTTCTACTCTGCTTTTTTCTTCTTTTTCTGGCTTGTTCCTCACTGTTATTTTTATAAAATTGTATTAATTTCCTTGTACCCCTTAATATGATACTTTATCTCAATTTTGTTTCATTCCTCTCATTTTCATTGTGTAGTTTTCTTAATTTTTCTTTTCTCATTTTCCCATTACCCATGCCCTCTATCTTTACTAGTACAACCTTCAGATAGTTTACTATGCTATCACTGTTGAGTGCCTTTCTCTTGTTAGTACAGATATAATTGTTGCATTTAGGAAACATTTACTGTATGTCAGTGCTAGGTTTATCTTAGTGAATAATTACATATCTCTTTCCTATAATTAAAAATGGTATAATGAAGGTTCTTATGGTATGTCAATGTGCTGTTTGTCTTTGATACAATTATTATTGCTGATTGTGTTGCTATTTCCAGTATGAAATAGTTGTTGTATTGATTGGTTTTCTTTGAATGCCAGTATCTGGATTGCCTTAGTGTCATTAACCATTTTGTAGTTCAATCTGAGAGAACTAGTGCTGGACCAATTACACTGTATACTCCCCTCCCAAATTAATGGAAAAGAGGCAAGGCCTATAGTTACCCATGCCCAAAGTGCATCACTGAAAAGCAGACCTTAACTAAAGAGGTTTCTGTATTAGCAACAAAGATTTTACACTATATTAACCCATAAACCTAATCACAAGCACAAAATTAAAAATAAAGAAAAACATGAGACACAAGGCAATAAAATGTACCCAAAAACTCCAAACTTCCCCCAAGTTGATCCATGGGACATGCTGGGGGAGGAAATTGAAAGTAACATAGCTGAATTATGCAAAATTATAAAAAAGGTCTTAAAAAGAAATCAACAAGGCACTCACAGTGAGCTCAAAGAAGTATAACTAAACAAGTAATGGACTTTAAAGACAAATAAGTAATGGATTTTAAAGACAAAGCAATCAGCAAGTTTACAGAAGACACTAATAAAAAGTTAGCTGAGCTAAATAAAATGACACAAAACATGAATGTATAGTTTAGCAAAGAATTAGATTCTGTAACAAGATACCAAACAGAAATTCAGGAGATTAAGAATTGTACTCAATGGGGCCAGGGTTATAGTTCAGAGACAAGCACTTGCCTGGCAAGCCTGAGCTCATTAGTTCGATTCCCAGTACCAAAAAAAAAAAGAAAAAGAAAAAGAATTGCACTGAATGTATGGGCAGCAGAACTGACTTATGTGAGGCCAGAGTGTCAGAACTAGAAGATAGGGGGCCAGGGATACAATTCAGAGACACAGGTGCCTGCCTGGCAAGTGCAAGATCCTGAATTTGATTCCTGGTACCAAGAAGAAATAAATAAATAAAGTTTATTTTTAAAAAAGAGCCAAACTTCTAAAAAAAAAAAAAGAACTAGAAGATAGGGTTGATGTCAGTGATCAGTTATTCAAAGACATTTTACCACTGATAAGAAAACATGAAAAACTAGATCCAAAAGCTTCTAGATGACACACAGATGATTAATCTAATTAATTTGAGTTAGTGAGAAATCAGAAGACAGCACAAATAGTAAAAAAAAAAAATCTAAAGAAATAATAGCAGAAAACTTTCCAAATATGTGAAAAGAATTTTACATACAGATAAGTGAGATATGTATAACCCCAGATAGCCATGATAAGAAAAGAAACTCCCCATGACACATTATAGTCAAAAATCTCAGCAGTCCAGCACAAGCACAAGATCTTAAAAGCTTTTAGAGAAAAGAAATGAATCACTGGGCTGGGGATATAGCTCAGTGGAATAAGCGCTTGCCTAGCAAGCGCAGGGTCCTGAGTTCGATACCCAGTACCGCAAAAAAAAAAAAAAAAAAAATGAATCACTTATAAAGGCAAACTCATTAGAATTACAGAAGATTTCTCAATACAAACCTTCAAGCCCAGAAGAATTACAATTGGACTGTTTCCAACCCAAAAAGAAAACAACTTCCAACCCAGACTGACATATCCTGCAAAACTACCTGTCAAAGTTGATAGAGAAATTAGGTCTTTCCAAGAAAAACAGTACCTTAAAATATTCATGACTCCAAATCAGCGCTCCCAGTTCCGAA
The DNA here is from genome assembly GCA_004027595.1 of Dinomys branickii. Lineage (NCBI taxonomy): Eukaryota > Metazoa > Chordata > Mammalia > Rodentia > Dinomyidae > Dinomys > Dinomys branickii. The sequence goes on from PVLD010001927.1 coordinate 30,926, forward strand.
GGATAGCCTAGAACAGACAATGAAGCCATTAATGCCAAAGAAAGCCTCTAATGAAATAAATACACCAGGCAGGGTGAGCAGTTAAGCAGAAGACAAAAGAAAATGGAATCAGCAACAGAAAAATAATGCAATGATAGGAATAAGTCAATATCTTTCAATAACAAATTTAAAGATGAGTGGTCTCAATTCCCCAATCAAAAGGCACTGATTGACAGAATGGATCAAAAAAAATGCAAGGATATGCTAAATATAAGAAACACACTTACTCAAAAAAGAATCCATAAACTAAAAAAAAAAAAAGCTAATGATGAAAAACAATATGTCATGCAATGTATACTCAAAAACAAGCAGAAGTATTAATCCTGTTTTCAGGAGCTGGGCATGGTGGCACATGCCTGTAGTCCCAGCACTTGGGAGGCTGAGGCAAGAAGATCATTGCAAGTTCAAGACTAGCCTGAGCTACCAAGTGAGCTCAAGGCCGGCCTGAACTGCATAGTGAGACTCTCTCTCAAAGAGACAAAAAAAAAAAAAAAAAAAAAAAAATCCTATTTTCAAACAAAGTGGACTTCAAGCCAAAACTGATGCAAAGAGGCAAAGAAGGTCACTATAATTTACATCCAACTATAAAACAAACACTACTGGACATAAAAAGTCAGATAAACATCAGCACAACAATAGTTAGGGACCTCAATGTCCCACTGTCACAAATGGACAGATCAAGTAGACAAAATATCAATAAAGACATATCAGAGCTGAACCAAACCTTTGAATAAATACACTTAATAGATATCTATAGAGTGTTCCACCTAATAACCACAGAAAACACATTCTTCAACAGCATATGGAACCTTCTCCAACATAGGGCATACACTAGCCCATAAAGCATGTTTCAGTAAATGCAAAAAAAAAAATCAAAATGATCCCATGCCTATTATCAGATTATGGCACAATAAAACTAAAAATCAATGGTAAATGAAACCATGGAAATTATGCACACATGTGGAGATTAAATGACACACTCTTGACTAATCAATGGGTCATAGAAAAAATCAAAGAAGAAATTAGACAGTTTCTAGAATCAAATGATAATGCCAGTAAGACATACCAGAATGTATGGGACACAGTGAAAGCAGTCCTAAGGGGAACATTTATAGCTGTGAATGCCCACATTAAAAAAGAGTGAGTCCAAATACGTAAACTAATCATGCACCTCAAGGTCCCTAATATTTTATCCACTGTACCAGAGTTATGGTGGTGCCAATCCAACCAGTGGACTGATGCAGCAATCACTCACCCTCAATCCAAGCATTGCATTTCATTATGAGTCAGTCCCACACTCTAGATTCAGCCACCTCTGAACTCCGTGACTGCATGAGGCTTTGTGGGGAGAGCTGGACATAAATCATAACAATGACCAAGAAGGCTTCATCCCAGGAATGCAAGAATGGTTCAACATATGTAAGACAATACATGTAATACACCACATAAACAGAACAAAAAACAAAAATCACTGAACCATCTCAAATGCAGGAAAAAAAAAAACTCTGAAAAAAAATCCAGCATTCATTCATGATTGTAAAAGGATCTGAAGAAAATAGGCATACATTATTTTTGACTGGATAAAAGCCACTTATGACAAAGTGATTGTCAACATCATATTAAATGGGGAAAACCTGAAAGTTTTACCTATAAAATCATGAACAAGACCAAGATGTCCACCATCATCACTCCTTTTCAGTAAAGTATCTGAAACATTAGATGTGGGAATCAGAAAAAATAAAAAATAAAAGATATATGTATAGGAAAGGGAGGAGTCAAATTATCATTATTTGAAGATGATATAAATAACACGAAAACATCCCTACAATTAACTATATTCAGTAGTGTAGCAGGATACAAAATCAACAAACAGCAATAGTGTTCCTATACACTAATAATGAACCAATTGAGAAAGAAATTAGGAAAACAATACCATTCACAATATCATCAAGAAAAACTAAACACTTAGGAAAAACCTAACAACATTTGAGAGATGCAAATTAAAACAGTGCTGAGATTCCATCTCACTCTAGAAAGAATGGCTACTATCAAGAAATTAACCAATAACAATTGTTGGTGTGGCTGTGGGGAAAAAGCAATACCTCTTCACTGTTAGTGGGAGTGTAGACTGATGCAAACAGTATGGAGATTCCTCAAAAAACTAATACTAGAAGTCTCACTGGACATGGGTATTTCTCTTCTCGGTATCTTCCCAAAAGAATGAACAGTATCATACCACAGCAATATATGCACATTCAAGTTTATAGCAGCACAGTTTGTAATAGCTAAATCTTACAAACAACCCAAGTGTCCATCAATTGATAAATGGATTTTTAAAATGTGGTTTTTTTATACAATGAACTACTACTCAGCCATAAAGAAGGATAAGCTTGAGACATTTCACTGCAGGGGTCTCCAATAGATGAACCTTGAGACCATACTCTTAAGTGAAATAAATCAGACAAACGTGTAAATGTCACATTGTCTCTCTAGTGTGAAAACCTCAAACTGTAAATAATGAAAATACATAATAGATACTATGAAGTAGGAAGAAATTGTTCAAAAGAAAGGGCAGCTAGGGAGGGGCAAGGGGAAAGGAAAGAAGGGGAAAAGGAAAAGATGAAGTTAAAGCTTTGTCAATAAGGAGGGGAAGAAGGGTTGAAAGGAGGAAGGAGAATGGAAAAAAAGAAGAATCATGCTATATTATGCACAGGTTCAAATTCCCTATGAAGAATGTGGTCATTATGTACATCTAAATGGCACAAATAACCTTAGTTTTAAAAGAACTGCAGCACTTTGAAAAGAAAATCAAATAAAATCAGAAATGGAAAGATATACTCTGTTCCTAGACAGGCAGAACCAGTATTTTGTGTTATTATCTTGTTTCTTTGGTGTAAGAATCTTTTTGATTTATGTTTTGTACTCTGACTAGCTACTTTGAAAATAATGATACACAATGTATTAACTATTGTTATTCTATTATTTTGGTATGAATTTGTTCATTTTTTTCATAAAATGAAAAAGGATAGTCAAAATGAAAAAAAAATGGCCAGAGCAAAACTGATTTACAGACTTCATAGAATCTTTATCAAAATACCAACAGTATTCCGGACAGGACTAAGAGAAAACAATCCTAAAACTCATATGGAACGAGAAGAGACCCAGAATGGCAAAGGCAATCTTGGGCAATGAAAACAGAGAAGGCATCGCAATCTAGGACTTCGACTGATACTACAAACACTACAGTGATAAAAACAGCACAGTGTTGGCAGAAACAGACACAGGCATCAGTAACACAAAGCAGAGGCTGCAGGAGCAACTCCAGGCACACTCAGCTGTCTTACATATATACTTTTTCTTTTCCTTTCCTTTTTGTCTCCTTTGCCCCATCCTAATTCTTTCCTTTTGAGCGGTATTTTTCCCTTTCACAATATTTACTGTACATTTTTGGTCAAAATAATTAAAACTCTTGAAAATATGGGCACACGCAAGGACTTTCTGAACAGAACCCCACTTTTGTAAGAAATAACATCAAGAAGCAACAAATGGAATTATATCCAGTTTAAAAGTTTCTGAACAGCAAGTAAAACAAAATGAAGAGGCAACCTACGGAATGGGAAAAAATTTGCCAGCTGTTCCTTGGATAGAGGATTAATACCTAGACTACATATCAAGGATTCAGAAATCAGATCCCCACAGTAAAAGACCAGCCAAAAAATGGGCAGCTACAATGAATACACACTTCTCAGAAGAAGCACAAATGGCCAATAAATACATTTAGAAATGTACAACATCTCTGGCCATTAGAGAAATGCAAAATAAAACAACACTGAGATTCCATCTTGCTCCAGAAAGAATGACTATCAGGAAATCAAACAACAGCAAATGCTGCAAGGGCTGTACCATTCTACATTAGTGGTGGGACTGGAAACCAACACAACTCCTGTGGAAATCAGAATGGAGATTCCTCAAAAGCTAAAAATATCAGCTGTTTAACTGGATATTTGTGTCTCTTATACAGCAAATAATAACTCTTTAGCACCAGGATACCAGTATTAATGAATAGAAATACACAGTTTGAAACTAGTTTAGAGGTAGTTACATGCTGAAATACTGACCATCTTTGGCTTTTCCTTGTTTGAATTTGTTTGTTTGTTTCCTTAAGTAAAGTATTTTTATTCTATTGTTATTCCTCTTCCAAAAGTTATTCCTTCTATTCAAGTACAATTATTAAGGAATCAATTTTGTTCTGCATAAGCCAGTGTAGATCTCCATTAAATTGGATTATTTAAACACAGTGGCTCTAAGAAATCACCATACTTTTCTTACGTTTGAAAGTTTACCAACACCTAAATCTTCTCTCCTTCACAATAGCAGGACACATCCCTTAGCACCCTGTCAGTGCCCTGTGGTCTTACACACCTCCACCCCACACTCAAAACATTCTACCATTTAGATCAGCGCTACACAAAATGCATTTCATGCATTGACACTGTCACAAACTGAATATCAGTTTGTGACCCCCCAAAACAAAACAAACCAAAAAGTGTTAGGAGCCACAGAACAAATGAACTGCATCACTAGCACACAGTTTAGTCCAGCTGGCTTTCCTCTCCAGCAGCACATTCTCGGTAAAGGAAGCTCTGTGCTGATCTACCCTCCTGGCCAAATTTACCTTCTCATTCAGATAGAGAACAAACCATTCATGGACTGGAGATCATTTGAGATTCAAACTGTAGCAATGTTGAACACCTAATTTCTTTTTTTTTTTTTTTGAACACCTAATTTCTTTCTGTGAATCTAAAATTCTAGTAACTTTAGACAGTCACACAGGCACAAGGTGCTTATGCATACAAGACCAGCCCTTGATCTTAAAAAAAAAAAAATCCCTAGACTCCTAGCCTCAAGTGAGCTTTCCTGCTGAACACCATTTCATACATTACAACTCCTTACTAGCAGAATTAAATGCATTCTGTGCAACTCCAGCTGGAGAGGATTCTGAGAAAACTGTACCTGATTTTCTGCAGACTTTACCTGGAGTATCTTTCCCTTTTGCTAGTTTCATTCTGTAGTCTTTTGTGCAATAAATGGTAGCCATGAGTATAACGATCTGCTGAGTTTTGTGAGTCCTCCTAGTAGGTCAGCAGATTTAAGAGCTCATCTTGGGAACAGTTGGCATACTCTATTTGTGAATGAGTTAAAAACTGGAATATTCATGAGCGTATCTGTCTATGGATGGTGCTTCATTTTCTCACAGTGCTACAGAGGACATTATTGACACCCAATAAGACAGTGAAATGTAAATTGGAGGTACACTACAAAGTATTGCCACCAAAACAACCTTGCTTAATAAGTAATAAAAACTAAAATATTAATGAACTAATGAACTACTTAGTGAATAGCAAAATCTATGTGTTTTCAACCACAAAAATACCTGAACTTGTTAGTAATAAAAAAACACAAATTGCATGTGACAAAAAAAATATTAAAAATGCTTTAATAAAACTAGTATGGCAGAGTAAAAACACAACTACTGAAAGAAAAATTAAAATTACTTAAAGCAATAAATTTTCTATTGATTAAAAAAAGTCAAAGGAAACGAAACTTTATTCCTCCCCCAGGACCCAAATCATTCTAAGAATTCACCTCCTACACATGAGCACTGTCTGGTATTTAATCTCCAGATCTCTTTAGAGAAACTGTGTCAGTGCAGCAGACAACCTTAAAAGAAATCTCAAAGGACTTTTGTAAACAAACTCTCTGAAATTAGAGATATTCTCTACAGGTACATTAATGAAACATAACAAAGTTCAATGATTTGATAACTTCCCAAAGAGGATCATGAAAAACATATTTCTCTTGTTTCTTGAATTATAGTAATACAATAAATTCCAAAAACAAGTTTATATCATAATTAATAAAGTAGAAAAATCATTCATCATGTTACAGCTTTGTGCCACAAATTTGTGTGAATGGGTTAGGTATATGTAATGTAAATTTTAAAATCAAAATGCTGCACAGAAAGCTTGAGAAAAATGTAATCAAAGGCATTTTAAATTTACATTATTTGTTCAGACTTCAATTATTGCACTTTAAGCACCTTAAGTTACATGTGGAAGGTTCGCCCATGTTTCTTTCCTTCACATGAGGCTTCTTCCTACTTTTCCCCCAATATTTTCTCCCTAGTTTAAAAGTTTGAGTCTTTCCCACATTTAGCTCCTCTTATCCAGACACCTGGTATAACATTTAATAAATGTTAATAGTTAAGGGGGGAAAGTGATGGTAGAAGGAGTTGTAGTACAAATCAAACAGCAAGAATTAATCCATCACTGCTCTCTATATCTAGAAGTAAGTTTCCCTAGTGTCTCTGCACTTGCTTCTATCTCAGCATTTGAAGTATGTCTAGGCTAAGACGAAAGTTCATCTCTGTGTATCCTATGCTCGCTGACTCCGACGTCCGTGATTCTGCCTACCTACCTTACAATGCTTACCTTTTTTCTATCTTAGGTGGATTCCCTAAATTTGACACTTATACTACTTGCACATGAATTGAGATCATTCTTGTTCCCATGGCCATTCATTATAGAGACGATATCATGGAAGGAAGGCATAACTTCCTAAAGGAAAGATCTCATCATGGCCTTATTTTACTGCTACTCCTAATAGCGGAACATGACAGAACATAACTATGGCATTCCAGTGACACTATTTTTAGTAATAAAACTTGATTCTAAGGACTGTGCTCAAAGTATATACTGCCTGCTGAAGTCATATTAATTTAAAAAATATGTGCCAACTTTGCAGTGACCTTCCCCTTCAGTTCTGAAAACAAAAGGCACCTTTTCTCAGAAGAACCATAAACTCACACTAAATGATAAAGGAATAAACCATGGATTACCTTGGTTAAGCATTCCAGGAAGGAATGCAAACAGTCAGAGCAGGAGGCAAAGAGTCAGAGGCTGTGTACACAGCTTGTCTGAACAACAGCAAGGGAACCAGTGTGGTTGGAACAGAGGATCAGGCAGAGTCACACAAGAGGAGGAGGAGGACGAGAAGGAAGGTCATGCAGGGCCTTTTAGGTTAACGCGAGAATTCTGGCTTTTCTTTGAGTGAGACAGGAAGATGTCAGAGGCATTAGCTTATCTTTTAGCAGGATCATGCTTGCTGCTATACTGAGAATGCGTGGAAGGGAGCAGAAGGCAAACATGTGACTAGTTTGGAAGCTATTGCAATAATACGTGAAGGAAATAATGGCAGAGAGTGCACTAAAAAGTCTCAAATTCAGGTTATACTTTGAAAGTAAACTAAGAAGATTGCTAACAGATTGAATGTGGGACAGAAGAGAACGAAATCAAGAGTTTCTCCCAAGTTTAGCTGTATCAGTTGGAAGAACTGGGTTGTCATGCATTGTGATGGGAGTGATTACAAAAGGAGCAGATAAGGAAAGTCTATCAAGAATTCTGTTCTGGACATTGTAAGTTGGAGAGCTATACTCCTTTTCCCCACTAGGCTTTAAACCCTATTCTGAATCTTAGGCAAGACCAAGCCCTTCAATTGTGAGCTAGATCTTAACTCTCAATCTATAGCTATTAGCTAAGGTTCTACTATTTTAAGTATTTAAACAAATAAGACCACTGGGAAACAAAATAGTGCCCAAAAAAAACCCACAAAAAACAAACAAACAAACAAAAATAACCACCAGGTCTAGGCCATTGCCAGAACCCAGGATCCTACTGCAACATCCCATATCCAGACTTGATTCCCTTCAATACTGATTTTGGCTTGATTCTCCTGGACTCTGGTAACTCCCTGTACTCACTCTGATTTCCACTGTTACTCAACAGTGGGGAGAGTTGCCTTATTTCCTCCCAATTCTACCCGCCTCCTCAGGCCTTACTGCTACGTATGTTTCATCATATTTCATCTATGACACTCTGCCTACAGAATCAGGGAAGTGTCTGATCATGTGTCCAGGAAAAATATAGCATATATTGACTCTAAACTATCTTTTTGAAATTTATATGCTTGGTTTACATGAGTATTTTAAAAGAATGTTGAGAAAGAGGGAAAAAAGACTAAATAAATTGTCAAGTGGTTTTCCTAACCATATTTATTTCCAGTGGGTTATTTGTTTGACTTTCTAATCTTTACATGACAACACAATTTAGAATGCAAAGACTGCCCTATGCTGCAGACTGTCCATCACATGATTTCAACATTATTTATCCTGTCAAATGAAACCCAAAATGATTTAGGAGTCCGATCCAGGAAGGATTACAAAATTAATTCCATTAATCTCAGAACACTCTAAGAATTGCTCGAGGTCCTTTATTCTCTGGTTTATTTCCAAAACCAGTGTTGCCAAGTTTGAGGTAAAAAAGTGGCACATTTGATAGTATATCGATACATGACAATATATTTAGCTCTGGTTTGTGAATGTACATGCAACAAAGTATTTTATTACTGGGGAAGAGTGAGACTATTAAACAGAAGCCTCAAGGCCTAATGAAGGATCAATTAAAAATTAGCTGGCTAACAACAGATCCAGCTCCTATATTGGCTACCCTCAAAGTCGCTGGTTTTCATTAATGTTTGGATCACGTTTATTCAAGAATCCCCACTTAGTTTCTGAACAATCTCGGAAACAGCTTAAGAGATGTGAGTTACCGTTCCATTATGTTGTGCTGGTGTTTTAGAGACGTTTAGTTTTTACGCAGAAATATACTTCATTCACTCATTTCATCAAAGAACACCTGTATTTCCCCTTCCATCACTGACAAATCTGAATTGCTTTAAGAGTCTTTGAAATAGGATGTCGTTACGATGGAATTTCCATGAAACAATTCTGTGACACCTGTGTCAATAAGCTTTGCTTTTATTTTGTAAGAAATTTCTAAAGTTTAATGTCATTTCCTGCAGCTGTACAAAAAGCTGACATAGTCCCTGCCCTCAAAAGCGCTATTCCAACCACATTTTTCACGTTCTTTTTTGCAAAGTATTTTTCTTAGTGATCTAAATGTATCAAAACGACAGCTATCCGTTAACCAACCCAGAACTGTGAAGATAAAACAGGATTGGAATTCACCAGAGCTTCACACTACTACTTCTTCGCATGAGAACAAAGGGCCACATAGCCAGATGTGTATTTCACCTCTGGAAACTGTTAAACGCCCCCGCACTGTAACATCTTACTCCAAGGCACAATAGTTAAGACCAGAGTGCTGAACATGCCTAGCGGACTTTGCCCCGGCCGGTCATCGCCAGCTTCCGGCCAGATTGAGGAAAGAGCTAGGAGAGGATTGGGGTGCGGGGGCGGGGGGGGGGGGGGCGAATTAGCGGAGACTACAATTCCCAGGTGGGGGTGGAGTGGAGACTACAATTCCCAGCAGGCGTCGCGGCAACGTGTCCACGCACACGCATCCTAGCCTGGGAAAGAAGCAACTTTGAGGGGCTTCTGGGAGAGGAATATGGCGACATTAGGTGCTAGATTTGCTGTGAGAAGGCTCTTTAAGATGTCAGCGGCGCTGGGGCGCCTGAGTCGAGCTTCCAGCACTTCCCACAGCTTTGCTAAGGTGCTACAACTGCCGAAGAGACAGCTGACGAAGCTAGTGTACCCACTGCAGGAACTGGAACTGTACCTCGACCCGGACACAAGGCCTGATTTACACCTAAGGATCTTCGACCCTAGCCTAGAAGACATAGCGAGAGCGGAGAACTACTTCGCTACCACTCCCAAGAACCGCATCGAGTACCTCAGCTCTGCAGTCCGCCTCGACCACGCCCCGGACCCCTCTCGGCCCGAAGTGAGCTGCGAAGCGGTGGAACGCGGGCCAAGGCTCGGGGTTTTGCTATCACTCACTGTATTGTCGCCCAACAAGAGATAGTTTCGAGCTTGATGTGCACGCATATATTATTTTAAATAAGCATAGATGTGGTTTTAATTATTATGATAATATGGAAAGCTTTCAAACATGAACTAAGCGTTCAGAAAGCTAATTCTGTCCTTTTTCCTATTTGAGCTCGGGAAAACATGCCGAGACAAAAGAGACAGTGAAGAATAGGAAATATAACAGTTTCGTGAATGGGATGACACTTCTCAATTTGAAATTTTCACCCAATCCAAATTTCCTTATCATGTGCAGAAAAAATAATTTATAAGTGGCAATAATGTGGAAGATTCAAACTGCTTTTATCAGTGAAATTCCTTGGGTGCATAGTAGGCATGTTCTGCCAACGCATAATGCAGTGGTTTTTTTTGTTTTTTTTTGTTGTTGTTGTTGTTTTTTGCGGTACTGGGGATCGAACTCAGGACCCTGCGCTTGCTAGGCAAGCGCTTATTCCACTGAGCTATATCCCCAGCCCAATGCAGTGTTTTCTAATGAGTTTGCTAAAGGCAGCTGCAAGAGCTTTGCCTTGCGGTCTTTTGTAGTATAATGGACTGTTTTATGTGTATATTGACATTGGATCTAATCTAGGAAGACCATTTGAAATCTGTGCAGGACTCCTATCAATTTATTTTGAGGGACTAAGCAGAGTTTCAAAAAGTGCATCGCCTCCCCTGGGCCCTCCCCGCTAATTGTCCAGCAGATGTGTTGATAACCAAAATACGCTTGGAGATTTCCAGAATGCCCCCAACTGAGCCTTTCTGACCTCGTTAGAGTAACTGGCGGGTGTTGTTGCCCCTTCAGTACAGAACTTGGTTAAAAAGCAGACCCTTGTGTACTGACGGGTATTATGGCGACCATTTCGTTGCTTTCCACAATGCACACGAGAAATGCTTACTTGGAAAAAAAGATCAAAGGAAAAACCACCTCTTAGGACTACAAAGTACCATAAGAGTTCTTGAGAAAATGTGCTGAACATGTGTTTGTGCTTTTGAGCCAGTTTTATTGAAGTAATGTTATTTTTTTATTTCAAAAATCTTCGTAAATATGGAATGCTTAATAAAATTTACAGGTATTCTTGAGTAGCATACTGTAATTAAAAGTAAGGGCTGTGAATATAAATGTCCAAGATAAATGTATAAATGTAAATTCAAATCTGTATGTCTGCTCTCTAGTTGTATAATTTTGGACCAGCTGATTTTTCACATCTATAAAATGGCAGTAATATTACCCACCTCGTAGGCATGTGGTTTGAAACAAATAGAAAATAATGTTATGCCTGCCATTTTGAAATCATTTCAATATTAGCTGTTAAAGTTAGGGCTTTAGGTTTGACTAGCCATAAGCCAGTTTTTATGTAGCTTGGTGACATAGTAATGCGAATGCAGCATTAAATAGGTAAGTGTTCCAGTTTCTTTGTGCTCATTTCCCTTCTTGTTTTCCTGTCTAAGGTGTGTTTTATAGGTCGAAGCAATGTTGGAAAATCCTCACTAATAAAGGCTCTATTTTCACTAGCCCCAGAGGCTGAAGTCAGAATCTCCAAAACCCCGGTATGTTGAGATTTTTTAACAGTCCAGATGTCTGGACTATCTCTTGAATTGACTAAAATGAGTAATAAATCCTGGACAGTACAAGAAATCCTAATTGCTTAGTACCTAGAGAAAGGACTTCTTTCGAACAGGTAATAAAGACATTTCATTACTGCCTGTGTATTTCTCTGAGGGGAGAAAAGGAAGTATGGCTGGATCTATTTTAGTACTCTCGCCTCTTTGAAAAAAGCTCTTTGTCCAAATCTTCCAAAAAGTTACCAAAATAAATTATTCTATTGTCATTCTTATTTCTTTCTATGAGAGTGATCATCTAGTTCCACACTGATTTTAAGGAAAACAGCTTTAAAGATTTTTACTTTAAAAATAAAGTTTTCCTATTATCTTTTATACCTTGCCAACTTACATACGCACACACATTCTTACACATAGAACAGTCAAGCATATTTTGTTTACGCAAGCCAAATTATGTGCCATACATCGGTGCACTTTTTGTGCACATTCTACCATGTAATGTCTAAGATAACCTTTCCTCAAAGTTCCCACTTGCCTTTACCTTGATATCTATAAATAGCAAAACCTTTTCACCAGTGCGCTCACTCACTATACCCCGCACCGCTTTCACTGAGTTGGAACCATGACTGCACTAGTCTTTTCCTACCTCCCTCAGGTAGTTGATTCTCTGGCGTTGTCACTAATAATTCTTCACATTCCCTCACTTTTCCATCTTCATTCCCAGACTCACCTAGTAAACCAGCTAAACTACTACTTCTATCTAGGCAGGGTGAATCCCTTTCCTGTGGAAGAGGACAATGATTGAAATTTATTCTTTACATTCCTCGTTTGTAAATTTACAATTGCCAATCGCTAATTCTAAAATAATTTTCTAATAAATGGGTAAATAAGCTGACTAGGAACTTAGCCACCGTTTATGAAAGTCTTTCCTCTGATAATGCTTATTTTAAGATTCAGATAATTGACTTTTAAAATTCTTGTTCTAGGCTGGGGATATAGCTCAGTGGAATAAGCGCTTGCCTAGCAAGCACAGGGTCCTGAGTTCGATCCCCAGTACCGCAAAAAAAATAAATAAATAAAAAATAAAATAAAATAAAATTCTTGTTCTGGTGAACAAATGTCCCATGGCCACAAAAACATGAATAAACATTTTATGTTTATGTCAATTTTAGTTATACAGACTTTTTATACTTGAGCTTAGCCAAAAGGCTGAGAAACAACAGTTATGCAGATATTTTATAATTACAGAATTGTAGATGCTTTTTAAGAATTATTTAATGAGAACACTAAAAGCCACATAAACCATACAAAACATCCTGATGTTAGGGAAGCTGTAATCTAGGTATAAACAGCTATCAGGCTTTGGAACCAGGTATTACAGAAACCTCTATGACTAATGATGAGCATTTTAATTCATCAGTGCCATAATTCACTTCCTGTTACAGTGGAGGTAAATCTTTCATCAGAGAATATTAACTAGTGATAGTCATGCATTTTATTTTAGAACAGGGTTACTTTCATGGAGCATGAAATAGCATAGAGTCTAAAATATTGTTTCTGTATATTTCTACTATGGAATCCAGAGTACTAGGAATTCTATTTTTAAGAAAGATGAATTGGAGAGGAAAAGTAGTATGATCCAAGCTTATCTCCAGCCTTTTCCTTCTATCTTCTTTTCCTGTATCATGATCAAAATAACTACGATTATGTAGTGAGTCTCATAATAAATATTCATTGATTGACTAGAAAACACTGCAGATCATGAAATGTTGAAAGGATGTATTATAAGTTGGCTTCAATTTTTTTTTATTTACTTTTATCAGGGGCACACAAAGAAAATGAATTTTTTCAAAGTTGGAAAATATTTCATATTGGTGGACATGCCAGGTTACGGCTATAGAGCACCTGAAGATTTTGTTGACATGGTAGAGACCTATCTAAAAGAACGAAGGAAGTAAGGAAAAACTTTCTTATAGTTACATATTTAGCACCAAAGCACATTTTTATCAATAGAGTGCCCCACATGTGGTGAACAATTCAGTTCTCCCAAATAACTTTAATTTAGGTTTATTTTATTCTTACAATATTCTACAATAAAGTTATTTAGGACCGAGGTATGATATACTATTTTTTGGTTTCCACCTGTGAGTCTGATTGTAACTGCAAGGGTTTTCCTAAAATGTAAGATTTATATGATCAGAAGAGAAGCTGGCAGAGTTACTTTGTTAATTTTAAGGAAACTCTTAGCTGGGTAATTTTGAGAATGAAAATTGTTGGTTAATATAATAATCACTAGATTTAAATGAACTTCAGCAAATTGTGATCATTCTTGAAACATCCCAGTGATCATATCCTCTGAAAATATCTTTATGTTTTTGTCTATGTAGTCAAGCGACATGGAGACAGTTATACTTCAAGAATTGCACAATATAGAGAAAAATGTTAAAAGTGTTTATTTAAGTATCTTGCTTTTGTAGCTTTACATAGAAACTAAGATGAAATATTTGCAAAAGAAGATGCAAAATATAAAGTATCTGGTTTCTGTTATCTGTTAGTCATGAAGTAATATTTAAAAAGTAAAATATTTCTGTCATAAACTGGACTTTAAGTTCTTGCAGGGCACTCAGTCATTTTTATATGAAGTTTGAATTGAGAATTATGTAAAGGAAAATTTCTTAAAATATTTAAAAAGTAAAATATTTCTGTGATAACTTAAAACTGGACTTTAAGTTCTTGAAAGGCGCTCAGTCATTCTTATATGAAGGTTGAATTGAGAATTATGTAAAGGAAAATTTCTTAATGTAAATATTGGTGGAAAGTGAGTATAACTTACATTGCTATTAATCTTCTTTTCTAAATTTTATAGTTTGAAGAGAACATTTTTACTAGTGGATAGTGTTGTTGGAATTACAGAAAAAGACAAAATCGCCATAGAAATGTGTGAAGAATTTGCATTACCATATGTGGTAAGTGTTTCTTTTGACTCTTAGTTGCAGTTAGAGTACCAGTTCTTTGTGCAGAGGAATATGTGCACACATTTTTTAATGAATGGGCAAGTTTTGCTTCTTCAAAAGATAAACTACCTTTAAGTTCTGTGGCACTTTTATTTTCTTCTCTCAGTCTTAAGTTTTCAAAATTATAGCCAAGTCTTTTACTTTCAATTTCTATGTTTAATGGAAATACAAACATTAATTCAATGGAAATACAAACATTTGTCCAAAACATGATAGTAGCTGCTTAACAGCAGTTTAGAAGATAGTATTTATCATAATGTAACTAAAACTGCAACTAAAAATTTTGTTGCTTACTTGGAATTCAAATATTCTTCCAAGAACATAAAAGGCTCTAAGAAACAAGAATAGTATTTTTACATTTATAGAGAGACAGAACTTCTGGAAATATCTTACTAATATTCTTTTGTCATGTGAACTAGAAAAATATCTATCAGTATATATTATTAGATAGGTATCCACATTAATTTTGCTTTGTATTATTTGCTGATAAAATAGCACTCTTTTTAAAGAAAAGAACTGTGACTTCAGTTTGCAAAAAGTTTTTTAAAAGCACTAAAATGTAACAGTAGGATTTAGTGTAATCAAACCATGCTACTAGTAAGCCACTTACAGTTTTTTTTCTTTTTGTTGTTGAGCATATTTATGTTTATTAATACACACTTGCAGTACTTAATGGTTACATTCCTGGTGGGGAGTTGGTACCTGTACATAACACATCCTAATTCTTTTTATGTTCTTGTCCTCTTCCTTCATCTCTTGGACTCTTTCCCATGTACAAAAAGATCTCCATGTTTCCTATTAGCTTTTATTTTTGAGCATTCTTTTTTTTTTTTTTTTTACTTTTGAGACAGGGTCTTGCCATGCAGTTCAGGCTGGCCTCTCTGGCCTGCCCCCCCCCCCAGTGCTGGGATTACAGACGTCGCCACCACGCCCATCCTGAACATTAATTTTAATAAGCAGATTTAACCTAGTCAGATGCATCACTACTCCTGCATGTTTGGACTTACTCTTACCATCTTACATTATTTTCTATTTCCCATTATTTATTTTTCCTTTGAAATCTTCTGCATTTTTTTCTTTTAGTTAAAAAAAATCACACAATGAAATATAAAATCTCCATTGTACAGTTTAGTACTTTTGACAAATTAGGCTTTTAAAAGAATTGAGGTTCCCATTTCCATTTCTTTGTTGGTTTAGGAGACATTTTGTATCAGTTAGGATAGGCTTGGATATATATATATTTTTTTTAATTATAATTAAAACAAATCCTTTTCCAATGTGTTGGCAAATATGACCTCTCCATTTTATTTTTTTATTTTTATTTTTTTTTGCGGTACTGGGGATCGAACTCAGGACCCTGTGCTTGCTAGGCAAGCGCTTATTCCACTGAGCTATATCCCCAGCCCCATGACCTCTCCATTTTAAAGTTTGTATTACCTAACAGTTCTCCCACCGAGAAGCGAACCTGGGGGAGAAAGTCCTATATACAGTTACATATTTTTGCAGTTTAAACTTAAACCAGAAATCACACTGTACCTGTTTATAATTTGCTTCTTTCTCTTAATATGTCAGTTGTTTCTGTTAATGTAGTTCAATCTCATTGATTGACTGCTTGATTGAAGTACTGGGGTTGCACTCAGGGGCTCATACATGCCAAGCATCTGCTCTACCACTGAACCACATCCCCAGCCCTTAAAAAAATTTTTTTCTAAGTTTTGAAGCAGAGTCTACTAAATTGGCTGGGTTAGACTTGAATTTGTGATACTCTTTCTGAATATCTACAATTACAGGTGGCCACAACCATGCATGGCTTCTACCTCATCTATTATAAATGTTATTGTATGTGATAAAATACATATAGAATTTCCATCTTAACCATTTTAAAGCATACAGTTCAGCAACGTCAAATGCAGTCATATTACTGTGCAGCCTATTCTCCAGAACTTTTATCATCTTGTAAAACTGAAACCCAGGTCCTTTATACACTTCCGGTTGTCTCTCCTTCCACCCCCTGGCAACTACATTTTTCACACTTGATCACTCTAGCTGCCTCTTGTAAGTGAAACCATACAATAATTTCTGTTCAAGGCCAGCCTGGGCTTCATAGTGAGCTCAAGACCAGCCCAAACTATACAGTCAGACCCTGTGTCAAACAAAAACAGTATCATGAATTTTTAATTGATTACATGTTGAAATAATATTTTAGATAAATTGGGTTATGTAAGATCTGTTGTTAACCTGTTTCTTTTTACTGTGGTTACTAGGGAAAAAAATGTTTGGTTTTTGAGACAGGGTCTTGCCATGTAGTTTAGACCAGCCCTGAATTTACCATGTAGCTCAGGCTGGCCTTAAACTCATGGTGATCTTCCTGCCTCAGCCTGCTGAGTGCCAAGACCATAAGCACACACCACCATGCTTGGCTGAAAGTTTTAAATTAAATGTGGTTCTGTGAGATAGTGCTGTGCGAAGACCCTGGTAAGAACTAGACAAACTAAGAATAAACAAACTCTGGCATCAGAGAGCTCACAACCTAGTTGGAGAAGATAGGAACTTAGGACACCAGTTACAAGGTAAAGGCATTAAGTGCACTGATAAAGCTACATACCGAGGTGTAGAGGCTGCGGAGGGCCCTTTGTGGACCCAGATGGAAAGGCGAGGTGAAGGGGACTGTTACATCTTCTATTCACAAGTAAGTCCCTGCTTGTGCTGGGCAGGGTGGGCACACGCCTCCAGTCTCCTCTTGGGAGGCTGAGGCAGAAGGACTCTGAACTTAAGGCCAGGCTGGCGTGGCCTACATAGTGAGACCCTGTCTCAAAACACCAAAAAATTACTTGGAAAGGATTTTTAAAATCCTGCTTTTGATTCTTTTGGGTATCCAGAAATATCATTCCTAGAGCATACAACAATTTCATTTTTTAAGGAACCGGCACACTATTTTCTATAGTGTAGTAGTTGTTCCATACATCTTACACTCCTAACAGTGCACAGAAGGGTTCCAATTTGTACAATCCTTGTCATCTTTTTTATTGTAGCCATCCTAAGGGGAGTGAGGTGGTATCTCACTATGATCTCTTTCCCTGCACTCATCCCACTCGCCTTGCTCTCTTTCTTGAGACAGAATCTTGCTCGGTAGCCCAGGCTGGCCGCAAACTCTTAACCATCCTGCCTCGGCTTCCTATAGCCTCCTGCATCCCTCCTGTAGAATAATCGTGATTGTGATTTTGGTTTGCATTTCCCTAATGATTAGTGATGGTTTGCATGTATTCATCTGCCTTTTGGCCATTTGAATATTTTCTTTGAAGAAATATCTTAAGTCCTCTGCCCCTGAAGTCCTCTCATTCTTTTTAAATGGTAGTAAGCCACTTTTATATCTTTGGAGATGAAGTTCTTGGAGTTTGCAAAAAAAGTCCTTTGAGCTGGGCATGGTGACACACGCCTATAATCCCAGCACTCAGGAGTCTGAGACAGGGGATCATTGCAAATTGGAGACCTGCCTGAACTGCATGGCAAGACCCTGTCTCCAAAAAACAAAAAAGCCCTTTGAAATATTGGGAATAATTTATCAACCATGAAAAGACTGATAATCTACATAATAAAAGTACCTAAATATTGTCGTGTTCCTGATGTAGCATAGGTACATTCAGGAATACATAGGTATTCCTGAATCATAAATTCCTGTTTTAACTGAAGGAAAAATAATTACTTCATCCAGGAATTGGTACAGAGTAATTATATCTTGTTTTAGATAGCATATTCTGGATTTAATCCCCAGCACTATATGCATGTGCACAGGTGCACCCCAGGCACACTTGCGTGCCACTATAAAAAAAAAAAGATAACATTACATTTGGGGCTGGGATGTGGTTCAGTGGTAGGTAGAGCATTTGCCTAGCAAGGCTCTGGGTGCAAGCCTCAACACAACGAAGAAAAGGAAAAAGGAGATAAATATCCATGTATCTATCAGCACATTGGCCTTTATAAGGGAAGACTCCCATTTCAGGTGGTTCACAAAGTATGAGGAACTAGACAGTTTCTGCTTTCCATTCCTGCCATTAGCATTTCTTATGACTAAAAGTGAAGTGATTCATTACAAAGTTGAATTTTATAGCAAGGGAAACAAAGATTGAAGTTTTACTTTTGACTTCGTAATCACTATGCCTTGACCTTCCTCCAGTATGTATCTGTATTTGGATAAGTAAAATTCTAGATTTACTGGAATGTTAACTATTAGAGATAACCTGCAAAACACCCAGTTTCTCATTTCCCTTTCAAAGTTTTGCAAGGCTGAGCCATCAAAATGTTTACAAGTTACTAGTTTTATGTGGACCAACTTAACAATATTAATTTCTGTATCTTAGAGCACATGATGTACTGTAATCATATGAAACAGCTGATGGCAATTACAAATATGGCTGAAGGGTCCTTCTTATTCATTGTAAGTCTAAGATGTTATAGCACTGTGTGGTTAAAGCACTGTTAAATACCAAACATGTAATGTACACTATTATACACAGGAAGTCATTTACTAGTCAGAGTAGCTCCTTTACAGAGTGCTTTTACTTTAGATGAGGAACTAGATTCAGAGAGATTAAAATGTACACTTTAGAATTCTGTCTTAAAATTTAAATTCTCCTTAAAACTCTGTTTTCTTATAGATGGTATTAACAAAAATAGATAAATCTTCCAAAGGACATCTTTTAAAACAAGTACTTCAGATCCAAAAATTTGTTAACACGAAAACACAAGGATGTTTTCCTCAGTTGTTTCCTGTAAGGTAAGACTTGAATTCTTAAAACAACTTTATGTACTAAAAACCTTTAATATTAAATGTTTCTGAAATCAAGGTATCACTTAAAATTTGGATGGCTATGCAGTAGCCATGATTTGTTGGTGTAATCCATTAGTACTTCCAATTTTTTTCTTCCCTCTATTCTTTGCTTCTTTCTAGTGTCCCTCTTCTCTGCACATCATTTTTTCTGTCTCAGCCTACCTCAGTCCTAGACCAATGCAGAAATAAAAACTTTAAAATAGCTACAATAAAGATTCTATTATTACTTTTTAATTCCAAAGAAAAACAACTTAACCTGTGTTGTATAAAGTTCATTTGGGCTATGAGTTTTTTTTTTTTTTAATTTATTTTTAAAGGATCTTATAGGAAGAAAAAATGTTTAAGTTCAGATTAAACAGTGGTAGCAGACAGAATGGGTTTTTCCTGAGTTGGTAATTTTTGAGATATTATGATCAGGTTTTAGAACAAAATATAGTTGTGTACTTTCATTGTATATCTTGGGTACACTGATAATGTGTACTGTCGCAGAGGTACTCCTCGCTGATTTCCTCACTCGGATTTCTCTGTGGAGAGCACTGTGCTAATTGCTATAAGGAGAGGAAAAAGAACTAGGTAATACTTCCTTGTATATAAAATTTTGCCCTAAGCAATCATTTTAGGTCCTGCCAATCTATATCACACTTAAATTGTAATTATGCATATGTCTATCGGAATCCCCTTTATTCCTACAAAACACTCTTCTTCTTTGACTTAGTTTCAGGTATCTGTCCTGTTCATGTCTTTGTCCCACATTTATAGTAGAAATTGCTAGAGGTGTGAGTAAAATTCTAATTCTTAGGACCCTAAGCATTATTATATAAAAACAACTCTTTAATAGTTTTTAATAGAATCATATAAAAGCTATTTCTTTCAACTGTTTAATAAAGAGAAAGCATGAGACTTCAGCTAAAATGGTAACACAAACATGTATTAGCAAGCTATGGCTAAACAGCAGCTTTTGTTGCAAAAACTTTGAATGAACAGTATAAAGTGGCTGGGCAAGACTTCGTGGGCTACGTCAGTGGAAATCAGGTGTTCATAAGCAGGGGATGATAAAGCAATGGTCCCACACTACAACATAGCTAGAGCTATCTGAAAACAAATTGTCTTTGGAAAGGCTATAGCACTAGATCACTCAAAACACTTAATTGATCTTCAGGATAAACATGTTCACAAATACGGTTACAAGTTGGAGAAACTGAGTTGCGGCGAGGTATTTGCTGAAATAGAAACAGCAGTGAGTTAGCCATAGTTTTCATACTACCTTCTCTACTTCCTGACAATCAATTTAAAGTAAGTTATTATATTTTCCCTGAGTGTTTTCTTGCTGGAAAAATGTGATCACCAGAAGGAGTACGGAAAATGTATTGTGACTGGTAATGTACACATTAGGCACAAAATGTTAAACAGTTTCCTTTCTTTCCACTGGTCAGTGTCAGTAAATGGAGGGTCGGACCGATGACCCAGGTTATCGGTTAGCTGGGCATGTTTAGGGACATCTCCTTCTTTGGCTATTGCCAATTTTGTATGCTCATGGCCCTGGGGTTGCTGCTGTCACCATATTCACCATTGGTGACCAAGGCACTGCAGGCCACATAGCATTAAAAAAATCTAAGAACTGAAATGGGAAACATACTTGCATTAGCTCTTAACACTCTATGCAGAAAACAGTGATGTGTATTTCTTGTAACTTGCATGACCAGATCCTAGGCCAGTGGTGGTGAACCTATGGTAAGCATGCCTAGTGCGCTGTTCTCATTGAAAGTTCTAAAAGATTCGTGTCCTGAATGAAGCTTGACCTGTTCACAAATGGTTACTATAAATTGTCTCTCCTCTTCCTGTATGCTCAGGGTAGGAGAGAGGTGAAGTTTGTTTTCAAGTCTGTAGGCAGAAGTGTTGATCATGCCTGAACTCTGGTTTAGCAGGTTACAAAAATACAAATGATGAAGAGCCTGTAAGGATTGATACTGGGATCAGTGTATTTTATAAATGATATATAAGAGAAGATAGCACAGTGTAATGTCTTCCGTGGCTTTTTATGTGGAATTCCAACAGGATGAGGACAGAAAATTCTGAACTGACAAATGTTGCAGATTTCCAGTGCCACACTTAAGTGTGTGAACCATCCAACTTCTATCCCTCCTTTAAATTTTATGACTTCAGTTATACGAAATTATTGGCTATTCTTGTTTGTTTTGAATTTATTTTGGCTTTGGCCAGAAAACTCTAAAATGCTATACTTTATTAAGAAGGGAATTAGCAACACAAGAGGAGATATTTTACCTGTATATAAAGTTATAGCATATGTATGCTTGAGAGATCATGTGGTCAAACTGGATGGACGGCTGGATGGATAGATAGGTAGGTGGGTAGGTAGATGAGTGGACAGCCAGATATAAGATACTTGGATAAATAAGTCACAGCAGTGACTTCTTTTTTTAAAAATCTGAAAAAAATGCTAAATTATCAAAATGAATTTTTATCACAACAAAAACACACTGAAGACATTAAGACTTTCTGAAGACAAAAAGAAACCAAAAGGTAAGGTAAATTTTTGGAATCATGAAGAAAATGAATCAGATATTATAAGTCATTAGATTTGAAAATATTACAAGAGGCTTGGGGAAGAAAGGAAAGAACAAAATATGATATTCTGCTTCATACATGGAATCATAAGAGTTTGCAAATAACTTTAAGGTAGATGAATTCAAATCTGCTACTGTGTTTTTTTTCTTTTTCCATAGTGCTCTGACCTATTCCGGAATCCATCTGCTGAAATGCTTTATAGTAAATATAACAGTAAATCTTAATGGCTCCAACGTTAGATGAAGTTTCAAAATTCTTTTCACCAAATGGAGTTGAACACCTGAAGAATTTCAGTATTTAAATGCTGTATTCCTAAAATTCGCACAGGGATCACTGGAGCTTTGAAACCTGCATCTTCCCAAAGCAAGATGAGTTTGTGCCTGGAAATGGGGTGTAAGTAACTGAATTATGCTGTTCATTGTAACAGGTACTAGTTGGTTTTCCTGTTTTAATAAACTGATGAGCAAACAGAAAAAGAAAACAAAACCTGTTACTACTATGTAGAGAAAGGTTTGCCATGTTATTTATTGGACTTTTATCTTGAAAATGTCTACCATGTATATTTTTAATATTAAAATGGGCAAGTAAAAAGCCGCTTCTCTGTTGAACAGGTAAGTTGAAGAAGAGAAGCTAGTATGTATGCCTATAATTAATTTTTGGAGTCCTTATTTGAATGTTAAATGAATTATTCTTGATAAAATCTGTTGGTCTGTGAATCAACAATTTGCTGGAGATGCCATTCATTTCACACTGGAATCATTCACCTTCAGGAGAACACAGGATTTGAATCGGGAAGATCAGAAGAAGACCAAAGTTTTAAAAACAGGTCATATATACAGTTGTTTTAAATAACCTGAGCACCTAATACTACATTTATCCTTTATCTAAGCTGCTTGAGACCAGAAGTGTTTCAAATTTTGGAGTGAATACCAGCCTAGGCTTTACTGATTAAGTGTTGTGAACCTCAGTTGGTCTCTCATTGTACCCAGGAGAGAAATGGCAGTGAGTATGAGAAAAATAAAGACAAGAGGTAAGAGTTGGGGTCAGGTGGAGTTACCTCTTGCCTGATGAGCAGGAGGACTGACTGCAACGGCAGGGGCCTTGATTTTATACACTTGGAAAGTTAGTATCAAGGGCGGGTAACGTTGCCTAGCAACTAATGACTGTAATTGTCTGGCAGGATGCCTTTATCAATACTGAGGAGCAACTGCTTGACTGATAACCAGCTCCAATGGCTCCCTACAATTAAGCATTCCAAATCTAACTCTGAAATGAGAAATGTTCCAAAATCTGTAACTTGTACAGTTTGTGCTCAAAAGTTTTAGATTTTAGATCTGGAGATTAAGAACTGCTGCAAACAGGATGTCTGACAAAGCTTCAGGAGAGAAGCTAAACCACTTTTCATGTTAACTCTGGAGTTTGAGCCACTTGCATCAAAATCACCTGGACTCCTGTTAAAATAAACGTGCAGAATTGTAGGCCCATCCTCTAGTCTGTATGTACCAATCTGTGGGAAGAGGCTAGGAATCTGTTTTTAAACAGCTGACCAGGTGACTCTACCAGTTCAAGAACCACTGGGATAGGTGAGAAAATAAAAAAGCACGCAGAAAAGGCAGCGGCTTATAAAGATTACCAAAGAAAAGTGGGCTGCATCATACACTGTTTGCTGTTAGGTCTGTAACAACATAAAATTGAAGACAATTATTGTGGAAGCTTATTTACATAATCCTACTTAAGCTTGAACATTTAAAATATACTTCACATCATTTGAAAACACATTCAGTGTGTCCTCCTGACATAAGGTGAACACATTAAGAGAAAGTGGTTGTAACCAGTCTCTGGTAAATGCAGCAAAACTTGAGTTCTTCTGATGATAGCACCCATGAGAAGCTACAAACACTGGTATTCCCAAGTGGACCTTCGTGATGGTGCCAACAAAGCCAAAGCCACCCTCTGGGTGTCTCCGTGATGCTTGTTTAAGCCACAGAAGATTTGGCAAACTCAGTTATTACATCTTAATTTGCTGATAAATTATAAAATTATTCAGTTTTTCAGGGACCCACCAGTCTCAGTTAAGGAATTACATCTATTTCTCAAAGACATTCTGCAGCATTTTATATCTTAGCACCTGGCACACAGTCAAAGCCAAGTAAATACTTGGTGATGAAATGATACCAAGCTACTACAAATGTTGATTGAATTGAAATAAACTCTTGTGGGACGTTGCAAGGAAGCAGCTCCTCTCTGAGCCTACACAGTAGTATTTCAAGATCTCAGCAGCTCCACTTAAAACAGCACAACAATGGGCCAGTTTGTCAACTGCTTAAAAGTCTCACATATGAACGTCTACACTCCCATTAAAGCAAAAATGTCATCAATGTCATCTGTCTCTTCAACAGGTCCTGCCGTATTTTGTTTGTTTCTGTGCATCTTTGTCCATGAATTAGTTTGACTTTCACTGCTTCCTGTAAGACTTCCATGACTCTGATTCTCCTTAGTTTGTGTGGCAGGATTTGAAAGTCTGCTGCTCAGCAGCTGCTTACTAGTAGGGCTGCAGTCAGTTCTCTGAACTGTGCAGTGTGAGAGCCTCCACTCAGTACTGGTGTCCACAGCACTCTTCAGAGGTTCTTGAGGGAATTGCTGAATTTCTTTTAACAGAGTTGACTGCCACTTTCTCTGTGGTTTCCTTTTTCTTAGTAAAAATTTATTCTGTGATCTTCTTTGTCTCAGATGATGCTTTGAAGTTTTGATACCTGAGCCATGGAGGAGGCAGTTGCAAATAGATGTTTTTATGCATCCTAGTTTCTTTGGCAAACTAAAGGATAGAGAGAAAAACCTGAGTTTATTAAAAGCCAAAAAATTCTCTATCACTGTTGTACCCAATTTTTTACCAACTTCTAACAGAAAATAGTTTACTCACAGGTCCTATGCCTGTATATTCCAGGGTCATAACAAAAAATAAGGAAATAGTTTAAAACTAAATGTATGTTCTCAGGCCGCGACTTTCCCCAGATTCACGTTGAAGGCAGAAGTGTCTCTGTTTCACCCTCAAAGTTGACCAACTTCTTAAGTAAGACATCTCCAAACTTTAATACCACTTTTCCCTCACACCAGATAATCTGTTCATAATGTAACAGAAATGGGGAAGTAGAAATGGGGAAACCTCACAAATTTTAAAAACCGCCAGTATGTAATAATCCATATCTTGATACGCAACTTCTTGTGGCAGGAATGAACGAGGAAGAAAGTATGAGTGAAGAGGGAGTTTATAAAACAGGAGACAGAGCCAGGGATGTAGCTCGGTGGCACAAGTGCCTGCCTGGCCAGCGCAGGCCCTGAGCTCGGTTCCCAGTACCAAGAGACAAACAAATGTAAAACAGAAGACAGGGCTGTGGCACAGACAAACTGATGGCTTTCAGCTACACAGTGTGATTCGTATCGTGTCATCTTCAAGCGCAGAATATTCAAAGCTCAAACAGCTGATTGTTCTAGGGTTTTTTTTTTGTTTTTCTGAACGGGGAGTACTAGCACACAGTTCATTGGTGCCTTGCTGAAATTGCCTCATATAGTCAGTGAAATTTTAAAAGATTAATGTAGGTCTATGCTCCCTATCTCACCTCCCTCCCCTTTTAAATAAAAATAAAAATCCAACAAGGCCCATTACAATGTAGCAATACATAATCTGTGTTCCAAACCATTTTCTTGTCTTATTATAAGCAGTGACCTTTAAGTGGGGAGAAGGTGGGTGTATACATCTGAGTTGAAACGGAAAGAGAATGAATGAAAACAGCCATCAGAGGACTGGAGTTTTAGAACTTCAGTTCAAATACCTTGAGGAAAAAAACACCATTTTCTCATGTATAAAATAATAATGCTGCCTACTTCGTAAGGTTACTGTGGATATTAAATATATTGTAGCATGAACTACAAAAAAATACTAATGTAAGAACACTGTATTTGGGGAGGTATAGGCTAATGATATAATCAATAAATGCAAGTTTTTTCCCTTTCACTGACTTAATCATTATCATCTTTGCCTTATCCACCCTTAAACAAATGCCTAAATTTCCAACCTTAGAACAGGTTCCTTTTAAATGACTACAGGCCTGCAGGCGATCACAATATAAAAACCCCTCTAGAAATTCATCCTTTAGCTATATGCAACAGCTTTTCCTACAGCTCTCAGTAAAACTTGTAACAAATCCTCTGTTGTGTGCCAAATTTTTTTCTGAAACAAAAATGTATTTTTCGTAATTTTTAAAAATTAAATTTTAGATAGTTACAGTGGTTCACAGAAACCGGTGTAAAGCCCTGTCTGTAACTACCAATAAGAGGTTATAGTACATATACAGAATATTGTTTCATGGACACAAAAAAAAGGGTTCAAGCAATGACTGCCTTTGAAAAGAGGAAGTAAGGATCTTTATGCTTACATCTGAAATTGTTACCATAGGTATCTATTACTTTTTCAATAAAAATATAGAGCCCTGCAGGGACTGTTTCATGCTCACAACCCTAAACATGTCCAAATTTAAGACTCACAGGAAAAGACAGGTGTCAATGTGGAGTTTAGCTCCCACAAACATCAGCTCTAACGTTGGCCCTCGTAGCGGTGTAGGCCTTCTGCGTCCACAATGACATGGTGCAGAAGAGCTGCCTCACCCGCTGAAGCAGGAGCTCCCCACGGACCAAATCTGTCTCATGCAGTTAGATCTCCAGGCTTAGTGCGCCGTATTCTTAATGCTTCCGAATAAACAAGTGAGAATGGTAACGAGTATAAATGAGGAAGTCCAATTCACCTAAATTTACTTTCTTCCTCTCAAGGATTAACTTTGCCCACATAACAGTGAACAACAGATGAAATAACACTTTGAGTAGATCTCACATTAGTGCCTGAAATCCTGCTAGACATCTCTTTTTTAAAGAAACCTGAATATTTACGTAATTTTTATAATATACTTACCTATAACCTTGAGCTTCTACATGTTTAAGCCGGTTACTTTTAAGAAGTTTGCTAGCTAGAAAGGTGGCCTGAGCCTTGAGTTTTTTGGTCCTGCACCATATAACTGCCATTCGGATTTCTTCAGAAAGTTGTAGGAAAGTTTTGGCCTCTCGGAATCTTTGCACAAAACTTTTGGCATGGAGAGATCCTATCATTTTCTGAGAATGTTTGGTTGTCTTTAGTTTGGATTGAGAAGATACAGATTCAAAACTAGCCTGAAATGTGAAAAGGTAAGAAAATACATTGATTACTAACCAACTTGCAAATATAGTAAGAGGGAAATCTGACTAAATCAAAATTTTAAAACAGTATTTTTAAAAAGAAGATTTTTTCACTTAGTGAAGGAAGACTTTTTCACTTACTACACTTTCCTTTGGTCTTAAAAAAAATTTAATTTTTTATCCACTGCTCCTAACACAAAACTTGGCTTCCTCTCACTCCTCCTGCACTTCATAGTAAGACAAAGCCAACCGCTGCCAAACTAAATAGCCATAGGAAACTCAATATAAATATTCTGACATGCATACCCAACATATGCACAAGAATAAAATTCCACATGATTAAACAATGCCCAAAGCCATGTTGTAACTGGAGATCAGTGGACTGTCACATTTGTTTTTAATTTATTCTATCCTGAACAATCCTCCTCAATGATGGGCCATAAATGTTGCTGAGGGCACCAGGGAGGGAGGGTACATGGGGCCCTGCAAAGTCCTCATTAGGCTAAGACTATCAGTTAATAAGCATTTATCAAGCATGTTAAAAATGCTTACCTGAACAGCACTTCTAATTCTACTTAAACCATTTCTAACAAGCCACCTTTATTCAACCCTCTTTTTCTGTATCAAGTTTGGGTTTTACTAACTTACTGTTTCTTTATAAAAATATGCCACCTACCAAGTCTATTCTCCATTCAAAGTTTATCTTCTTTCCAAATTTCTCACACCCAGAATTTATAGAAGCCCATCAATATTTGGTGACTGATAAATGAAATTTGCCCTAAAAGCAAACAGCATATTGGTGTACTAAAAATACTATACAGACTACTCTTGAATAAGAGGGATGCTGGCCAACCAGCTTCAAAAACAGTTTCAAGGGTCACAAAGCACCAGGGTTCTCCCTGAGAGACAGAACTGAAAGAACTACTTTGAAGACTTGCATAGTGGTAAAGAATACAGACTGAAACCAAATGGCTTGCATTGTGTGTGTCAGTACAAGCTTATCAGCCTTTCTATGCCATAATTTTCTCATAAGAACTATGAATACAGTAACAAAAGTATCTACCTCCCAGGGATTTTCTGAAGATAATAAACTAATCCATACAGAGCACTTACAGCAACATCAGCCACAGAAAGTATTAGCTATTACTATTATTCTTGCCTCTGAACTCATGAATTGGGCAGAATTAGGTACAGGCTGGAGTCTGTATAAAGTTCAAGAAATACTTATTAGAAATGATTAAGATTTCTCTAGAATGGAAAACCTAACCCACAAAGGAAACCAGACATTTTGTGAAGACAAAAGTCAAGTACTGACTGGGTGATAAGAGTGACACTGACTTATTTACCCATTGTTAAGTTCAGAATAAACAGAATTTACAGGCACTAACACTCATGGGAAAGCTGAAGCCTCAACAAGAAGACAACAAAAGCCTCAAGACAAACGGGGATCATGACAAAAATGCTGACAGCTGCTAATAACAGCTAACACCAATTAAATGTTTAAATGTTTACCATATACTCCAGACTCAGCTGAACACTTTACATGCACTAAAAGTAACCCAGCCCTATAAGATATATTACTACAAAATAGAGAATATAAACATCAAAGAACTTACGAGTCACACAGCTCTATAAGCCAGAGCTAGATTCAAACCATCTGCCTAACGGGAATTCCCAAACCCTTAACTTCAGTACAATCCATACTTAGGATAAAATTTACGGTCACAAATTTTAGAGAATCTCCTAAAATATTCCTGAAGGTATTCTAGTAACTGAATTCACTGGATTCATTTAAAGTACCTATTCGTTCCAAAGTGCACGCCAACCCAGGTGTGGTGGCATACTCCTATAATCTCAGTTGCTCCAGAGGCTGAGACAGGAGGATCACAAGTTCAAGGGCAGCCTGGGCAACCTAGCAAGATTCTGTCTAAATAAATAAGATTGGGGAGATAGCCGAGCCCTCCCTGGGTTTAATTCCAAGTACTAGACAAAAAAAAGGCTGGGGGCGGGGGCAGGAGGGCAGGAAGGGGAGAGGAAAAAAAATCAAACACTGAGAACTAAAGACACCAAGCTTAGCTGGGAAGAAATAAGAGAAACAAGATTCAATCCTAATCAGCAATCACAAGCTGCATTAAATTTACCCAGACTAACCTGAATAGCTTTGTGTTTCAGCCGTTCGCAGAAAGCTATCACATCAAATCCTGATGGCTTTTCTGTGAAGAGGAAAATCACAGGTACAAAATCTCAGGCATACTATTTTCAAACCACAAACAAAATTTTAAGTGAATTAATTGTTTTGCTAGGGTACCACAAAAGAAATAAAGGAAATAAAGCAAGCAAAAAACTATGCGAGAGCAAGAGAAACAGAACTTTAAGTGCTGAAGCTCAGAAGACACAGATAATCATACCTCTCTAAAGACAATCAGAATGGGTTAACTAGAAGAGCTATTGAATTTCTTCCTATACAATGCATGCTTTCAAGGAACTTACTGAACTCGAATATGAGCTATCAAAGCAAATTACCTTTGAGGACTTTCTTATTCTTTACTGGCTGTCCAAGATCCACATTATTCTGTACACTGATCATCACTTGTTTAGCCTTTTGGGAAATTCTAAGTAAAGTGTCTTCACTGGATCCTGGTGATTGTTCTTTTTTCAAAAATAGTTTATTTAGCAACTTAGTTACTCCTTTAGCTGCAAAAGCTGTAGGCCTTTTTTTCTTCAAGATTTCAAGATAGGGTTGTCCTAGAAACTCAGTAATATCAGCCGGAAAGGTAAAATCTTTGAAGTAAGGCATGGGTTGAATCCTAGAGACCTCTTGAAGCAATACAAACAATGGCTCATACAAAGAAATCAACCTTCTTAAAACATCTTTATAGAGGACCCTAAAAAAAAAGGGACTCATAAACAAGGGGCTCATAAACTGGCTAATAATAATAATTTGCACAACATGTAATAAATTGCAGGATTCCAAACTGAACTGTATGGCTATCAAGTTCTGTTACTGTAGGTAAAAAATACTGTGTATTTGTAAGTAGTCAGATTAATAGAGCCCAACCAGAAAACTCAAAGTACAAAATGTTAAACAACTAGCTAAAGATGTATCAAAGGATGCAAACAAAAATTCTATGAGTATTATCTAGATCAGTGATGGCAGTCTTTTAGAGACAAGTGCCCAAACTATAACTCAAAACCCACCTATTTACCACAAAATGCCAACACTGCAATTAACCCTGAATACTGAGGTTTTAACTTAGAAAACTCATACATTAAGAAAACAACACACATGCCATAGGTTTGCCACCACTGATCTAGATGATAAGATTTCAGGCAAATTTCATGTTCAATTAGTTATCTGTAAATGCCTTAAGATAAACATATCTCATTGCTGTACTCAGCAAAAGTTAAATCTCTTTTCACTACAAAAAAAAAACAGGTTAAATATTTTAAAATAATGATTGGTTATTCAAATGTTATTACTTCTAAGTATAAGCAGAATAATAAACAAGGTTAAAAACAGTATGCAAGATCATCAGATTAAGCCATTAAACCAAGGTTTTCAACCACTAAAGACAAAGTATTTTTTTTTCAGTTTTGTTCACTCCAATTAAAGATAATGATTCAATTCTGAGTCTAAGTAGCCATTAAATCATTTTCATAATATGTATTACTGAGAATGTAACAGCGTGCCTCTTTAGTTTGCAAGTATTACTAGTGTTCTTTATATCAATAATACACCTCAAAAAATGGTGGCATTTCAAGTGCAAGAAAAGTCTACAGTGCATGTGGAAGGTCAGACTATTTCTCACTGCCATTAAAAGCAGAAACCAAGTGGCACAGAGAATCAAGACACCACCAGCACGGGACTCATTTTAAATGCCCCATTACAATATAATTACTGCCCACAACATTTCATTAGTCCAGTTCCTACATCTTAGGAGTTAATTTGTTTCGCCATTCGGTGTGAGATCAATCTCATGGGCTTCAGATAGGAAGCCTAATCTTTTGTCATAGTTATCAGCATCTGCCTTCCTAATCTACCCCAAGTAAACTGGTAAAATGAAGAAAGGGAACTCCTACACCTTCAACATATGAAATGAACTACATGAAATACTCGTAAGAAAACTAGGGTGAGGTACAGAAATGAAAAGATGTCAAAAGTATACACACCATAATCTGCTCACCAGCCCAACCATGACAAGGTTTAAAACAATGAACTCTTGCAGTCCTAGGTGTTTCACAGTCAAACTGGAGAATTAATTTAAGGTAGGAAAACAAAACCAAAGTAATTGAGTTTTGCATGTTACAATTATGAGAGAAGACATAAATTGGAGGTAAAAAGAACCTTCTTGAAGGCATTAAAGCCTTAAGACATGTTCCACTGCTGGATGTGGTAGCATATGCCTTACTCTCAGCACTCTTGAGAATCTGAGGAAGGAGAATCTTAAGTTTGAACCCAACATAGGCAACTTAGCAAGAACTGTCTCAAAAGACAAAAGAAAAAAAAGTTTAAAAAGGGCCAAGGATGTGGCTCAGTGTGAAGGCCTGAGGTTCAATGCCATGATACTTTAAAAAACAAAAATCCACAGCAAAATGTAAGTATATATACTCTGCTAGAGATCTATTATTAAATTTACTTTCTAAGATTAAGAATTTATACCTGTCAATGCTCTTAGATTAATACATGCTAGAAAGGAACAGGAAGTCTCTGACAAGGGCCATACTCAGCATTTACTGGAAAAAGGAGACCAAGACTAAATTTTAAGAATTCCCGCAGACCAGAACACTTATAGACTCTAGCTTAGACACAGAAGTACTGCCAAATATATATCCGAACAATTCCCACTCTCAACAAGGTATTTCAGTACATTCAAGGATACAGAAATGTCTTGCAGCAGCAATCCAACAAGCGGAGTAACAGCTTGCAGGCTCCTAAAACCTTCATCAACGCCAACTCCACCACTGGTTGGCTGGGGATAACACATACTTTGGTAGCTACACTCTGATTTTCACTTGACAAAAACAGAAAAGTATATTACATTCATTTTAAAATAAAAAGCATTTCTATATCTGTTTTCAAATGAAGACCTGCTTGGTAATAACCCACTGACATTTCAGTAAAACCTACTGTGACCCAGGTTTCAATATCATACTGGTTCCTCCCATATACCAATAAAGGTAAATTTACTACAACAAACACCAAGTGCCCCCACTGAAGTAAAATTTGTGCACCTGATGTATAATTGGTTATATCCCAATATTAAGCAGAAAAACTCCAAAGGGAGATCATGATCCTAGGATATCAAATTCCTACCCCATCACATCACAAGGCAATGAACCTACTTGGAAGAAAACAACTCAGGCAGGTCTTCAATCGAATCCTTCAAATTCATATTTTTCAAACGTTTTAAACACTGTTCAACCTGAAAAAGGAAGAGCAGCTCAAATTAACATGTACACAGCACAGGCACAATCACTGATAGGACTGGAAAAGCAAAGAAACCAGACTTTCAAAGTATGAAAACATGCTAAATAGCACAGGATCCATTTTTTTAAGAATAAAGAAATACAATGCTCAAATAATGGATTCTGGCTACAAATGTGCAATTTATCCAGCCCAACAGATCTGTCAGATTAAGTAATGCTCAAGAACTACGACATGCCAAAATGTGCCTGATGCTGTAACAGGACTCAAAGTACATATAAAGTAATTCTCAAGACTATAACTTTGCTGAGACAACATGAATTATGATAGTAAATTATGAAAAGAGTAAGTTACTAACAACTAAATTTCAACACTCTGTAAGTACTAGCTCAGAGAGGAAAGTGATTTAATCACTAATCACTGCAGGGGAAGGTCAGAAAGGCTAATTCTAGTAACTAGCTTTTGAAGGCAGAAAAAAAAGTTTTAAAGTATATAAAAGTTCTAATCTGTGAAATGTTAAGCAGATACACAGCCGCGGTAGTGGTGATAAAACCCAGCCAGCAGCAAGAGAAGCATGTGACATGCTAAGAGGTCCTGGAGAACAAAAACACATACACAAAACACATACGGTACCAAACACAGACTGTGGCGAACGCTGTAAGAGAATTACAAAGAAGAGTCCCAATAGCCAAGCAGAAAAAAAAAGAGGAATTCAACTTCACTACTAATCAGAAAAATGTGACTTGAAATGTTACACCTTGGAAAGACGATCACTACCAGGAAGGTTTAAAATGGAGCTTAGAGGATGAGGAAGCTTTTCACAGGCAGGCACAGAGGCTGGGCGTTCTAAGCACAGAGAGCCGGAAGAGCAAGGACTCGTAAAAGGAAACAAACGGTGAGCATGTGTATCCACTAGGAGTTCAGGTTGGCTGGAATATAACGTATTCCAGTATAGTCATATTTCATATTCTAAAGGTAAAAGTGAAGCCTGAGTTTAGACGGCTGAACAGACCAGACCAAAGCAGATCTCATAAGCCAAGCTAAGGAGACTGATCAGGACACAATGGAGAAGTACTAAAAATTAAAGTTGCTTTAAGATGATTAACCTGGCTCTGGTGCACAGAATATACAACAATGTAGGAAATATGAGGAGAGGAAACATAAATCAAGGTAATAAGACAGCTTGAAGATGACAAGGTCTAAATAAGAAAATGACAGATACAGAAAAGTTTTCACTTGCCAACTGACTTACCAAATGAGCTACATAAGAAAAAAATATAGACAACAGAATACTGAATTGAATGACTGGGTAATTATTCATAATCTGGAAGTGAAAGAGGAAGGGTAAACCAGTTTGCTTAGGTATGAGAAGACTCAGATAAAAGCTATCCCAAGAGAAGAAAAATTAGGGAAAGACCATGATGTTAGATCTTTCTTCCTTGAAGAATTTTTCATACTTTTTGCCTTAAATTATGAGTTTCATCTGTAAGGTTAGTGAGTAGGTGTATTTTCTCCACTCTTAGACATACAGCATCAGACACAGTGCCTGGCACAGCAAAAATTGTTAAAACTACTTGCAAGTAGCTCTGGCATATAATGAATAGCACACTGGACATCCAAACACTACTTACATAATTAATAAAGTGAATAAACAAATGAGCACCCACGGAACTCAGTTTAAGAGGTTCTCCTCTAGTGGCAGCTCCCGGCTGAAGTGCCCAATTTTGTCTTACACTCAAAAAATTACATAAAATCACTTTTTACCACAATGTGCTAAATGTATAATTATTCTAGCACACTACTGATTAATCATACATTCCATAATAAATGGTCTATAACTTTGTTCAAAATAGTTTTAAGATTTTATGTTCAGAAAATTGTTTCTTAATGTCTAACATTTTGTCTTGATCAAATCACTTTCTCTTTGAACTGGGCAAATTCACTGTTACATACACTGCACATATTTAAACATTTTTTTCCTTAACCCACTAAAAACGAATGGGAAAGAATTACTTTAAAAACTTTCTTTTGAACAAAAAAATTTTTTGAAATGGTTATTTAGGGGAGGCAGCAAGAGAGAGTCCACATGTAAGAGTGGTTGACAGATCTATAAATCACAAGTAGTTTACTGCAATTTCCACAAATTACAAGACAGTAAGCGGCAGCGTGAGCTACATCATGGCAAAATAGCGGGCTTCCTCCTCACCTGTTTGAGGGCCAAATGGGGTTTGTGGCGGCCCATTCTGTTGTGGTTGCTGTAAAGGATCGAACATAACACATCGGTTTCTGCATCTAACATTTGGCTCCTCAGAGACTGTGTGACATGATGGCATGCTTTAATTACAGCTGCTACACAAAGTTCTAAAAGAGAGATGTTTAATGAGACTTAGTGTGTATTTCTACATTAAGTTTAATATAAAATACAGTGAAAAAAGCACTTTTCCATATTTGATATAAAAAACGTTTTTAAAAGTTAATTAGGCTGTATAAACATAACAAAGGGTTCTATGTATGCTGAGAAGTTGGGAAACAGTACTAGATGACATCAACTCCAGGAAGTCATTGACAGAACATCACTTAGACATGAACGCATTTTATTTCTTTACATCACAGGTTACCATGACTGAAGTAATCTTTCCTGTGACGACTCTGTAGTCATTTGGGTACATTTAGGCAAATACCTTGAAGCTGGGCACATTATCTCACCTCTAAGTTCCCCATTTTATATGCGTGTAAGACAGAATGAATACATAGTTTTCTCAGTCAAAGGAACTGTACTTGGACACCACTTTACCACAGACAAGAATATGCAGCCTGTGCTCCATGTCTAGAGGTTCCACATCGCAGATTTAACCAACCTCAGATGGAAAAACTCGGAAAAAACTGCATCCTTAACTCTGTATGGACATTCTTGTCCTTAAACAATATAACAACTATTTACATAATGGCTGTACTTAATTACACTGTATTATAAGCAAAGTGGACTGTGAGGCTATGTAATAACACTACACCGTTTTATACAAGGGACTTAAGCATCTGAAAATTTTGCCATGGGAGGAGCTCCCAGAACCAAAAGCTACAAAGCACAACTCTTACATTTGGAAAGAGAAACCACCATGCCCACTGTAAATTATAGTATTTGCTGAATGACATAGCGGCTTGGGTGTTGCCTAATCCGAAAGGCTAAGAGAACAGATTAACAGCTCTAAGGGAAGCACCAGATCATCGCATCAGGTGGGTGGGAAGCACCTTTTCTACACAGCATGGGGAATTCTGTTATTGTCCCAAGTACTACATGCAAACAGGACTAACTCCCATGAGGATGTGGGACTGGGTAATTTCCCATGCATAATTGCAATTCTCTTCCGGAGTTCCCGAGCAGAGGAAGATGGCTCCGTAACCTGCATAGGATAGGGAGATACGGTAATTTGGTTGTACTTAATAATATCAACGTGCTAAAACAGTTAATAACTACTATCATTTCAGTGCTTATACCATACCATGTATTGTTCCAAATCTTTTTCTCATAAGATCAACTCTTTTATTCCCTAAATCAGACCTAGAAACTGGTACTGTTTTTATTCCCATGTGAAAGTGCACTGAAGCACAGAACCGTTGAGTATCCCTCAAGCTCCTACCTACTATGTTCCACTGCCTAAAACAGTCATCATACACTAGTTCACACAGCACTCGATCCGAAGTCTATACTTCAGGAGACTCTCGCATCACCCCGCAAGGGTCTGGGGAAACAAGCTCCGTCTTACAGACAAGGAGCCCAGGTCCAGAGGCATTGCGACTAAAGTGCAAAGTGCTTGGCTCTCGCCCCCAGCTCCCCCAGAGGCAGAAGGGGCGACCGCGGAAGCAAAGCCACTCCAGTTCCCGCACCCCTTCCCAGCGTGCCCCGGGCTCAGGAAGTCCCGCCCCCACACGTGCTTCCCGGCCCTCAGGCGCCCCGGGAAACGTCGGGCCCCTTCGCCGGACCCTCACTCACTCAAGGCGGCGCCGGGGTTCCTCGCTGTCACCGTGCTGCGGTTCCCGGCTTTGGGAATCATCACGCGGTTCCACGGCTCCGAGATTGGCCCCATGGCAGCAGCCATCTTACACGGCAGGGGAGGGCCTGGGGTAGGAGGAGCCGGGTGAGACCAAGTGGTGTGGCTTACGGAGGGGGGACGAGACCGAGTCCGAGAAGGGCGGGGCGGGGCCGGAAGGGGAGGGGCCGGGAGGAAGGGGAGGGGCCGGGAGGGTGGGGAGCATTCCTATGCGGCCCGCATGAGTGTCCGAGACAAGATGGTATTCCGACTTCTGCTCATCTTTATCGCATTAGTTCTGATAGTTCATTTAACCTGAGCCGTACTGATGTCTCCACCATCATGCTTAATGCTTCCACCACAATGTGGAGAGGGAACGTTCGTGCGTTTTGGAGATAGCCACGGTTCTTCATTCTAGCGCTGCCATTTACTAGCTCTGTGATCCGTGGAAAGTTACTTAATTCCTCCAGACCTCTGTATCCCAACGGGGAAAATGAGGGTAATAATAATAATAGCGTCAACCTCGCAGGGTGGTAATGTGCTTCAGAACAGAACAGGGCCTGGCTTCAAACATTTACTTAATTAAGGAGCATGTAATGGAGTCTCCCCTGTTGCCCTCGTTCTCTCTCTCTTTCTGCCTTTGCAGGTACTGCTTCCTCTATCTGGACCATCTCTACAAAACTATTGACCTAGGGTCATTTTTGATACTTCTTCCCTTTTTTTGTCTTTTTGAGACAGAGTCGCAATGCAGTTCAGGCTGGCCTTGAACTCACTTTGTAGCACAGGCTGGTCTGGAACTCACAACAATCTTCCTGCCTCAGCCTCTGGAATGCTGGGATTACAGGCATGCACCACCACACCCGGCTGATAATTCTTCCTAAATACCTCGTCCTCACTCCATATCTTTATAGAGAGATCCTTTAATGTATTATAGCCCTCAGCACACTGTGGGCCTGTATACATATTAGTTTCCTCTTGCAGCTGTAACAAATTACTACAGACTTAGCCAACGGCTTGAAACAATAGTTATGTGTGTGGAGTTCAGAAGTTCCAAATTATACATACTGGACCCAAGTTGATGCGGCTGGTTCCTTCTGAGGGTCTAGGTGGGGTCCAAGGGAGAATCTTTCCTTGTTTTTTGTTTTGGTTTTGTTGTCGTTCACAGCCTTGGGGACTGAACCCCGGGCTTTGGCCCTGAGCTACATCCCTTCTTATGTATATGTATTTTTTATTTTGAGACAGGTCTCCCCGAGTCACCAGGTTGGTTGAGTTACTAAATTGCTGGGCTTGAACTTCCAGTGCCCTTGCCTCATCCTCCCAGAGTGCTGCGTTACAGGGGTGCGCCACCACTCAGTGTGTTTGTTTGCTTTTTCTAGCTTTTGGCAACTGCGCGTGTTCCCTGGTGCGTGTTCTCTTCCTCCATGCGCGTAGTCAGTGGGATAACACCTCCCGGTGTCCTCTCCCACTTTTCTCCTTTTCAGGTACCAGAAGGTGCTAGCAAGGATGGGGTCAAGTGCTTAGATAAGAGGGTTGAGTTGAAGTTCAAAATGCCTTCACTGTCTGAGCCAGGAAGAAAACAGAGAGAGCTGTAGGTAAGGGTCTGCTGGGGAACGGTAATGAAAAGATCTGAGGGGGCCCAGGAAGGAGAGCTCTGTGTACTCAGTGGGAGAGGGTTTAAGATCACTAGGAAGAGTGGAGGGCAGGGAGGTGGAGGGCGGGAGGAGCAGTGAGTATGGAAGTCAGCGCTTCTTGAACTGGGCACCGTGGAAGGAACACGGGCTACATTAAGGATACCTTAAGAAGTTAGGTTGTAGGATCATGCTTTAAAATTACCAGACTACCAACAAACAGCAACAAGGAAAAAGACTGTCACAGATACAAATGACTATTACATACATAGAACCCTGCCTATCTCATTAGTAATCCGAGAAATCCAAGTTGAGGGCTGGGGATATAGCTCAGTGGAATAAGCGCTTGCCTTGCAAGCGCAGGGTCCTGAGTTCGATCCCTAGTACCGCAAAAAAAAAAAAAAAAATCCAAGTTGAAATAAATCTGAGGTACTATCAAATACAGAGTAGGAAGCACTTTGCCCTGTGTTCAGGGCTCCTGCCCCAGCCCCTAGAGGTGGTTCACAATTTGAAAAAGTGTTGTAACTATAAGTATGTGTGCATATGAGTTGGGAGTGTTGATTTTCATTAGTAGGGATTAAACCCAGGGTCTTGCATTGATCTGCATCCCCTGCCTTACTTATTTCTTTAATTATTTAATTTTATTTTGAGATAGTATCTCAGTAAGTTACCCAGGCTGACCTTAAACTTATGATCCTCCTGCCTCAGCCTCTTAAGTAGTTGTTTTAAAATACTTTATTGGGATTGTTTTGATAAAGCCAGGTACTTGCAGAAAACAAAATATAAGGAACAGTATCTACTTGATACAA
Source organism: Dinomys branickii (assembly GCA_004027595.1). NCBI lineage: Eukaryota > Metazoa > Chordata > Mammalia > Rodentia > Dinomyidae > Dinomys > Dinomys branickii. Next base: position 69,952 of record PVLD010001927.1, read on the forward strand.
AAATATCTTAAATTTTCACCTAACTTTTTGCCCAATAAGTTCACAGCTGTTGACATAGTGTAATACAAGAACTATGTAAGCTCCTGGGATCTGCCCAGCATCAGACAGAAAACATCCTTTGTGTCATCAAAATGCGTAGCAACCAAGGAGGAAGGCTTGCTTTCCACGTGTCACAACCTGGTGATGAAATACCAGGGAACCAGGGTATCCTTGGTACCCCGCAGTCTGGAATACGCAGATTTCAAGCCTTAGGTTCTCAGCCATCAAGTTAGTACAGATTCTGGTCAGGGCCTCTGCCCCTGGCTGGGCTTCCAGAGCTGTCATGCTAGAAAGATGAAGACAGGACAACCAGTAACAACAAGTAGTGTTATGGCCCCCCGGGGAGGCTCCGGTATCCAGTTCTCTAAACGAAAGGCTTTTATTTTTTAAGCAATGTAGAAAACTGTATGTGTAGTGTGTTTCCATGAAAAATATAGATGTACACACTGAGGGAAAAGTCAAGAAGGAGCTCAACGGAGGTATTACCAATGATCATTTTTCAGCAGTAGGGTAGATTTTTTTCTTCTATGACCCTATTTTTTTCTAGTTGCTGTTGTAATGAGAACAAAATTCATTTTAATATGGAAATATTTTGCACCAAAATCTTAAGAGATGTGTGTATGTGTTGTGAGCATGTGCGCATGTGTCAGTATAGTCACATATACTTTTTGGCATAGTCACTTGTGACCTGTCCTCTCCAATCCCATGTTTCTCTTATGCTGGGACTGGGACTCCAAAGTACCGTGGGTCTTTGCGGGCTGGTCGTTATACCAATACCGGCCAGTAGAGGGGGGTAGAAGGCAGGAGGAGAAGAGAAGTTACTTGGCTGCCTTACTCCTGATCCTGTTGCCCAGCAAATGCTCCAGGTAAAGCCAGTTCCAGTCCCTGACTCTTTTTGATGTTTCTCAGAGCTACTTTCCAGAGACACTAGAAGCACCTGGATGATATTATCTCTTCCGAGATCTGAGTCTCAATTCTGCACTTCCCTGCAGAAGTCTAAAGTCTGATAACTCCAATTCTTTGTCTTGTTTCCTAAGTTCCTGTGGAGCAACTACTTTTACAGTTATCTCTGTGTTACTTCAGTGTACTAGTTTTGTATTTCAATCTTTGACATCCATTTAGCCAGTTCTCTTTATTCTGTAACTTCTCTCTATCACGTGAAATATACCCTATATTTTCTATTTTCCTAAAGGTCTCTGACTGATACAATATTTGGAATCAGAAATGGTCCCAGGGCACAGTTTTGAATATGGTATTCTATAGTTGGTGTGACTGTGTCCTTAGGTTTGAGTTCAGTAATGACCTCTTCATCCAAGGGAAATAGGATATGAGAAATTATTGTATGGATTTGAGAAGTCTATCATACTGTGGTATATGAAAAAACTTTCGAAGTCCACCGGAGACCAGAAGACCTTTGACAGTGATGCTGCTAAGCTCACTGGAGAGCCTACAGAAAATGGCAAGCCTGGGTCTCTACCTCTTAGTGGAAGTCACGGAAGAACGAAGAGCTTCTATGAGAGCCTTAAAAGAATCTTATAGTGGGAGGGCTGGTTTTGACTGAAAATTCAATTCTGTGGGTTCCAGAATTGCAAAGTAAATGGAATTTCGACTCAAATCTCATGTATGAAAGGTAGGGCGCTTATTGGTAAGAAGGGCTGTGGGTGTTGGAGCAGGACCATCTAGCTGGACTGAGGAAAAGCTGGAATCTTGGAGCAGCCTGGGTGCGTGTGCCTGAGGAGACTGGTATGGAGGCCCTGTAACGGTCTCAGGATGCAAGCCGGCCACTTCTCATCAGGCCTAGGATTACATCTAGAGTCAGGTCTGTTTGCTCCAGGGGACAAGTACAAAGTCTGGCATGGGAAGGAATACTTCAGAATAATTGCAAAGGGTTGTTTTAGCAGCACAAATGAAGTGCTATTAGATTTTAACGTTATTACACCACAGGGGATGGAATATTAAGCACTAAACTAGGCCAGGTATACTGATAGAATGTCAAACTGTGGGCCATCATATGAGTTACTAGAGAGTAGCTAGCTGTGTTGTCTGCATTTAGTGAGGTTAAGATGCTAGCATTTTCCTGTCATGGTGCAGAGGGAGGAAGCCAAAGGCTTGGGGAAATTGATGTATTGGGTTGGGGATGTAGTCTGTGGTCTGCACACTCACCCCACCCCCAGAAATCATGTCCTTTGAGAGGACTCAGAAGTCATCCCTTTCACCAACACATTGAGAAATACCTTAAGGAGAAGTTGCCAATATCTTCACAGTATTCTTGGTGATAGTTGTTTTCTGTGGGTTACTGTTATAAGATGCTGCCATTGAAATGGACTTCCTGATGTCAGTGGGGATGGTACAATCCCACAAGGACAAAGACCAATTGGCAATGATTAACTAGCAGAGGCAAAATTAGTGCATTTACTGTAATAAGCAATAGGAACAAGATGGCAACCAGATTTTTTTGCAGAGCAGGGACCATTAGTGGTGTCTAATTGATCAGGGTATAACTGGAGTTAAATAGATTATAGCCAATTACAATATCACTTTATATTATAGGAACCATAAAATTGACTTGAGCACTAAAAAGGAGGATATGGCCTCTTACTCAGTTTCCAGACTTAAACAAGTTTGATAACTTTGATGAATGGGGAACAAGGGAAGGATGTATGTCATTGTCATTTGTAGTAACAAAATAATGTTACATTTATAAATATGATTGTAATCTAGGACATACCACCCCGAAATAAGGCACTTTGGAAACTGAAAAAATCATGGATGCAAGGTCATTCTTTAACCTTTTCCTAGCTTTGTGTGAAAGCTAGCTGTAAAATAATTCTCTGACTACTGCCCTGAAAGTTGGTAATAAAGTTCTCTGTGACAGGTCTTGCGCTATACCTGGGGGGAGGCAATGAAGGCATAGAGGCCTGAACCAAGAGGTCTTGCTGAGTTCCTCCCGTTTTTTTGTTTTTGTTTGTTTTTTTAACCAGGGCCCATACTACCTTTTGTCCACAACTATGAGTGATTAAAAACTGTGAATGTTTCAATTTTTAAAATTTATTACAGCGAAAGACACGTTGCTAATTCCACTCAAACTACACCCCCTTTCTTTGAATATACTTCTTGTCACTTTCTAAAGCAGTTCTGGAAATCCTGTCTAGTGAATTGTCTTCACAATGTGTGACCAAAAACAGTGAGTGCCACTGCGTGCTGTCCAATGGAAAGGCAGGCTTGTAAAAACGTTGCATGTCCACATCCATTTTATTCAGCAGATCGGGTTCCGTGCAACTTCTGGCTCTCCTACCAGTGCAAAACTGACCATGAAATTAAAGCTTTGGAACTGATTCAGGACATCAAAAAAGCTATCAGAGTGCAACAAAAGACATTCCTATCTGCTTCTTTCAACCAACTTAGTATAAAACATACATACAATTTTCCCTTAATATTTAAGTCAACACTTTTTAAGCCTCCAATATCACACGTAACTTTGATTAAATAAGTTTGTTGTACTTGTGTCTTTTCAATCCTGTCTTTTGTTATGCGGGGGGTCAACTGTGAACCTTAGAACAGGCAAGGAAAAATGTCGCCTTTTTCTCCCTATAATATCCACATGTCTATTATTACATTAATAGTATCCCTTCGTTATTGTGGCTGATCAAGTCCACAGTCTCCCAAATGAGTGGACAAGGAAGACTTAAATAAATGAGACAATTGAAATGATCTCAGGGATCCAGGAGGGTTGAACCCTATTATAGATTTCAAGATTATCTGGGTTGAGACCAAGACTTCCCTGAGCCTCCTGTATTTATTAGGTTTTCAAATGAAGGAGGGGGACACTGAAGAAAATGCAGGACTCTGGGCAGTACTTGGGAATCCCATTACAGAATTCTCCAAGTCATACTTACGTTAATTTAGGAGAACGATGTTATCTCCAGAAAGACCTTCACTGCAAGAGTGAGATGCCTGCAACTAGTCTCCTCTAGTTAATGGGGGTTGGAGTCAAATGTCATCTGCTGTGACCTTATCTTGTCCTTTAAGGCCTCATGGCTTCACCCACCATTACAGGCCTCAGTAGGGACCAGTGACTCACTTTGTAAACATCCTCATTCCTGGGTGGTCTGAGTACTTCTAGGAGATCTAAGACAGCTTCCTTTCACACATCTCTTATCCCTACAGAGGTGAAGGGTAGGTTAGGATGTTGAATCTCTCTTTTCTTATGGTATTAGCTGGTCTCACACCTATGTTTGGGGCCTCAGTTCTTCCCCATGTGGCTTCTCCTACATAACATCTCATTTTCTAGGACATTGTTCAACATAGATCCTTTCTTCCAGTAGGATAATACGGACAGTATCTCATTTTCTAAGACCTGCCCCCACAGAGGCTCTTTCTTCCCATAGGATAAGCTACACTTCTTTAATGTAGTAGCTGGGCTCCAGCTTGGGCAAAAGCAGATGCTACAAGGCCTCTTGGCATCCAGGCTCAGGAATCCTCAGATGCCTTTTCCATCACATCCCACTGATCAAAACAAGTCATAAGGGCAGCCCAGATGTAAACATCGGGAGCATAGACTCTATCCTTGTTCTAAAAAAAGTACACATATGGCAAAGAAGTGTGAACATGGACATGTGATTCACTCACTGGAGGCCATTTTTAACAATCACTACACTGCCATAGGAAACATTTCTCTTCAAAACTGTACTATGCCCATGGAATGACAATTATGGTAGATGAAATAGCTATAACAGATCTGAAAATATAAACATAATAAATTCTCATCTACATAGTTTTCACTATAAGGTTATTCAAAAACATAGGCTCCTTCCATTCTGTAACCAGAATCTTCTAGGGCCTTGTGCTCATCTGAATCCACCTAGAGGAAAGGGAACTGATATGACAGAAAAGACGCACTTGCCTCCTAAAAGCATTGACCCAGGAATGGCCCTCATCACATTTATTCAAACCCACTGGCTACATCTAATTGGAAAGATCCTAGAAATGTAATCTAGCTACATACCCAAGAAGAAAATGGATTTTGTTGAACAGGTAGATTCTGCCACATTTTTAAAAATCTGTGATGAATGACACAGAGAAATGTTCACATTAAACCAATACAAGAGATTATAGAACTGTTTGTACAATAGTACTCCAAGTTCCAGAAAGGACAAAGAGACAAATATCTCTGGAGAGAAAATGATGCCAAGATATTACAGTACTAAGTTATTTTTCGTTAGTAACAACAAAGAAGAGTTTAAATTTCTAAATTTTAAAAATTTTGTTCAATTGTAATGGTCGATACATGTGTCAACTTAAGAAATTTGGAAGCTTAACCAAGTAACTCAGCAGTTGTACATCTGGGGTATAGAGAACATGCCCTAGGGTGGCTGTTTGTGGTCTGGATATTGTAATGGTTGATTCATTGTGTCAATTTGAGAAGTTTAGAAGTTGAATTAAGTGACTCAGCAGGGGACCAGGGTCCTCACTTTGTAAACATCCTCACCCTGTGCAAGAGGGCAGGGAGATGGTGTGAATGCTAGGGTGGCTAGCCTGCTTACAATGTGAGAGGAAAAGAGGCTTGCTCCTCCCTTTTTTTGCTTTTGTTGCTTTTGCTACCTTCTGCCATCACCAATGCTTGCCCCTCAGCCCTGCCACCCTGCTTTGGAGCCAGCTGATTACCAACTGAAGCTTCTACAAACTGTGAATACATTCTCTCATAAATTTAGCAAGGGACAGTGATTAGGATCCAGAGCCTGCCCACCAAAGCCACTCTACAGCAGCCATTCGTGACATTTCCATCTGAGGATCTCACTACAAAAAAGTGTTTTTCACAACCAAGATTAAGGTATCAGGAGCACAGTTTTCCTTAACCAAGTCACCTCTGACCCCCAGCATATCCCAGAAGCCAACACAAGGGTCTCTGGAGCCTGCTCCATCCCCAGAATCAGTTCCTTACTATGAAGAGATTAGGAGCAGGGACTACCTCTATGATGAGCTCCTAACATAGTGAGACCGAGCAGGTAGAGGCACCAGGTGGATTCAGGCCTTGGGTATGAATTCCCATAGACCTGGGATCCTGAGGGAGACCGTGAGGCGGCACTGTGATAAGGAAGAGGCTAGGGCAAAGGCATTCGCCTCAGTCACGTTCCTTTTCACAGAGAGAGTGATCTTGTAGACAAGCTCCTCTCCTTCCCAGGTCCTCTGTCACCCCAGCCACTTCCCAATACTCTTCTCAGGTAACCTTCACATCGACTTCATTTCAGTCGTGACATTCTCAAGTCGCGGCCCAAGTCTTGTGATCAAGCAGAATTGTTTCAGCTCTAAAGTCGCTATTTCAGACATTTCCTTCTAATTACAGATCCCTATTTTTCAACTTTCCTACTCAAGCTACTCCATATAAATTAGATTCGCATTTATCTCTTTTTCCTGGGTGCACAGCTGGCATACTTTTCCCAGCCTCTCTTGGATTAATGCAGCAAAATCTCTAAGGATGTCATTTACTAGTGCTTTTAAGTAGCAGCAGCGACTCTTCCACAAGCCCCTTCAGAAGAGAGCAAACCTCCAGAGCAGGGCAAAACCACAGGATGGAATTAGAAAGCCGGGGCACAGGAGGAGCCCTGCTCAGGCCTGCAGGTGACCTAGGAATGAATTTCTACCCGAAACTGAGATGCAGTCGCTTAACTAGAAGTTAAGTCACCAGCTCAAGGTCGCATGGCAACTATTCAGGGGAGACCAGGTTCAAATGCCTCACGCTGCACCAGATGGCCGCACCCTCATGGCCAGGTTATTCACCTTCATGATGCTCTGCTTTGTTATACACTGAGGATTTCTTTTCTTATATACTCTTGTTACACATTAAGGGTTTTGTAGTTGATATTGTTTTATTTTTGGTGATGCTGGAGCTCAAACTCAGGGCCTCTTACACACTAAGCAAACACTTGATCACTTAGCTACATTCTCAGCCTGAGAGTTTTTACTCCAGTGGTTAGTCAAGTGTTGCCAACCAGTAAAAGTTTCTTTTTCATTTTTTAAGAAAGAAGATCATGTCTTTGGTACCATTACGTTACAGTGCTTAGCATATAAACATTTACCAAATTCTATGCCTTAAATATTGTGACTACTAAAATTCATATATTAAAATCCTAACTTGCAAGGTGACGTTAGGGCCTTCCTTTTGGGAGCCAATCAGGACGTGAAGTTAGGAGCCCTCACAACTAGAGTTAGTGCCCGTCTACAACAGGCCCAAGGAGCTCATGTGTCCCTTTTACCTTATGAAACCACAGTGAGAATCTATAAACCAGAAATGGGATACCTCCTCCAACAAACACACACACGCACACAGAATCTGCAGGAAGCTTGATCTTGATCTTGGACTTGCAGCCTCCAACACTGTGACGAGTACATATTTGTTGTTTATAAGCCACCTAGTTTATGATATTGTCATTCTAAACAACTGAATGGAGTAGGACATCAACTGAATAGCAGTGGTGGCCAAAGGAAGAGGTAGGGACAAAACTCAATAAAATATAGTTACATCTCCTCCCTTCTTTAACTACTTTGTTGTGAGAGGAATATGAGTGTTTTGAGGAAAAGGGTACAAATCTTTTCATATGTAAAGGACAGAGGTCCATCAAAAATTGACCAAGTCTGAACTGTCCTTTATGTTCATATTTTAAACAATACTTGAATGGGAGAGATTGTTTATGTGGCCCTTACAAGCTGTCTCTAATTTATTTTCCTGAGGAAAATCATTCCTCAGGAAGAAATTATCAAATTTCTGCCATATAGGAAGATTTTACGCCCAAGGCCTATTCATCCTTTAAGTCCTAGTTCAGAGGCCCCTTGTCTTACCCAAAAGCTGAACCCTCATCTCACCTCACCTCCTCCTCTCTTGTGCTTCTGCCTTGTCTGCTTGTTCTTAAGGACTCCTCAGTTCTGAAAGCACCTTCATGCAGGTAAGGCTTTCTCCCTCAGTGCTGGAACGTGGTACTCAATAAATACTTGTTGAGTAGATACTCAATGGCTCATTTGGCTCCTGAATAAAGAGGCTTCTACTGTAAGCCAAGCACAGTACTGGCCTGGCACTAAGAATTTCTTTTCAAAAAAAGAAAAAAGTACAATAGCATTAGAAGTCACTGGAACACATTTGAAAAGCTCACCCTACACCGATCCCTATTATGTTTATATTACACATACTAGTCCCCAAACTTTTGATTCTAAAAATTATCCCTCCTGTATATTTGACTTAAAATGCTTTCTTCTCCATTGAGATTTGAGAATTTTGTCCCTTTAGTGACCTGAAAAAAAAGTTCTCTTTTCAGATGTAATTTGCACACAAAGTCTTAAGGAGACAGCCTTTCGCTTCCATTGAGGGTGAGAGCGATAGGACGAACGTGTTTCATTTGAATTCCTGAAGGGAATTTTGGCTTGGAATTTAATCTGAATGGATAGGTTTAAGCCCTAAATTAAGACCTGGAATATAGAAGAATACATTTCCTAGGTCAAATGCTAACCCTAAATGTTGAAAGCCAGCCTCTTTACAAGGGTCTTATAGTTATCCCCAATATGTGACATGATTGTTGAAGAAAAGTTTGGAGAGAGAAATGAGAAGTTCCCAGTAAACAAAATCTAACTAGGTGAGATTGAATGTCTCACAGCTGAGAAATCAGACTCTTAGAGTACAACTGTTCAAATGTCATTCATTTAATATATCTTTTGTTTATAGCATTTAGATTCACATTTCAGCGTGGTTGAAGGGCCTGAAATTATGAATGGTTTGTTCAGTACCCATCTTTTCCATCAGAGGGCAGCAAGCGGCTATGCCAAGTTTACCTTCTCCCGCTTGATCTTCCTGACTGCACTAAGGAACCCGTGATCCCAGCTGCGCAAACCTCAGACAGAATGGAGACAAATCGATTTATCGATTGGCAGAGGAGCTTCAGATAATCAAAGAAATGTCTCACAGGCAAAATAGAAGCATGATTTCAAAATTTGGTCCCTAAGGAGGAAAACTGTGACCTGAAGGCTTGTTTTGGATGAGAGTGGTGTAGCCTAAATTTATTTATACGATCCTGGAAATGACTAGACTTTTTAAAAGTTGATAGGTAATTGGATGTATTTTCTCTGTATTAAAGACTAAGTGCACAATAATCGGACTTGGAGAAATGAAATCATTATTTCTAGAATTTCACAGCCTTGAGGCAAAATATCCAAGTCAAATTTATAAGGTGCACAGGGACCTGATTGCTTGCTTTGCTTTCTTCTGTCTTGCCAATTACCTCCCGAGAGCTGGGCATGGATCAGTAAGATCCCTCCAATGCAACTGCCAGCAAGTCTGTGCCTGGCTTAGCAAGTTTCTGAAAAGGTACCACGGCCTCCACCCTCGAGGTCCTCTAATGGAACATAACACCTGAGAACTACGCTAGAGGCAGAGCCAAGCTGCATTTTAGTGTCTGCTGCTGAACCCAGGAGCCATCTTTTCTGCTGGAAGAAAAGGCTGGTACTGGGGTCCTTCAAGTCCTTCCTTTTGGGGCTAAAATAGTAGAGAAAGCTCATTTCTATGTACCCAAAATTTCTCAAACATTCATTATCTGTGCTCACAAAACACATGTACGTGAAGATCCCAGGAGAAACAAAGTCCTCAGGACAGTAATCTTCCTAAAAGCTATCTCTTTCTCGGTACTTACTGCTATCTAGTCTCATAAAATCTACCTAGGAGATGCTGGGAGAGTGTGACTCACAAGTATATGAGAAAACATGTACAGCCCAATAGGAATTATAGGCAAATTATGAGACACTCGAGTGTGACAAAGTGATACGTGGGGCCACAGCTAACTTGGGCAACTCCGGGATAAAAATTAATGTTAAAATTAGCAGTGAAGCTCTCCCTCTGAAAACCTCCTACTGTGAGAACAGGAATATTTGGTTCCTCTGTCTGTCCCAAATGTCCAGAATGTGGCAGGTGCTCAGTATTTGTTGAAGGAAGAAAATACTTAAATGTACCACATCAGAGATCTACATTCCATCCCTCCGTGAGTCCATTTTCAATGGTCTTTGTCTCCCTTCAGCCTTAAAACAGACTACGGTTTCCTCCCAGAACGCTGGCTGAAGTAGATGCTTGTGCGTAGAGCCGTGTTACGCGCCTGTTACCAACAATTACATGAGGAGCAGCAAGACACCTTAGAGAAGCTCCTGGTCACCGATACTGACTAACCAAGTGGAAAGTTCCCATTTTATGTTCTTTCATATTTTCTCTGGAATACAGTTGCTGAACTTAGCAAATAAAGATTCAGGGTGTTCCATTAAATTTGAATTTCAGGTCAATGAATTTAACACGAGACAAGCTTACACTGCAAAAGTATTCACTATTTATCTTAAATTCAGAACTTGCTGCACAGCCTGTATTTTAACCGGCAGCCCTGCTAAGGAGTACACCCTTTGTGAGCTTAAGGGTGGGCGAAGTGCACAGCTCTCTTTTCTTTCTGGCCACAGGAGCTGCATCTTTTTAACCTCCCTGTCTAAGCCATTGTCATAGGATAACAGTGGATTCCATCAACTCTGTTGAAATATACCATTAAACACTCCGGTAATTGAAAATGTTCCCTGAGCTCAAAGTTTCTGTTTTGTTTTGAATGTATGTTTTTGTTTCCAGGAGTATGAACCTATTGTGTTTGCCTTAAGATCTCATCTGGTTCAGTGCCAGGTACTGATGTTGTGGATGGTCCCCTGGTTCCTTTGCCCTCTGGAGAAGGCTGGGCCCAAGACGCTGCACGAGAGGGTAAACTCTGTGTGAAATATCCTTTCTGTCACCTGAGGCGTCAGGTACTTTGATGCTGCTCAAAGGTAGCTCCTCATTCTCTGCTTTGGCACACTCAGACTCCCATAGCCAACTTCAGCTGGGCAACTGGCAAGAGGGATGGCCACTGAGTGGCCGTGAGTTGCCTTCTTTTTTGAGGGGTATGTTCCTAGAGTGGAGTGGAACTGTGGGTCCCAAGTTGCCTAGCATACTGCCACTGTGCCGTGGCGCTCATGGATGCTGTCAGTTAGGAATTTCCAATACCATGTGCCTGGCTTTCCAGAGATGGAAACAGCAGCAGGACAGGTAGGGATAAGTCCTCCAGAACAGGGGCCAAGGGCTGCTAGCCAAGGTGTAGAAGTGCTGGCCCTTCCCCAGCCTTTGGTGGTAGGAAACATTGGTGGGCTCATGCGTCTGAGTCAAGATCTACCCAGCGTGGGGTGCATCTACAGAGGAGAGGTGTGTTGGGAGCCGCTGGAGCTGGGTATTGGTCATCTGTGTGAGGGCAGGACAGAGCCAGAGGGCCTCAGGCAGTCAGGCTGCCTCAGTATTGGAAAAAGCATCCTGCCTGGACAATTACAGCTGTTAGTCACTAGGGAACATTACCTCTCCTGGTACTAACTTTGCAAGAGTATAAATAAACAGTCAGTCCTCTTGCCATCAGTAAGAGGTAGCTCCCCCTGACCCAGCTCTTCCCTCTTGTCCTTATTTTCCTCACACCCACCACCCTTTCTCTCCAGGGTACAACAGGAGAGCAACGAGGTTCCCTACAGAATTGGTAGCTTCCTGAACGTTTTGTGGGCTCCCAAACCTTTTCTGAAAAATACTAGGAACTTCTATTCTTGGGGGTCCCAGGATGCTGTCTGTTGATAAGTCTGGAGCCACCAGCCCCTGGCCTCTGGGGTCCCTGAGCAAGAAGGTATCCTCTACCCCCTCCTTCTCTGAGTATGTGCGAGAGGTGCAGATTCTGAGCCATGTCAGGATTTTGTGAGGTCAAAGTTTTGAGAACTATAAATAAGAGCCTTAGTAATCATTACTGAGCAAAAAGTGTGCCCTGAACTGGACAACTACTCAGGAAGCTGAAGAAGGAAGATAACAACTTCGAAGCCATCCTGGACAACTCCAAACACAATTTTTTAAAGATGTGCCCTATACTGTGCCTCTCCTGTACATTAGGAAACAATTTCTGTGAAGATGTCTTTGTTTAGAACATTGAAAATAGGCTCAGCAGGTCTCATGCCCCTTTCGTAACCTCTGGTCAATTATCACTGTCTTCGCAGAGTGGATCTAACACCCAGTGCTGGGATGGGCAGGGGTTGATAGCGGAAGAGCATGAAAAAGATGGCACTAAATGATCAGTAGGTGAGCCCAGCTTTTACAATAGGGCTCAGAGGTGATCCCCAGACTTCTGCTTGTGGACATGCAGAATTATTCCCAGATCATAGCCAGTCTTTCCTGAACATCCCCACCTACTGTGACTCTACACAAGTGCGCGGACCCAGCTTACAATCTCTAAATAACTGGTCCACTTTGACTCTAACCTCAGCCCTGAAACCTCAGTGGATAGATAACCTGGGGCTTTGAGATGAGGTGAAGTGGAAGAGGGGCCAGGGCCAGAGGACTCTAGCCAGGAACCAGCAAATAGATCCCTTTCCATTAAACTTCTCTGTTTAAATTATATCAATGCTTAAATTATAAAAATCTTAAGATAAAATGCTCTTTTATAACTTGTAAGCATCATCACTCTATTGAATTATGCTATAGAGTACCCTTGAATCAAATGAGGCCAATTAGTGAACATAAATTCCTATCCCAAAAACCTTCATGGTACTATATGGCTTTTAAGTCCTTTCCATTTTTATCTCCTGCTTCTTTCTAAAACTACAATTCTTTGAGTTTCTGAACCTTGGTACTTTTGACATTTTGTTGTTTGTTTTTTTTTTTTGGTACGAAGAATTAAACTCATGACTTTGTGCTTGGCAGGCAGTTGCTATGCTGCTGAGCTATATCCTCAGCCGATGTTTGACATCTTGAATTCTGTGTCTTAGGAGGCTTTTCTGCACACTGCAGAGCATTTAGCAGTATCTCTGCCTCTGCCCACTAGGTTCTAGTAGCATGTCTCCTCCTCTGAAGTCACAACAATTTAAAAACGGAGAAATTGCCAAATGACCCCTGGGAAGGAACATCACTCCAATAAAGAGCCATCAGGAGGCAAAACCATGCTCACTGAAAACTTCTCTCACCCATAAGACAATATTCCCTTCTATAGGCACGTTTTCACGTGCCTTCCCCCAACAAACACACACACACACACACACACACACACACACACACACACACACACACACTTCTTTTTATTTCCTTTACTTGAAACAGTCTGCTTTTACCCTTTCCATTGACAAAATTGTGCTTATTCTTTAAAGCCTAAATAAAATACTACCCTCTGTAGCTCTCCGTGCCGTCTTAATTTCCGGCACACATCTTTATTTGTAATAATAGTGTTCACCATATGAAGTTTCAATTGGTTATGCACCCTTCCTTCCTTCTTCTAAGAGGCTGTAAATTCTTTAAAAGCAAGGACTGTATATACACTCAGCCAAGGATGATCTTCTACCTGTGAATGCATTCAGGTGCTGGTGGTGGTGGAGGTGGGTTGTGTGTATGTGTGTGTGTGTGTGTGTGTGTGTGTGTGAGAGAGAGAGACAGACAGGCAGGCGGGCAGACACAGACAGAGAGACCTGAAAAATATGTTACTCAAGAAAACATATTTTTCTTTGAAGCCTAACTCAAAACTTTAAGCTATGCTATCAACTACATTTTCTAGAAGAATATGTAAATTTTAGAAGCCACCAGCTAGATTAATTTTATTTATTCTAGGCCCAACTTGACTTCTGTCTCTAGCAAGTCTAGATTACTGGGTTTTTTTCTGAATCTGCACAGGACCTGCCCATCTCCACAGCGTTGTACACCATTGTGGGAACAGCTGCCTTCACCTAGAAAGTTCTGCTCTCGTTTCTCCCTACCAAAAGCCTTCTCAAGCACCATGTGCACTATTCACAACCTAGACCCAACACAGACCCAACATACCCAATACAGACATCACACACGTGTGTGCACGCATGTGATCTCTCCCTTTGAAAGCACTGTTGCCTTCTCTCCTTTTCTAGCTGTCCTCATTCTCTGCCTCATGCCTAACAGTCCTCTCTTAAGGATGGTTCTACCGATAGGACACGAAGATCGTGTGACCCTCTTTTACTTCTGAGGCTCCTTGGAGAGTGATTCACGCATCCCAGGCACTGAATATGTATTCGTTGAATTGAGTAGAAAAACCGGCTGTTGTTGTAAAAACGCTGAATTAATATTCAGAGACATGTAGTTCAGTGTAAAAAAGCAAGTGCTGTGATCCCATCAGAGAGAAGATGAATTCATGTAGCTTGGGAAAAAATGAGGAGGCATTCACAACAGTCCACACGTAATGAAAATATCACTCTCGTGGTAACAAAAGTCACAGAAATCATATCAGACTAGCCCCGTACAGGTGTTGGTATCTAAGCAGAAATGACGGGGCAAGGACAAGAGAGGAGTAAAATATAAATAATACGGTCAGTTCCCAAGCCGAAGGTTCTGGGGGCTAATGACTTCAGCATTGGAGATGCCCGTGGTCTCACTCAGTGAAAAGGTCACAGAAACAGTTTGGGAGTCTCCAGCTGAGGCTATGGGAAGAGACGGATGACTGGGGCTTAGAATCTGGGATAAGAGAGGATTAGAAGGACTAAGAGGACAGCGAGCAGGGGGAGGGGGCCTCTGCAGAGTGCAGTACTACGGACATGAAGAGGTAATCTCAATTCCAGCACTGTAACATTTCCAGGATACGAAGGTTGCAGAAGGTGGGGTGAATGCAGGCCAGAGATGGGCCAGCGGGTGTGTTGATCTGGAAGTCTGTTGACTTCTGAGAGATGAGAGTGGGAAAGAGGAAAGGCTGGAAGCCAAACTGTCAAAAGGAAAGAAGCAAAGGAGGAGGGAGAATGTAGTGAGTGAGATAGAAGAAACCACCTTTCTCCCTGAGAAGACTCGAAGGGAAGCAACCTGTCCCTCAGTAGCCTGAAGGGATGGCAGGGCTCAAAAGGTTCTGTTTGTCTTTTGGCTGCGCAAGAGTGAAACTTGTTTGTTGACAGAGGGAAAGGAACTGGAAAGCAGAAGGTTTTGAAGTTATGAGACAGAAAATTTAATAAGCAGTCTTGTAAGGAGGTGGGATGGGGTGGGCTCCCTGAGGAAGGGCTGCCTCTGGAAGGAAGAAGGACATTTTTCTCTAAGTGAGAAGGAAAGAAGGGGTTAGGAGTGGCAAATCATGCAACTAAATAAAGAAGAGAGAAAAGAAAGGTCACCTTTAGGCACTCTTACTGCACTTGAGCAAGAGACTACATTGTGAGCTGAGGCACGCGCAGTTTGCGGAACTGGAGTTCCATCCAGATGATCCTGAGACAGATTCTCGGACTCACCAGAGATGACTTAAAGGATTGCAAAGCAGCAATTAGGTTCCATGAGTCCTTTCAGATGGACATATCTTTTTCACCAAAAAGTTTCTACTTATCCTTCAACACACAACTCAGATATTTCCTTCTCTGATTCACGGAGGTGGAAACTAAACCATAGGGATCATTCCTCCTTCCCCACTTCCACAGTCTTTATGAAAATATTTACCTTGTTGTATTTGAAATTTTCTGTTTCCTCATTTGTCTCCCCTACTAGTTCCTGAGCTCTTGAAGAGCTGCAATTCATCTCTGAATTATCAGCATCCTGTATCATGCCTAGCACATATTAGGTCCTCAAATAGTGACATATGAGTGAGGGATTTTACCCCACTGATGGAAGCTGACTTGGCTTATGGCACTGTTGACTATAGCAGAAAGTCCCCAGGAAAGGCTGGGCCTCTTCTCCGGCTGCACAAGATCTGAGAAAAGCCACACATGTAGGTGCATGTGAAATAAAAGCAAATGAGAATAATCATGGCCACAAACCAAATGTGAAATGCAAATGGTTTTCTCCAGACATTTACACAGTCCTGAGTGGCAGGAGGAAGGAGTGGGAGGATGGGGACTGAGGGAAAAAAGCAACAGGCTGAGAGATAATTTTCAGTTGGGAACGGCCTGACTTCCTAAATGGTAGAATGTGTGGTCCAGAAGCAGAGCGCTGCAGATGCGCTTACTGTAAAAGCCAACCCTTGTGAATTTTTTTTTGGCAGAAAGAAAATCTGTTTTGAATCTGTCTATCTTTCTAGCACAGTCTTCACTTAAAGAGCCACAGCGCCATGAAATTCTGCTTTAGAGGGAGTTCACTGAATTCAGTGAGAATACTAGCAACACCACTACTGTCATTTCCAGCGCGCCTACTACACGTTTTGTGTGTCCTTCTTTGCATTTCCCGACCTTCCTACTAGATGGGTGTGAGCATCTCTGTTTCACATGTGTAGAAATTGATGCTGGAACCGAGAGGTGAGAAACCCAAAGTTGAAAGCGGATCTTCCTGACTGCAAAACCTGTATCTTTCCTATTATTGAGTAGATGCTTTGCCATGAGAGATCCGAGAGGCAGTAGTAAGACTTAGCTTCACAGGCAGCCAACCATTACAGCAAATGAGGTCTCGCATTTAGAAGGGCCAGGGGATTGATTTAATCTGCTCTTACTGTCTTGAAATTCTTAATACTTTTCCAACAAGGGGTCCCATGTTTTCATTTTACACTCTGTCCCACAAATTATGTGCATGATCCTTTATGCAATCAGAGCGTGGTAGAACTGGAAGGTTTGGAGAGGTCATTTGTTCCATGCCCTTCCATCTTAGAGATGAGGAAACTGAGGCACAGAAAGTGGCCACCTTTGGTCACACAGCTCATCTACAGCACAGCAGCAATAGAACCCAGGAAGCCCAAGGTTCTTCTCTTAGCACTCTGTGCCCTTGACAGCCTTGACAGTTGGAGACAAGAATTTTCCCCTTCACTTAGGAGCTTATCTCTAGCCAAAATATCATTTGTGGTTGAGCTGGTTCAACTCATTTCACTCTTGGGAAAACGGCCTTGGCTTTTTATAAAACCAAATGCACATAAAACTGAATGTGATTCCAGAAAACCACAATGTCTACTCTGTGGTAAGAGAAACTCTTAACGAAGTGTCTCACAAAACACCTCTCTCTGCTGCCCAGCCCTTCAACACAGTATTTCTTATGCTGGGGGCACTGGCTGAGCCAGTGCCAGGCTGGGGCCATTGCAAGAGCAGCCAGGGCAGGGTCAGGCTCAAGGCCAAGGCCAAGCTCTTACCAAAGCTGACCTGGATAGGAGGGAACATCAACCCAAGTTATAGGTAGTTCACATCTACTAAACTGATGTCCCATCCAGCCGCATCAGAAGGGCCTCTTACAACCAGATCAGGTTGTTAAAACAGGCAACCAAGTACTTGTAAAAATTTCTTCTCACCTCTTTGATGCCCACATACTTGGAACTTATAATAATGAGGACATAGTGCTCTGCTTTCCAGCCCAGAAAACATGTCCTTGCCCCTGAAACACCCAAGTAGGTACCTGTACTCAGTGGAAAGCCAACACCGAGATGTACTGGATAGTTCTGAAGACTACTTGCACCCACAGTCCTAAAGACAGAAGAGTGGCATGTACAGATGACAGGGAACTCTGCTTATGCTTTAAAAGCATTTGTCTAGGTTTCTTGGGAGCATGGACAGGTTTTATAGGTAGGAAGAGTATGAGCAGCTTCCATTTGAACTTCACAAGATGGGACAGACACATGTAGTCACCACCCAGCACAGAAGAACCAAGGGCAAGGGAGTTGATCACTGACGTGAATGAAGGACCTGAATGAGCCTGGCACATAGTAGGCACTTGTCCTGTGAGTGAATGCTACTTGTGACTTTAAGTGTTACTACCTAATTTTAAGGATGTCTTTAAAATACTTTTAAACTAACAGAAAACTTTACAAAAGTATTTTCCCCTTATATGCATATATACATAGATATATGTGTAGATGAATATGTACATAAACACATGCATTAATATACACATATACTTAGATATCCATTTGTGTGTTTATAAAACATTTATAAATATATTTATTTACAAGTCATGTATTTCTATTTGCTCATTTTTGTGGATATACATAGAGAGAGAGAAGCAGTGAATCAAGTTCATATATGTAATCTGTTTTCGACATCATGAGGATAGATCCTAGAGATTTAGGTAGACTCCAGCATCACTTAACTGCAGGGGTGCCTTCTGAGGATCTCATCTTTAAGGGAGTTCATTGTGCAGTTATCATAGGTGTCTCTCTAGGTGATAAGAATTTTCAGCTTTTTTTACCCTGGTACTGGGGATTGAACCCAGGGCCTTCACATTGAGCTATATCCTCAATCTCTTTTATCGTCTTAGTTTTGAGATATGGTCTTGCTGTCACTAAGTTGCACCTACTGAGGTTGGACTTGTGATCTTCTTGTGCTAGCTTCCCAGAGTGCTAGTATTACAAGTATGTGTCACTGTTCCTAGCTAAGGTTTGGTTTGGTTTGATTCATTAGGTTGGGTTGGGTTGGGTTAGACTTTTTGTGTGTGTGGTACACAGGGCATTTCACATAATAGGCAAAGGCTCTACCACTGAGCTGCAACCCCAGATATATTTATGTACTTGTCTGTGACTGAAACATTGTTATGTGGTTCGTGACTTTGCATCCTCCCCGAAAGGCAGCACCCTCATAGAGGTGCCATCACACCACTTCCCGGTCTGAAGAGCAGCATCAACACAGCAGTCTTCCAATCCACTGACTCTGGGCAAGTTTCCCCAATGGCCTCAGCACCATCTCTTTTTCCCTGTTCCTCTGGAGGCACCACAGTCTCACTGATCTCCTCCAGTCTGGAGCACTTTCTGCTCCCTTCTCTGGCTCTGGTTCCGTGTCCCTAGCCATCTTCAGGGGCACAAACTTGCATTCCCTGGATGTCTTCTCAGACTCCAGCTTTGCACTCATGGCCGAAAAGCTGAAGAAATGATGCTGCTTCTCCCCACCACCCCCGTGTCTTCCCCACTTTTGTACCCAGCCATCTGACCGCCTCCCACATCCTGATCACAGCACTCCTCCTCACTGCCTTACTTCTTTATGCAAAGATGAGGAAGGAAGGGAAGGGATCCGGTTTTTAAAGGATTCCTCAAATTAATATAAGCATGCAGGCAGATTTGCACATCACGGTATTAGAGGAGTAATAGGAAGACGACACTATATCTAAACATAAGGTTGGTTTAGATATAGGACACTCCTAGAAGCATTATATTTTTGCAAGGAGTCAGTGTTTCACAGTTAAGGATATAGAGAGAAGGCCCATACAAATGATGAGAAGTCATATCTGACTCAGTTCAGGTGCTATAACAAATTACCGTAGACTGGGTGGCTTAAAAACACACATTTATTTCTGGAGGCTGGAAAGTGCAAGATGAAGCAAGGTGCCAGCAGGTACAGTATCTGGTGAAGACTCGCTTCCTGGGTTGCAGATAGACATCTTCTTGTCGCTTCCTCCATGAGAGGAGGAGCCACAATGAGAGAAGAGGGAGACAGCCCTCGAGTCTACTTACAAGGCATAATCTCATTCAAAAGGCTCCACCTTCATGACCCAGTGATTTCCCAAAGGCTCCCCTTTCAATACCATCATACTGGGGATTAAGACTTCAACATGTGCCTTTGAGAGAGAGATTAAGTCCATAACAGATGCTAGATTAGCAAAAGCAGCTAATGCCAAGGACATAATTTTGCTTCCCCCGGCCCTGACTGTGCCCTCTCAGTATTTTCATATGCCCCTTTGAGAGTTCCATATGAGTCACTGCTTTAATCTAACTTTGACTCCTAAAGTCCAGGAAGAATATGACTGATGTTAATTTATTGAAGGCTTCCCTTCATTTCTCGAGGTCTTGTACTTTTCCACAGAGGGACAGGATTGAACTTTGGGGAGTGAGTCTAAGCATTGGATGTTCAGCTTTGTCTTCTGTTCATCTCTGCCGGTGCCTCAGCTTTGACCTATCAGGTCTGCTCTCAGCTGTCCTAACCTTGGACCCCTAAACAGCAACCTCACTGCTGTCTTTCTTTACTCTTTTCCATATTGCCTGGTAGGAATCATAAAACTAACACTGAACCCTATAGGCCAGGCCTGCTGAGGCAGAGCAGTATTAATCCACCTAGGCCAAAGTTATTGCATTCCCTCCAGCTCCACACGAAGGAAGAAATTTGTCAAATATTTACTCTGGAAGAGAAATTAAAATCAAGTTAATAGGAAAGGAAAGTGAATGATTGAATTCTGTTATTGCCTTTCCTGGCTCCCTATGTTGCTGGAGAGAGTCATAAAACCTTATTTGTGCTATTCGTTTTCATATTTCCATACTTACATTATAACTGAAAGAAAACTCAGGGCTGGCTCCAAATGAAACATCTCTGTCTGCAAAAGGAACACTTTGTCCCAGAACTATAACTGGCACAGGCCTGCAAAGAAAACTTGCACAATAAAGTTAAGGAGAAATTTAAACAAAGAAAAGGAGAAAAAGCCCAACTGATGGAGGCTCTGTAATTTATTAGAGCTTGGAGAAGGATCCATAGACGTATCTGGTTTGCCAATAATAGCAGGTCGGTCTCTGAGATCTTCCTTCAACCAGTCAGTCCATCACCGTGCATGGCCTTGCAAGACAAGTCCTTGAGTAAATCATACATGGATATGGCGTCCAAGAAGACTCCAGTGTGAGCTAGAATTCAAGTCTACCTCTAGAAGCACCTTTTCTAAGGTAGAAGCAGGGAACCACAGATGTGATGTTGGTTTCGTGTGTGTCTGTATGTATTTGTACATTCAACATCAAAGTACCCAGGGAAGAAAGGAACAGAAACAAACCAAACTAATTGGCAACCTGAAAGTAATACCACAATAAATGGAAAAAAATGGAGTTTGGGGTCAACATGGAGCTGGGAAATTACTGCAATTAATTGCCATAAGAAAGATCATGAAGGTAAAAAAAAAAAAAAAAAAAGGCTGTATTTTTCAGCACCTGAAAAAGCTCAATCAAGGTCTTCCTCCCTTGTGTCCCAGTGAGCACACCGCCTTTTGTTGACACCATGGCCTAATAAAGGAAGTAGAGGTCTGGTTCTGGCATACAACCTATGTCAGGCTGATAGTGTGCTGAAATTGGCTGACTGGTTTACGAGAGCAAATTTTTACATATTCAGAAAATTCTTGAGCATGTTGTTGAGCTATTGTTAGCTTGAAATTGATCACAAAAAGAACATTTAAACCACAAAAATGGACAAATGCTACAAATCACAACTTTGTTTTCAGACAGTCAGTTCCCCAGCGTCCCACTGACAGCATGCAGACAGTGAGCACCACGGGACCTGCATGAGAAAGGACAGTGTGAGCACTCTGGAATCAGTCGCCAGAAAGGAGCAAAGCAGCCTGGTGTCATGAGAGCATGAGAGGCTCTCGTGGGAAGCAGCACCTATGAGAGGGAAGGAAGGAAGTATCTGCTCTCTACCCTGGGCAAACTTAGGCATCATCACAGCCCTCCCCACCCCAGGCTGACCCGTCACCCGATGGTGTTTCTAACAGGAGGCGGAAGGAAACACAGAGAAGGACAGAGGAAACGGTAGAAGAGCTGCTGATCCACAGAACTCACTGCCTCTCGAGGATAGAAGGGAGGGTCTTGAGGATTACTCAGTACAACCCCCTTACTTGCAAAGAAGTAAAATGAGACCAAAGTCATATAGCTGGACAAGTGACACCAACAGGGTCTCACCTGTTACCCCACTGCGTGCCAGGGGCTTTTTCGCTCTTAGTCCTTCCGCTTTTTTGGTGTGATCTCTAACTACTCACATGCAGAGGGAGATGAGTGGAATTCCGAGAACGTGCTACTCCATCCCAGCCTCCCAGCCAGCACACTGACCGTCTACTGCTTCGGGAAGAATTAGGGTTATCGATCCCAACTACAGAGGGCCTCCCAGCTGAGAAAGGCGATGTCTGTCTGAAGAGTTAATAACGAAGATGCCGCCGAGTATGTACCAGCTGCTGTAATTGGAATAAAGGGCCATTTGTCTTAAATTAAGTTCCAAGTCATAATTATAAGTCGCAACCTTTACTCCCTGGGAGACTACTAAAAAATTGAGCTGGTGATTCCACTTCCTGCCAGATGGAAAAATGTTGATGTCGCCCTGAGCTTTGCCGCTGTGTCATTTTATTCCACTGAGAACAATGGGGCAGCGGAGGCATAGGTATCAGAGTTGGAATGAGTCCCTGAGCCCAAACAGGCCCCTCTAGAGTTACTTTCTACCTGTCAGGGTTGTGCCTCTTACGCTGAAGACCGAGACTTGTGCTGTGGCTGCACCAGCTGTGTCTTCTTGGGGAATACAGGATCATTTCTGTACATGCTGTCCAAACCCTGACATCAACATTAACCTCACATTATATTTTAGGAAGAAAAATCCTTAGTAAGCCAGACTAAATAAAGCCTTTGTGAAAGAACCTCCATGCTGGTCCTCACAGGTATGAATGCACTGTGCAGTTCGGTTGTCCCGCTGCCCCTCTGCAGTGGTTATTCCCACAAAAGCAGCAGAGGAGAATCAGGTCCACCTTCAGTGGTGTGGACTTTGCTTCTCAAGAGGATTATGGAAATTTTCCTTGAAAAGTCATTTTTGCAGACTAATATGAGAAAGGAAGGACTATCTATCTCAGATTAATGTTCAAAGATCTTTGTGTCTAATCATCCTATCACAGAGGTGATTTAATGGACCATCCACAGATGGTGAACTGCAAATAGTTGAGTGAAACTGTAGAGACTCAGAGCAAAGTAAAGCTGGAAACATTGACTACACCATTTTCCTCTGATCACTGTGAGGACCACAGCTCTGTGTAGATGAGATGGATTCTCACATGATATATGCACTTTATAACAACCCTGCTGGGTTCA
Organism: Dinomys branickii; assembly: GCA_004027595.1. Taxonomy (NCBI): domain Eukaryota; kingdom Metazoa; phylum Chordata; class Mammalia; order Rodentia; family Dinomyidae; genus Dinomys; species Dinomys branickii. The sequence continues at coordinate 92,748 of PVLD010001927.1, forward strand.
AGAGGACCAAGTGTCCCAGCTTCCCCAGGACCAAGAGGGTTTGGGGATGCAGAATTGTAGTTCTGAGAGCAGGATAGTCTTTAGTAAACTGAGAAGGGTTGGTTATGCCATCAGACCCGAGCTCCCACTGCCTCTCAATTTACCAACTAGGAAATTGAAGCTCTAAGAAATTAAGAAACTTGCTCAAGATAACATACTATTTGGTGGTGGGACCTGAATTTGTATACCAGTCAGACTTCAAAGATGGAAATTTCCTTTTAAAAAGGTGTGGAAATATTAAACAGGTACCTATTTCTTTGTAGTTTTTCACGATGGAGGTCTAAAAACAAGAAAACAGCCTTAAAAAACAGGCTTGGAGATGGGCCCAATGGTGCAGGCTTGTAATTCCAGCAGTTTGGAGGCTGAGGCAGGAGGATAGGGAGTTTGAGGTCATCCTGGACTATGTGAGGAGTTCAAGGCCAGTATGGCCTACAAAGAAAGAGTCCACTGAAAAAAATAAAAATAAAAATCAGGTTTTGGAGAGCAGGAAGATTTCCTAACTTTCTGTGGGAAGGAAGCATGGGGAACTCAGCTCACAGAGGAATTCTCACATTTTACAGAAGCCCAAATTCCTGACTGCCAAGACTAGTTCACGAACAGGGAAAGCATGCATTCTGGTTTTCCAGTCCTGGTTTATTTCTGTTGTCTTGATGCATAGTGTAATGCTCCCTTCCACTGTCAAAAAAGTCCTGGTTAGATGATACGTTAGGTGCGCCCCCGACAGAGAACCTTATTTCATTTATAAAAACTAATAAAATTTTTGATAATAAAAATTGAACTTTCAAGTAAAAATGGGTTATAGAAAACTTGCTTCTGCCCCTATCAGCTTTGACAACTTTTCCATTTTTGATATTAACAAATCTTGTTGCAGTGAAATGTGTTAATATTTAGAAGATTTGCGTAACTCATATCCAATGTTTTGCAAATGGTGTGTGCATAATGTTAAAAAAACATAAAAGATAAACTCAAGTTCAAGGTAGATCAATGGATTTTAAAAGAGTAAAAAAAAAATTCATGGGTGAAGTTTCAATTTCATATTGTAATTAACCTTTGAGAAGATGTTAATTACCAAGCCTTGGTATTGTATCAAAGGAATATTTATTAAGCTTCTCAGCTTTAATTTTTAATATGGTACATAAGAATAACTATAACCAAATAAATAAAAAACTCTTCAGAGCGCTCAATAATTTCTAAGAACACAAAGGGGTTTGAAGCTAAAATATTTGAGATAGACTATCAGAGAAAAAGGTGTACACAGGCTTTATGAGATCTGAATACAAGAGCAGATTTACTATTTTAAATCTTTCCACTCCAAATGCTTCCTAAAGAAATTCAGAGTACATCCCTTTTAGCAAGTCTGTATGAAATGTATTAATAAAGTGAACTCCAACAGCCTTGATCTTTCCTGTGTTGCCCTGAATTCAACATGAATGATTGGATCTGGGGCTGGCAGCAGTCAAGTGGTAGAATTTATCACCAAACACCAGGTGGATGTGGTTCAGTTATGGGCAACAGAATGGTTTGAGCCTGAGGTCACTAGTGCCAGGTGATTAATCTCGGTGATTCTACAACCTACTGGAAAGACAGTCTGCTGCAATGTTACTTGTCTGTAAGTGCAGGAAAGTTCTAGGCTTGCTCAATACCAGTCTGAGCTGAATTGCCACAACAGACACTTGTGACCTCCTCAACTGGTCCCTATGTATAAGCTAGTTCACAGATCCAGAACTTCTAGAGCAAAGAGACACTGGGTTATACTTAAAAGTTTTCTCTACATGGCCAAAAATGTACATTGTAAATCATCTTCCTAGCCTTCCGTTTGTAACAAGAGACTTACAGAAGATCAAATTTTGATAAACATAATATCATCTGTCTTCTTAACCAGACCTATTGCACATAATTCTCTCCTGTTTTAAGTATCAAATTATGAATATCAAATGTGGTTTAAGGTAATAATCCAGTTCCGTGGCAACTGGATTGTGCCTAGAAGTTAATCAAGAGTGAAGTAGTGAAGTCCATCTCAAAAAATAATCACAGAGCTAGACACTGAGATTAGCTAAATGCTAACTTTTTATGTTGCGGGAGCCAGTTTGAGAAATGTATTTATTACACACCTACTTCCTGCTATGTACCATGCCAGGGTACAGGGGAAAAACATGACACAGAGAAAGATCTCAGTCCTCACGCAGTTTCCTTTAAGAGACAGGATGAGAAGGAGCCCTGGGAGCCTTCCCCTCTGGTCAGTTACCCTCTTCCTTGTCTAGATTGAATTGAGATCAAGTATGTTTTCCAAGGTTCTTTTTCACTTCTTTGTTTTTCTTGGAGAAAAAGACTTTGTCTCAGCAGCAACAGCAGCAAGTCTTTCAATGTGTTGAGTACTTATGTTAATCAGTGATCTGGCACCCGGATACTGATTCTTTGATCTGATTATTTATTATTTACACAGTGTGGTAAGTGCAGATGGCATTTTGCAAAGCATGGAACTCTGAGAATGAAATCCCAGCCTCAAGGCGTTGACTGATTTAGACATAAACAAAACACTGAATAAACAATGAGACATCAAGTTGACTTGGAGTGACTGGAAGGAGGAAGAAACTGGGACACCAAGAGAAAGAAATGGGTTTTGTGAAGGGATTTGAAGGAGAAAAAAGAAACATGAAAAATGTGGGGTTTTTCAAGAGACATAAAAGAAAGGTTCCCAAGCCAAGGGCTTAAAAAAAGAAATAAAAGAGATACTGAGAAGAAAGTCCTGGAAAGAGGAAGAACTCAATGAAACTTTTTGCTTGTGCCTTTTGATTGGAGAACGGAGGAACGGAGAAGGGTATCTGAGGAAAAGAACCTGAATGACCATGGGTAGAGGTGACAGGTTACAGCCTAGTGTTTAGTTTTTGGTGAGCAAAAGAAAAAGGTGGGAATGAAGAGTGAGAAAACTTGGGGAAAGTCTGAACGGGAAGAGAGCAGAAAGACGAGCTCTCAGGGGACGAGATTTTAGTCAGAGTCAAGGGAGCTGATCCCTTGCTGTAAACTGGATCACCTGCACCTGACCTTGACTGTTTTAGGGACTTCCTCTTACGGATTTATTCAGAGATGAGTACATTTTACTTTATAAAATTCACAAAAGGCTGCTGTATGGACAAAAATTTAGATGTAGTGTATTGATTCAGACTAGGTGATAAAGGTTGAAAGTAACCAGATAGAACAGATAAGTCATACAAACAAGAAGTATGGAGGGCTGGACCACCGACATTAATATCAGATAAAATAGACTTCCAGAGGAAAGTAGTTCCGGTGTAGGAAAGGACATTTCATAATGATGTCAGTCTCTTTATCAGAAAGACAAAATAATAACTATACATCTAATGACAGAACTTTGAACGGACAGAATTAAAGGGAGAAACAGGTAAGCCCACAGTTCCACTTGGAGACTTTAACATTCTTTCCTAAGCAGCATAAAATTGCAAAAAAGACTAGTAAAGACAAAGTGTTTGGACAATATACTAACAGTTGAGCAAATTAATATATTAGAACTTTTACCCACCATATACAGAGCACACTGTTTTCTAAAATTAGTGATATTTCTGCCCCCAGATTTCTGAGTAGTTTACCTGAAAAAAATTATGCACACAAAGTAATAGAGAATTTTCATGTCTTTCCAAATCTTGGGTCCTCATACCAAAATTATATTATAGTATCCTTATATTTGTTTCAGTCTCTGATTTTTAGTTTTTTTTTTTTTTTTTTTTTTTTTTTTAGCAAGGCTTGGGAAATGTTTTACCCTATCAAATCTAAAAATTTTCTTTGAAGTTGAATTATTTTGAAACATTATATTGTGATGTTAAATTCACTGATACCAACAGAGGAAATTTATTTTCTAACACTTCTTTGTAGCACTAGCTCAAAACCTTTTGCACCTGAAGCCTAGAGGACCTGGCTTCTCACCTCCCTCCCCCAATTCCACCTCTTCCTAGCTGTGAGATTCTTGACATATAACCTTGTTAAGATAGATTTGTTTTCCTCATCTGTATAACTTTTATGTTGGTAGTGGAATACAATTGAGATTGAACTATGAAGCAGCTCACAGCTATCACCAGATAGTCTTTGTGGTTTTGTTTTTGTTGTTGTTCTGTTTTGTTGCTTGTTTGTAGTGGCTTTGTTTCATTTCTTTTCCTGTCTTGTGTGTGTGTGTGTGTGTGTGTGTGTGTGTGTGTGTGTGTTTGCTAATACCAGCCCCATATCCTTTTTTTCCCCCAGCCCCATAATCTTGAGGAAGGATGTTTGTGAGAGGAGTCCTGCCTCTGCCTCCGAAGACAAGCAAGTCAAACCTACTATAAATAGAAATAGTATCACTTGAAACTGAAATAATTGTTGAGAGGTTTATTCTGAGGTGAAACCTGTAGGAATCTTAGTTTCGTATTGCAGAGCAGATTATAAAAGCTATCATGGGCTCCTTTTACTATTTAGAGAAGGAGACAAAGGGAGGGTTTGGACATAAAGTTAAGAACGAACTGTCAGAAATTTTGTGGAAGGACATGGTGGGTGACATTGATCTTAGAGAACAGGGATGGATTTCAGCCTAGGAATAATGCATTCTGGTCCTCACCTGACCCTGCCAAATAACTTTGACTAGAGATTTAGTTTCTCTAAATGCGTTTCTCCATCTGAAAGCTGAAAGTAATAATAAACACTACCTATCATCATCCTGCACCTGGATTAATGTTTGTAAATGCTCTGAGCAATTTGGAAGGACAAGGACTTTTATGAATGCAATCTGCTATTTTAAAAAGTGAAAGAACACAGTCAGAGAAGACCTGGAGCAGCTCCTTCTAGGAAGCCGGTTCTGAGACTCTTCTTTCTGTCTTATACAGGAAGAAAACCAAGTCAGATGACCAGCGTGGTAGCAGGTCTCTTCCCCTTCGTGTCCTTTCCTGGAGTGTTAGAACCTTGTCCCTCACTTTCCCTCAGCAGTACACATTCTTCCCCAGAAACAGGGCCCTGTAAGGCCAAAGCTGCAATTTGGAGAGGAGGGGCCGCTGGCCGCAGGCCAAGGAGCCAGAAATTATTGATCCCTCTCTCCGCTTGGGCCCCTGTGCAAATCATGGAGCTGTTCAACTTCCTCATCTGCACAACTGTATAAAAATGCCATTCTCAGGTCAAGTGAAAATTAATTAGCTGTGTTTTCTTTAAATTCTTCTCCACTGATATTTCAGTATTCTCTGCAGTCATTAATGGGACCGCGCATTCTGGATACTCCTTCTATCCCATGACCTTGAAATTCTCAATGGAAATGAGCAGAAAGGACCTGGGAAGTTTAAGAAAAGTTTGGGGATTCTGGTGACATTTTCTAAGCTTTGTCTTTTAAAAAGGCACAAGAAAACTTGGCCAGTCCTTGAGCACATTTAAACTATGTGTTTCGTTAAAAATCAGTGGCTACAAGAAACCAAAAAAAAATGTGCTTCCGTCCCTCCTTCTTAGCTGTCTCTTTGTTACTATTACTCTCTTAATCTCTCTGGCTGTCACTCGGTCTCACTTTTTCTGTTTCGTTCTCTCATTTCCCTAAGATTTAGGGTACTTGGGAAAATGAAGTTTAACATAATACAGTTAGCCGCCTTGCAGGCAGGGGGGTTGGGGAATGATTCTTTCAAACACAACTGCCATCCACTCATTAGCGGCCTCCTCCCTGGTCACTTTCCTATTGGGTCACTAACAAGTTACAATGTTTTTCTTCTGCCTCCCCCGCCCCTATTTTGGGGTTTTGTTCTCTTCTTCCTAATTTCTGCATTCGCTGGCTCCACCTCAGAAGCAGGGGTCACCCCCCACTCTCAGCGCCCCCCAGCAGACAGAAAGGCTGAAATGTCAGAAGATGTGCCAGTTGCCACCGACAAAGGCACAGATCAGCTCTACAAGGGGGTAAATATGATAGGGCCACAATAATAACAGTGCGCACTTGTTAACTAGGAAAACCCCGCAGGAGCTGGGGGCAGGGAGGGAGGGGCGGCAGACAGGGGTTGCCTGGACAGGAGCCCCAAGGGGGAGGACACAGAGGGCTCCTCCAGCAGCCACCATCAATTATATGGGCCGGTTTTGTTTTGTTTTGTGACTCTGAACTGAGGCTCAGCTGATGGGGCTGAGGGGTGGGTGGGGGTGAATAAGGGATTTTACCCAAACCAGTGACTCTGAATGGAGGTCTTGGGCTCCGGTAAGGGGGCCTCTGCAGTGAGAGATTGAAAAGAGGTTCTGTGGGCTGTGCAAGGGAAAGGGAAGGTGGGGGTTGGGGATATTTTAGGTGGGAGGGTGGGGGAAGGAGATTAGCACAATAGTGGCGAAAAGGAGGCAGCTTCTGAGCTCTCCTTTCTCACAATGCGACCCATGTGGTTCTCTTTATCTCGGCCGTTCAGGAGTCAATAGACAGAGCTTTTTTGCTTTCTGCACTAAGTATACAGCCACCCCACCTCCCAGCACGTACACGCGTATACACGTACGCACAGCCACCGAGACACTCGAACTGTCTGCAAAGCTGTTTCTTCAGCAATTGCTGGACTGCCCATCCATCTGTGCATCGTCCATACTGACATTCGCTTCTCACCAGTCCCCGCCGCTCCGCTCGGCCTATCTTCCCCCTTCTGATCCCTCCTTGCCATCACACACCCCTCCTCCCCGCCGCCCTGGATGCCCAGAAGTCGGGAGGCTGAGAGTGAGAAGGTTCCTGAGTTTTTTAGAAAGCTAATGGTGACGGGTAAAGCAGAGCTGCATGACGGAATGAGGGTGATTTGCAATCAGTAATGGCAAAAATGAAAGACCAGAGAAAGCCCAAGTTTGAACTTTTGACTGTGTTAGCGCGTAGAAAAGGACAAAAATTTTTTCTGATGATGGACTCCTCCGAAATGTTAAATCCCTAGTTAGACAATTCCCCTTTCATGTGTTACTGAGTCTAGGGTTGAAGTGGCCACAGCTTCTGAACTTACTGTCTCAGAAGGGAAGGGCATCAAAAGATGGAGGGATGGGTGAGGGAGGGAAAGTAATTAGAGATGTGTGATGGACATTTGTCAGCTCCACACAAGGGGTGGGAAAGTTAGGGACTGCAAAGATACACTAAAAAATATAAAATTCAATTTAAAAAGAAAATAATCCATCTGTTTTCCAACAATATTGTTGCATATGCTCATAGGGTATGTGAGTCTGACTAGCTACAGCATTTTTGACCAAGGGTGGAAGCTTTAAGGAGCATATTCCAGACTTCACCCACCAGATTCTGATTCAGCAGCTCTGTGTGTGTGTGCGTGTGTGCGCGCGTGTGTGTGTGTGCATGTAACAGAGACAACCTGCATGCACATACATTAGTTAATCTCAAAGACTGAGTAAGGGGTTTCCCCTCTGTTAGAGCAGAGTGGCATCAGTCCAGTAATAGTCACCAGTGCAGAGCTAGATGAATGGCTCATTAGTTGAGGCTGATCCATCTCTGTTACCAAGCACTCTGGCTGAATGAAAGAGAAATCCCTCCTTTTCCTTTTATCAAGTAATGAAGAGGAAGGTAAGAGGCATTGAAAATAATATCCAGTGATTGCTTCATGCCCAGCACTTCCCCTACAGAGATCTTTACCCTATTAGAGAGACAAATGAGACTCAGTTGCCTTAGGCAGCTTGCTCAGCGTCACACAGCTGGCTAGTGCAGTGGGGCCAGGATTTCTCCATAGTTTTCAATAATCTGAACTAAGGGAGACCCCAGGTCGTACGGGGGTGGAAGTGAGAACAATCCAGGAGCAGACCGTACCCTCACTCATAGGATGACTTCTCGGGATTGCTCTGGCTCTTCGTCCGCAAGCTACGGTGTGCTTCCCGGTGTTGCTTTCTCATCGAGGACTCCAAACTTCTCCTGCTCTCTCACAAATTCTCTTGTTTCTTCCTCCTAATCCAGTTTGCTAGGCTGAGCAAAGTAGTCGGCAACAGGCAGAGAAGGGAACTGAGCGAGGGTTTATGCTCTGATAGAGAGCGGGGGAGTGAGTATAGCTTTTAGGGCTCTCCCACGCATAGGAAAATCACAGTTAATCTTTCCTTGGTTAAATATCTAACTCCCTGGAGGTGCGATGGTGAGGATTGGGATGTGAAGAGGTAACTCTCATTCGGCCACCCAGGAGCTGTTCAGTGGACTGCTCCAGCCAGCTCTCCGTGGTACTCAACTGCGTCTGCTGCATGCACTTAAGTACCATGCCCTGAGCACATCTGGTGCTCTGGGGGACCTGGAAACAATCCTCTCCTCTCTCCTACTGCTTCAAGAACTCAATGGAAAGAGAAGGTAAGAACACTGCCCAGACGTCTCTCTGCCCAGCACACTGAAGTCTAATGCTGATGTGGTGCTCAGTTAGAAACTGTGCTTCAGTTTGTTCACAAGAGTCTATTAAATTGGAATGCTCGGGGTTCAAACAGTCTCAGCTGTTCTTGGTCATCATTCTTTTTTCTTTCTCTCTTTCTTTCTTTCTTTCTCTCTTTCTTTCTTTCTTTCTTTCTTTCTAAGACTGGGTCTCGCTATACAGTTGGGGCTTGAGCTCACTTTGTGGCCCAGGCTGGCCTTGAACTCACAATGATCCTCATGCCTCAGCCTCCCAAGTGCTGGGATTACAGCTGTGCTCCCCCACACCGACTCAGTCACCATCCTTAATCACCTTGTGAGATGCAGTAGTGTCTAGATTCCCTTACCTGAGACCTGCCCTCGCTAGACAGCTGCCTCTGGCTCCCAGAGTGCTGGGATTACAAGCGTGTACCACTATGCCCACCTCAGCAGTATTTGTTTTTTCACTTTGTGCCAGTTTCCTAATCATGTAGTCAGGTCAAACATTCTCCAGTTTCCCCATTTGCCTATAGTTTCCGTCCTACTTTTCCCTGTTTCCAAAGGGAAGTCTACAAACTCCAATATTGGTCTGACTTGTGTCCTCCTTCATTTCTCAATATCATTGCTACCCTTGAACCCTGTGGTGCTCACTGGGAGAGGCGCCCATGGCCTGCAAGAACTGTCCTTGATCTTATCTTGTATGGGTCCTCTGCTGCGGCCCATGGTGCTGTGAGCACGGCCCAGTCCTGACACTCCTTCCTGTCATTTCTTTAGCACTCTGTGTGCCTTCATCCTCAGCTGTATCTCTACCCAGGCTTCACATACGAACACTTCCCAAGGTTCAGCCCCGCATGCGCTTCCCTACACGTGGCTTTCACTCCCATAGCTTCAGTTAGGATCACTTCTTTTTTTTTTTTTTTTTTTGTCTTTTTGAGACAGGATTTCACTATGTACTTCGAACTGACCTAGAACTCATTTTGTAGCCCAGGCTGGCCTCAAATTTGCAGTGATCCTCCTGCCTCAGCTTCCTGAGTGCTGGGATTACAAGTATGCACACACCACCATGCCTAGCTAGGATCACTTCTAAGCAAAATCATTCTTGCTATTTTTGGTTGGATTTCTCCATGTCTGTTTTACCATGAATTAAAATTCAAATATCTCAAATTAAATGAACATTTATTTTCATTTACTAACTTCAAACCTCATGATCTCCACCCAAGCATTGATGATAATATCCCATCAGTCACTAAAGTCCACAAGTCCTTTAGATCTGCTCTCTAGCCCATCTCTTCTGTTCCCTCTGCCACCAACCCCAGTTCTGGCCTTTATCCCCGACACATGGACTACTGGAATTTTTTTTTTATTTTATTTTTTTTTTTTTGCAGTACCAAGGATTGAACTCAGGACCTTGAGCTTGCCAGGCAGGCGCTTATACCACTGAGGTATATCCCCAGCCTTGACTACTGGAATTAATCCACTAAACTACTCTCTTTCTTTTGAAACAGAGTCTCACTATGTAATTTAGGTGGCCTGAAACTCACGGTGATCATTCTACTTCAACTACCCAAGTTCTGGGATGACAGATGTATACCCCTATGCCCAGATTAATTTGTTAAAATAATTTTATACTGTAAAATGTACTCTTTTATCAAACTTCCAGTACTTCTCTATTTACTAAATCAAGCTCAACCTCCTTAGCCTGATACTCAAGACCTTCTTTAATCTAATCTTAGTCAGTCCTACCATTTCTCCCTGGGTCAAATCTCCTTAAACAAATAAATCACTCCAGTGAAACTTTTTTGTCTTCAAGTTCTCAAATAATTTGTCTTTTCTTATGTTTACATAATTATTCAGATCCATACACCCATCCTGCTTATTTCCATCTCTCCTAGCCTAATTTTCCTTCAAATTCCAATTTAAATCCTACTTTTCAGAAAACTTTCCATATGGGCTATATGGGTCCAAATTAATCTCTTCTCAAATCACAATAAATTACATAAATTGCAGTTTATACATTGAATTAATGCTTACATTTTCTTGTGTTATTTTCCTAGCTAGTCTGTTTTCTTCTTTTGGATTTGGATTACAAATGACACCTGGCTCAGACTTCGTACATGCTACCTGTCTTCTTTCAAGTTTCCATGGATTTATATATATAAATTGCCTTTGTAAATTGAGTCTAAGCTTCTATGTTTACAAGAACAAACACCATAGGAAGATTAACTATATGTATGTGCAGGGCTGGGTATTTTCCATTGTGCTTCCTTTCAAACCAAATCTTCTTGGTTGGCTATCAGTGTGGTCTTAGTCCAACTGTGCTGCTGTCACAGAATGCCTGAGACTGGGTAATTGATAAGAAACAGAAAAGTCTTCCCTCACAGTTCTACAGGCTAAGAAGTCCCATAATAAAGCACCAGCATCTGCAGAGATATTTCTTGTTGTGTCATAACCTGTTTGAAAGCATCACATAGCAGAAGCCAGAGAGAGAAGGGACCAAATCCAGTCTTTCCGTAATGATGGTAATCCCTCCCAAGAGGGCAGAGTCTCCATGGGCTAATCACCTGTCAAGGTGCCATCTAACACTGTTACAATAGCAGTTAAATTTCTACATGAGTTTTGGAGGGAAGACTAATCAAAGCATAAAAATATGAAGCCACACATATATCACATTCTGTGTTTATCAGGTCAGGAGAGCAGAAGCAAGGTAGACAGCAAGTCTATTCTCTCCTAAGTAATCTCATTTAATCATACGATAATTAATGTCACTCTTCATGTCGAAGTAGTTCCATTACTGGAAAAAAAAAAACAGGAAAGTGAGAGACAGGAGAAGGAAACTTTGTAATAGTTTTTTCTTATTAAAGTATGTGGAAAAAATAGAAGTTTACACTGGGCAAAATCTAGGTCAGGAATTCATTTATTCCTAGCACCTTCTAAAATCAATTACCAAAAAAGAAAGCTATAAGAATCACAGATATAAATATATCTTTTTTCCCTTATCCTTAGAGCCGTTATAGTTGCTGATGAAACTATTGTTTCTTCAGTTCAGATTAGAGACAGCCCATCTTTATATAGCTGCCTCCAAGATGGTGAAGTGATACCTTGCTGCTGGGTGTGCTGGTGACCATCATAGGACAACCCCTGGGAGTTTGTTAGAAATGCAGAATCTCATGACCTGCTTCAGAATCTGAATTTTAGCAGACTTCCCAGGTAATTTGCATGCACATGAAAGACTGAAACACTGAAGTATCTGATTTGCTAGCCAAACATCATTGAAAATTTATCCCAGAAGGGATTAATCTGAAGCTTGATGATTCTGTAAAGAGTCTTGTGCATTATGTGGATGATGATTAATGGGTTGACAATATAAAGTAGCCGCAGTACTCGATTAGAGTCTTGCTGTGGGTAGTATCTTCCCAATTAGTCCTCCCACTGCAGGAGCCAGGAAATCTGTGCCACAGCCTTGCCTCTGAGCTCCAAGAGTCGCATCTGCCCCTAGCCTTAACTTGTCTCCGCCGTGTTGCCCTCTTCCAGAGCCTCCTCGCTCTGCCTTCCTGCAGATGTCTGGATGAAACAGGACAGCATGGTTCCCTGCTACTGCCCCTGGGCAACTCCCTCACTCGGCCAGGCTCCAGGAGAGGAAAGAACTGTGAATAGCCCAGGCAGGAATTACCTGAGACTGTTTTTCTCTAGTGTGTCATCCTCTGCTGCCCTTATGTCCTCATCTTTCTCAGGCATATTGGGAACAATACGATCACTTTAAGCACTGTATTTACCTTCCTTCAGCATGTGTTATTTTCCTATCAGGCTTTTCCTGAGTGCATCTTTGTTCTGAATCATTAGAAAAACCAGGCACCCATACAAAAGAGCAAAGAGAGCAGAACAGAAAGAGACAAACCATGTAGTATGATGTGGGGGCTTTCTTTAATTCTAAAAAACAACCAATAGAATTTTTTGGTGGTACTAGAAATTGAACCTGGGCCTTCAGACAGGGTCTCACTAATGCTGAGCTCAGACTTGTGATTCTTCTCCCTCAGGCTTCCAGAGTGCTGGGATGATAAGAATATACTATCATGCCTAGCTGCCTATAGTTTTTAAATTCATTCATTTGCAACCCACATGCTCCTACTCACAGTAGGTGGTATTCTGTGGAGTGGAGGTTCACTAGTGAACAGAGGTCTTTTGTCCACATGAAAGAAAATCCATTCCAATGGAGGAGGCAATCAATAAGCGTGTCAACAGAGAGATGAAGGACACAATTTAGATCATGAGTTGGCTATGAGGAGAAGGGTGGGTATGAGCTAAGACTCCACTAAGTTGGGAAGTCAGGAAAGGGCTCTATCTTGGTAGCAGCTGAGCACAGATATAAATGAGGAGAGGGAGACAGCTACTCAAATATCTAAAACAGTTATTCCAGGTAATGGGGGCAGCAAGTGCCAAAGACATGAGGAAGGTCCTATTGTGATAACATTGGGATAAGTTAGACAACAGAGAAGACAAATGACCAAAGCACAGCCCCTGGCCTTAAGTCTTCAGAGTAAGTGGAACGGCCCAGGCACAGACAGGTGACAAATGGAGAAATGTTAGAAAGTACAGGAGAGAAAGACAAGATGTAGATAAAGAAATCAGAAGGACACGGATATGGTAGGCATGGCCAACCACAGTCCACTGTCCAAGCCACCACACGCCACAGAGCAGTGGGCTCCCTACCCAGGGTCTGTGGCCAAAGACGCTGTGTTTCTCTCTTGGAGGGAAGAGGGCAGCTGAGGGAAAATATACCGAGAAGCCAGAGCCTGAGGAGGCCCTTAGTAACAAGAAACCTTCCGAAGAGAGGAAGTTAGGCATCAAATTGTAGCAAGGATGTAAGTTGGAACTTTAAAACTCTTACCTTCAGAGGTTATCAGGACATTTCAGAGACTTCTCCTCAGAGTTCTCACAGGCCTGTGCAATATCCACACAAGTACATCAGTATATGAGTATATGAGCTTATGTGTATATGGTGTGTTGCGATCGTGGGGGGTGCCTAGGCAGAGGGAAAGAAAGAAGGGAAAGCCATTAAAAGCCTTGCTGAGAAAGGTATTTCTTGTGGACAAAAAGAAGCAGGCCCCTCGCTCCCTACTGAGCCCATTTCTCCTGCCTTTACCCGAGCTGTCAGGCATGAATCTCTGTAGCATTCCGTAACTAATTGACAGTAATGGGGGCCATTGGGAGCCTAAGAATACATGGAATTACCCAGCATGCACTGCAAGTAAGGGGGGCTCTTTGGGGGCAGCTGTGGGAAAAATAAAGGATGCCTTTTAAACTTTTTATTTTCTCTTTAATTGAAGGTAGGAGGTAGAAGTAGGAAGGAAAAGATTTAGGCAATCTTCTACTTGAGTTTGAAAATAAAAAATTGTAAATCTCCTATCTTATCCTGAAGGAATATCTTAGGATACTACATCTACTACACAGAAGAAACAGATGGAATTTCAATTAACCCCAGGGCCCCTGTGAAATCTATATTGTACCCTCTGGATTTACAACATATTGTAATATATGACTGCAGGGCCTGGAGATTCCATCGCAAATCAACCCTCTTTATTTCAGGGGTTCAGAAAACTACTACAAAAGCCCACTTCAGAGTCAGAAGGGACCAAATTCCTACAACTTTGTCCTCACAGCTGAAATCCAATTTTAATTTTATAACACATTTTATTTATTGAGCAGTCTCAGGTTCTTATAAGAAAGTACACTTGTTTTTCCCTGTTATTACTGATATTATGGACTAAAGCTGTTCACACAAAATAAGAAATTAGAAAAACAGCTATTATCACACCTTAAAGAGTGATTCTCTGACACCCACAGTGAATCATCTTCTAAAGAATGCTTATCTTTTAAAAATTCATAGCTTTCAATAATGTAGTCTTTAAGACTAAAGCATATTCAAATAAAAATAAAAGCAGTTACCTCTGCTATGAATGTCATACAATGGTGTAAATGTTGAAAGAATTTTAAGAATTCCAAGTTGTTTTTTAAAGCAGAATTATTTTGAAAGTGCTTATACACTTACGGCTTTGACTTTTATTTCAGTTATTTTATTATTGGTCCCACCTTTCAGTATGTGTTCTCCATTTCAAAAATGAACATTCATGTAAGTATTCAACTCCTCACACACACACAAAATTAATTTTTGCCTTTCAGCACCATGTCCCTGCACATGCTTCTTAAAAGGCTAGCTTTGCCCCAAAGTTGCATTTCAACTCAAATCTTTCATCATCTTCTGCAGGGATGAGTTTTCCCCATGAAATGGTATGGACTCTTTACTTGGAGGGGGGCCGCTGTGTTGTCCTGCATCTGATAAAAGGTTTGCTTCTGAACTCCTAGGGAATAACTCTTGGAAATAAGAAAAGCAAACTTCCTGCTGCTAAGGAAAAAATACTTTTGGAGGAGAGGAAAACACAAACGTGCCCTTGAAAAAATTAAGCGACAGAAATAAGATGTGCAGGTTCTCCTTTATTCCAAGATAAGCCTCAGGAGCTGAGGACCCTGGGGCTGTCTCAGAAACACAGCTACTATCCCTAGATGTTACAAACTGGGAGGAATGCGAGGAGCCATCGTTCAGGAAGCTAAGATACTGTTTGTCCCTACTGTGCAGTTCCATGGGAGCAAGCAAGGCCATTGCCGGTATGTTCTCTGGCTTTCAGAACAGAGGAGTTCTCCAGCTCACTCCTTTCTGCTCCACCAAATGCACACCCTAGAAGGAATACCACCATGGAACCTTGCTTTCTGCCTGCATCTGCCATTGTCTGTCTTCTGGGCAGGCTTGGAACGTTAGTTCAAAGATTGAAAGAGGGTTGTTTTGTTTTGTGGTACTAAGGATTAAATACAGGACCTTTGCACTAGGCTACATCCCAACCCTTATTAATCTTTATTTTGAGGTAGGTTCTTGCTAAATCACTGAGTTGCCCAGTCTGGCCTCAAACTTTTGATCCTCCTGCCTCAGCCTCCCAGAGTACTGGGGTTACAGGCATGCACCACCACACTCAGCTAGAAGAGAAATCTTTAAATAGAAAAAAGCTCCTCTTATTTCAGGTGAGTTTGGTTTACCCTTTTAAGCTTACTGTATAACCAGGAAATAAAATGAGGCTTTTAAATAGGCTGAATTTTTTTCCATTTGGGCTATTTTACTATCAAGCCATCAAAGGTCATTTTGAAATAATTATTAAAGTTTATTTCCTCATCTGAACAAAACATGGGTATGTTATTGAACCCAGGCCAACCTGTCTCATTCCCATCCTAGATAGCATTTATTTTGGAAAGAGAAAAATATGTGATTACTTAAGAATCATATACTAACCAAATGTTAAAAGTGACTGGATTTTTTGCTTAGAAAAGAACTCTTTGTGTGTTTACTATATACAAAAAATAAAAGTCAGTTCTCTTAGTACTGAGGAGCCAGCACTGTTCTAAGTGGTTTCTACCCATTAATCACCTAATCATCACAGCGCTCTGTGCAGCGCTGTGATCCTCCTTTTCCAAAGAGACAATTAGTGGCGTAAACAGTACTCGGAACACGTTTGTTCCTCAGCCATTAGAGGTGACTGCCAGGCACCTGCTTTTCTGATGACCCACTCATGTGCAGAACTGGGAGGAACTCGCCGCTTGGCGCGTGTCTGTGGGATACTCTTCCTTCCTCTCCCTGCCCACAGCCGCTCCTCCGCACCCCACGCTCCCCACAGCTTCGTATTTGAGGCTTCCTTACTTATGTTTGGCAACTTTACTGTCACAGCTTTTATTTTTACCCCATTCATTTTATACCCAACACCACCAGAAGTAAGGCAAGATAAGCAAATAAACAAAAGGGTACTACAGGGGCGGAGATACTCTGACACCACCTGGAGAACTTGACAGCTGGATGAAGAGGGGAAGCACACTGGATAACGACACTGTTGTACCACACGCTTCTCCATCGAAATCAAATCATGATTGCTTTTAACCACTGGTTTGGACCAAGGAAAATGCAGAAACTCTTCTACTAGATCTTTCTCAGGAATGTTTACTGTTCAGTTTTTTCCCAAAGCCTTCACTGTTAGCCTGTCCCGCAGGTATCCATGTCTCTCTTCCGATTTCCTTGGCGCCTGCCTACACAGACAGGATCTCATTGCCAAGCTTTTGTTTATTATCTTGTCTTGGAACTGTTCTCTATCCCTTTAAAGTATGCATAGCTGATCTCCAGAACCAGGTTCCAAAGAAAAGGGCTATTGTTTTACTTGCAGATTCTGCAGAGCCTGGTGTTGTAAGTTGCACAAGTTTGTTGAGCTGAGTTAGGAAGAATGCTCTATATAAATGACAGGTCTGTGGGTGTAGCTCAGGAACAGAAGGTTTAACTAGCATGTGTAAGGCCCTGAATTCAATCCCCAGCACCACAAAAAATTAAAAATAAATGACATAGTTCCCCAAAGTATAATTGCTGAGCACAAGAGCACTGAACTGATTGGGAACTGGGCGAAGTAAACAAAATACTGCACCAGAAAGTTGAAGAAAGTTGGTCAGAACTGGGCCGGAGACAGGCACCAAGAAGGATAATCCAGGTTGCAGTCATAAGTCCAGACAGCAGCAGAGGTGAGAGTGAAGCCTAGGTCCTTCCGTGGTAGTGGGACAATAGGAGGAAGACTGGCCAGGATTAGAAGATGCTAGTTTCCTCTGAATCAAAGAAGAGACATTCTCTGTAGCCCTTGTAGAAAAAGGTCCAAGAGAAATGTCTGCACTAGAGAAAGCAAGCCCCCAGGATACCAGAGGAGAAGATGTTCAAAGAAAATCACTGAGGTGGCTGAATAACTGGCTAGGAATGTTTGCCTGGGCTGTTATGACCAAACTGACTCCAGGACCTTGTTTTTGTGGCTTCAACAACTCTGTCTATTCTTTGCAGATAGTCCTACTCACTGTAGGTATGAGTTTTGGTTTCCTGCTCTCTTCATCTCTGAAGGCTTTTAGGACATCATTGCTTTGGTAAGATCAGATCCTGCTGGTGAGAGTGGCCATACAAACTATCCTGAGCTGTGGGTAATGATATAATGTTATAACGATGACCACACAAGCTCAGTAGTGCTAGTAGTTCATGTTGTATCTTAACCTATTAGCAGGTTCTTTCAAGTTTTCAGAAGTTATGTTTGCCCTCTCATTGAGAATCATAGAATAAATTGATATTTATGCAGCACCTTTCCAACAAGGAGTTCAAGAAGTTTTCACCATTTTCTGAAATTATTAGACTTTGTTGGTTGGTTGGTTGGTTTTTGAGGTTCTAGAGATGAAGCCCAGAGGCTCACATCTATTAGGCAACTGTGCAATGCGCACCCACAGCCCCAAGACTGTACTGAGTGGTTTTAGGTTCAAGGAAACTTGAAAGAAAAGCACTGAGTCCCTTTATATTCCTTCCTTGCCCCCATTTCTTACATCTTACCTTATAGTTCTTCCACTGTTACCATCTTATATTAAGGTAATGCATTTGCTAACTGGTGGCTAATATTGATCAGCACCTTATGATTAGCTGACATCCACAGTTTAAATTAAGAGTTCCTCTTTGGGTTATATATCGTATGGATTTTGAAACATGCATAGTGAAATGCATCCACTATTATAGCATCAAACAAAAAAGCTTCACTGCCTTAAAAATCAGTTGTGTTCCATCCATTTCTCCCTCCCTGACTCCCTCCCTCCCTCCCCCTCCCCTCCCCCCAGTCTTTGGCAATCACTGTTCTTTTTACTGTCGCCATCATTTTGCCTTTTCCAGACTGTCTTGTTATCGGAATGTTGTATAGTTGTACAATATACAGCGGCTTCAGGTTGGCTTTCTTCATTTTACCAACATATGCTTAAGGTTCTTCCACTGTCTTTTGTGGCTTGATAGTTCATTTCTTTATCACTGAATAATATTCTAACACATGGATGTGTGTACATCCATTCAGTTTTGAAGGACACATTGGTTGCTTCCACGTTTGGGCTACCATGAATAAAGTTACTATAAGCATTTTCACGCCAAGTTTTTCCTCATTTTTAAATTGAGTGACAGAGGCAAGATTCCCAAAATTCTATGAATTCTTATTACAACTGTTCTTGGTTTTCCACCAAGTTTAACATGATGGAGATTAAGATCATACATAGTTATGTGCAAATTGCCTGACGGTGTGTCACGTCCTAGGCAAGATGTGCCACTGTAAGATTATCACTATGTGGGGCAGAGTCTCAGCTGACCTGGGCGCAGTCCTACGACAGCCCGTGGAGCTTGGATTTCTGGGCTAAACATCACTTGGACATGCAGCTCCCACCTGTGTGCTGTAAGCAGCCTTCGACTTCTGAAGCCACATC
This sequence comes from Dinomys branickii, assembly GCA_004027595.1. Classification (NCBI taxonomy): domain Eukaryota; kingdom Metazoa; phylum Chordata; class Mammalia; order Rodentia; family Dinomyidae; genus Dinomys; species Dinomys branickii. Next base: position 111,448 of record PVLD010001927.1, read on the forward strand.
CCGGCGTTATATTCAGCACAGGCTGTTACGGTAGAAGACCCTAGCCCCGGTGTCTGAAACAATGAACACTTATTTCTTACAGCTCTGGAGGCTGGAAAGTCCAGTATTGAAGGGTGGCATAGTCTGGGATCTGGCGAGTGCCAGCTTCCAGGTTTGCAGATGGATGTCTTCCGGTTGACTCCTCACGTGGCCTAGAGAGATGACTTCTTACGAGTTACTAATTCTCTAATGACGGCTCCAACCTCATGATCTGATCAGTTCCCTAAAGATCCTACTTCCTAATTCCACCCCATTGGAGGTTAGGACACCAACGTATGGATTTGAGGAAGAAATAAATACTCAGGCCACAACACCCAGCTGTTACAAGCCAACCTTCATGTCTTTCCGCTTGTGCACTTTCAAACCCTGCTCAGGCCCAGGGACATTATCTTTGTGTTCTTTGGTTCACTTTAAAAGAAAGAGTCTTAGTCATTAGAGCCATCCCATTTAGATTCCTTCCATTGCTTCTTTGTCTGTTACTTAGATGTTCTCCTGATCTCTACATACTCTCAAAATGCATTTGGTCGGTATTGTTTATGGCTTATTCTGGTTCATATGTCTCCATTCTTTTGTCTTTAAAATAAAATTTTTAAAAAATGCATTTGGTTTGGGTTTTTTCTATGAACATAGGATCTTCCACTGGCAAAGCTGCAGAGGTGGTCTTACTTCAGCACCTTCCTTCTTTACTATCCTACAGTGCTTCTGTACTCACCTCAGCACTCAGTACCCCAGCACTCACCATACCAGTATCCGTACCACAGAATCTAGATCCTCTATTTTTTGTTCATCAGTTGATTTTTTGAGACAGGGTCTTGCTCTGTAGCTGAGACTGGCCTTGAAGTCACTTTGTAACCCAGACTGGCCTTGAACTCGCAGCGATCCTCCTGCATCAGCCTTCCAAGCGCTAGGTTTACAGGCATCTGCCACCACACCCAGTTTCCAGATCCTCCTATTACTCGACCTCAGCGTTTCTAGTTTCCCAATGATCCCAAGCAGTGAATAACTGAAAAGAGCTCATATATTTTCTTTCTTTTACCATATTTCAGCAAGGACAACCCAGGAGTCAACTAGGATGTATGGAGCTTTATGATAACTAAACTCACCTCAGGCATTTGGTTCTCCTGAGTTTAGAAAAGGGAGAGTCTAGACCCCTAAAAAGCCTTCTGTCCACCTCAACTGCCCACCTAGAGCTGCCTCAAAACCTGGGAAAATTTTCTTATCATTTCTTAGACATTCCTTCCAGAGGATCCAGTTGTCAGTGTTACCCCAGAACCCTCACTTCACACAAAGCTCAGAGATCTGTTCTCAGGGATCAACAGAGTGGGGTTCTTCCAGCTGGGCCCGGCAGCCACTCCCTGCCGTGTCGAACTTTCCGTGAAGCGTGGCCAACAGTATTTAATATGGGATTTCCCTGTGAATTGCTCATTAAAAGTTTGGAGGGCCGGGTCAGTGTTGTACTTGGCAGGGACCGAGAGCGTGGAGAAGAAAGTAGACTTTGGAAGACAGCAGTTGGGACAGGAAGAGGAGCTGGAACTAGGGCTAAAATCTTGGCTGTCCTGAGGTAGAAAGGGGGAGGGAAGGTAAACAAGCCAGGAAAGCGAACGTTCTGAGTGAAGCATATTAATTATGATGTTTTTGTGTTTCGAGATCTCTGAAAATACTGGGGTAAGGCAAACTGTTCTCAAGCTCTGGTTTACAATGACAATCAGTTTTCCATTTATCACTCAAATAACAGCATCCTATCTCCAGAACACTCTTGAGTCAGACCTGCCTTGTTTCATGAGCAGAACAAGGAAGGAAGCAGGCTTTAATTCTGATGTTTGCAGCGTTCCTGCCTTATTTGCTGAGCCACACTTGAAGGGACTTTATGTATATTGCCCTTAGTTTTGCAATTATCTTCAAAAACAGTCACGGGGGCAAGAGAAGGGACCCAGGGGACACAGGGTTAGTGATTTTGTTTCCAGTGCCAGGGATGGAACGCAGGGCCTCACACACTCTCAGCAAGCCCTCTACCACTGAGCGACACTCCCAGCCCTAAAAGCTAGGAATTTTCAAAACCTGCATTCACCTGGTTTCAAAGCCTCTTCCCATGTTCTCTAGGTCTTATAAATTCAGCTCTTCTTCTCCCATGCTTAACACTTTCCTCCCGGTAAGGAAACATTCCTGCCTCAGGTACAAAGAACTTGAGTTTTGCAGTTAGTTATTCCTTTATCCAAATGCTGTCTTCTTTAGAACGCTTCTGCTGAGGAGAGCTAGCCATGTCAAATTTGTCATCAGTGTAAGCCTTGCTGCGAACGACTTTATGAGTGCACTTACTGCAAGGGAGTTTTGAGTGTGGACAGGTAGAGTGGGGCGAGGGGGACAAAAAATAACAGGAAAGGCCCGGTCAGAAAAGGGACAGAAATGAAACATCAGCCCAAAAGAAAAGACAGAGGTTGAAGACATGCTGCACGCTCCTCATATGGTATTTCTGAGGCCGCAGGGCTACCTGGGAGAGGCCCTGCCCACCCCGGCTTCTCCTTCTGCCCAGGGGAGCTCCTTCTACCCCAAATGTTCATCGAGTGGGAAGAGGCTGCAGATAGAATGCTTGCTCTGGTGGCGCTGGGGGGAGTGGGGTGGAGACAAAGGGGGAGGTAACTTTTTCAATAAAAAATGATAAGTGATGAATAGAATGGCTAATCCCGGCGCTCTGAGAGTAAGGACTGCCACGCAAGGGCCTCTCTCTTTTTCTTTTTCACTCTGCATTTTCTTTTCTTTTTAATTTTCTTTTATTTAATTTCGCTGCAGCACGTATAATCAATTACAGACTGAATCGGGATAAAGGGAGGGGAAGCACTTTAATTCATAAATCAATTTTATACGGTCATCAGTCAGGTTGTGAATGCAAATACCTCTGTCGGTTTAGGTTATTCAGAATTAATTGACTCCCACCGGGCTGGGCTGCAGATGGAGGGGGGTTTTCTCACAGTCTCCTTGGGCCCGGCCAGGGGGCCGAGGGCTTCCTCCCTCCCCTCTGCAGCCAACCCTCTCTTCTCCTTTACCCTCTGGGCCCCAAACATGGAGATGATGGGGGTGGGCATCCGGCGAGAGGCTGGGTGGATAGGAGCCCAGACAGAGCGTTTGAAGAAGGAAGGGGTTACACAGGAAGATGAAAGCTCCCAAACAAACTCTCTTCAGCCCAGGCCCTGCAGAGACACCTTTATGTGATTAGAAATGCTTAACTTTCAAGGGTCTCCTTTTAAGTTCTCTTGAGCTTCTTAAATAAGAAAGAAAACAAACAGCAAAGCCAGAGCCCCTGGGCTAAGGCTGAAGGGATATCATTCAAAACCCACCAGGGTGCAGGCTTGGTGCGGCTGCCAGATCTGAGCAGGCAGAGTGCGGCCCAGGACAGGGGGCTAATTTCCCTGCCAGATAGCGCCAGTGGCGGTGTGAGCCCTGTGCTTAAGGTTCCAGCCAGCGGCTAAAGAGAGGGCCTGGCTGAGGGCACCGCACCACAGGACAGAAAGAGAACGCGTCGTGACCTACCATCCCTCCAACCCCAGAGGCTTGGTCTGGGCCGCCCTGGCTGGGCAGCACCTGTTTCCCCAGTTAGGGTCCTCTATCCACAAGACTGCATTCTCATTTGGAAAAGACACACCCATCCACCCTTGCATTCAACATACTCTGACCTCAGCTTCTCCAATTTTTACCTTCACCTAAATAAACTCCTATGTTGTTCTAGATCCGATATATCTTAGCACTTTTCAACACCACACTCCCACATGAAAATCACCCAAGGAGTTTGTTTTGTTTTGTTTTTCTGTTTGTTTTTTCATGCTTGCGGCCAGGACAAACCCTAAAACACTGCTGTAAGTGGTCTTGAGTAGAGCCCCAGGGAATTGGTGTTTTTGAACAGAGTACAAGTGAGTCCAATATGCAGGAAAGGTTAGAACTGCTGAGGTCTCTGTGGGCTGTGGTGGGCACTTTTTAAAACTCCTTCCTTACCTCTGCAGGTTTCCTTTCCTTCCCCACAGAAGCTGGCTGAAAGTGTCTCCCATTACAATTATATTAAAAACAAAACATATCAGTAATAAACAATAAATGAAATTTAAGAACATATATCTTGTAGATTCCCTGGCCTCCACCAGCCAACCTGCATGTAGTAAATTAAAAAAAAAAAAAAATCTATATACAAACTCCTAGTAAGTATAGGAATCCCTGCTAAGGCAAAGCACCAAGACATTGGTGCTATCTTTATCTAAAATCAAATCCTGGTCTGCCTGTATAAATCACATTTTGTCTTGACATAACAGTTATATGTTTGTGAGTTTTGCCAAAGCTCTCTCCTGAGAGACCAAACTCTGAACTGCAAAGCAAAAGGAAAGTAACCCATTTGACAGACGAAGTCCACACATGGTAAACCATAGGGTTTTACCCATGTAGAATCCCTAACAAAAAATAACCGGACATAAAATATTTACTCATTTTAAACCTACTCCTCTTAAATACAGTTGTCTATGTGCAAAGAAGCCATATATGTTTTTGGAAAGGTTAAGAGGAATTCTGGGAAATGCTTTTTTTGTCATTCATTTGTATTACCATATGTTATTGGTAGGAATAAAACTGCCTTTCTTAAAAACGTTCAGTGCTTCAGTTTTCTTTCCCAACCCAAAATAGATTTCCTCTCCAAAAAGTCTGAAGGATTTAAAGCAGATTAGGCATGTGTTTTCTCTTGCTGTACTTAGCCAGCAGCAAGGAGAACTTTGGGGAGGGGACAGTCCAGAATGAAAGGACACCTTGTTCACAAAACTCTGGGTTTCTAAAGTAGATCATCTAAGACGCCCCTGAGGGAAAATCTTTTGTCTATTAAGACAGCATGCCAGGGCAACTAAACAGACATGTTTCAGGGTAATACCGACCAGCTTCATCACTTACAGTGGGCAAAATACATAACCTCTCTGTCCTTCAGTTTTTTTCCTTGTTAAAGTAGGAATGTTACCCGGTAGAGTTGTCAAAAAGACTAAATGAGTTAAAGCATCTAAAATGCTAGGCAGAAAGCAAGTTCTTAGCATGTACTCCGATGGAGAAAGACCGAATGAATGGTAATCAGTAGGTCTGATCAACTCAACCACATTAGCGTCACCTGGGAACTTGTTAGAAATGAAATATCTCAGGTCCCACACCACCACCACTGAACAAAAACTAGGGTGGGATCCAGCAACCAGTGTATTAACAAACCCTCTGGTCATTCTGAACACACTAAGGAACTACTGGGATAGGTTAGGAGCTGGTGTCGAGAGCCTCCGAAAGCAGTACGAACCTTTTCAGAGCCAAGCAATTTGTGGTAAAGGGATTGGATTTAGGGCTCCATATGAAATTCTGATAAAGGCGTCTCATGTTACTGTGAGCTTGGGGTTGGGAAGAAAGGAAATTTGGAGGAACTGCCAGCTGGACTGTCCAGCCAGAGGACGGATATCCCACAGTAACTACAACAACTTGTACAAGAGTTTGTCTGTAAGGCTGTGTCACAGACAGAAGACAGAATCTCAGGAGACTGTCTCTCTGTGTCTCTGTCTGTCTTTCTCTCTGTCTGTCTCTCCCCTTCCGTGTCTCTCTTCCCCTCTCTCCCTCTCCGCCTCTTTCCCTCTCTCCCTCTCTGCCTAAGCCCAGGGCTGCCTCTGACCACAACGTACTCCAATAGACTGCGGGGGGGGGGCCCCACTCTGCTGCCAGATGGAAGCAGAGGAGTGTGAAGATCTTGCCCTAGATTTGGCAGAGGGAAGTTGCATCAGGGAAACAGTCCTACAACAGTCCCAGCCGTTTGCTTTCTGTTGCCAGTCATGCATCTGTTCTGCTTCTCCCTTCTCTCCCACAGCAAGGGTCCCTAAAGATGCAGAAAAAGGAGGAGGCTGCAGGCTATAGATGTGGGTACAAAGAACTTGGAAGACACTTGGAGAGTGACAGAGATACAGCTCAGCAGTAGAGGGTTGGATTTCTACGAGGTCCTGAGTTCAATACCCAGCACCATACACACAAAAAGATAACTTTTAGGGCAGACAGTGTGGCTTGGAGTTCTTGCTTTGCATGCAAAAGGCCCTGAGTTTGATTCCCAGCACCACAAAAAAGGTTGCTTTTAAGAGTTATTTATAAACAAAAAAAGAGGTTAAAGACGGAAGAGCAGGCATAGGTCAAAACTGAAGGTATGGCTAAGGTGCTGGCCAAAAATCTTTACTTCTCTTTGCAAAATAGGAAAGGCAATGTGTTCCTCACCCACAACAAGACTCACGACTGACATTCTATGTTTTTGCCCTTTTTTATTTTAAAGAGAATACTAATAATAAAAAAGAACACTAGCAAAATACCAACAACACAGACAAAAACAAAACAGAGCAGAAGCAATGAAAGTGATACAGGGTTTCAGAACAAAATGATAGGAATTGACAGTGGGTTGTTATATTACATATTGTCATCTTCAGGGACGTTGCTCAGATTACCCGATATAAGAGTGCAAGATGGATCAAACCATTAAAGAGAATTAAAAAGAAAAACAAAAAACATTAGAAATGATAGTTTATATTTTTTTAACTTTCAAATTTTTTTATTTTAAAGAGAAAAAACAATAAAAATAAAGTTTCAAAACACATTAGTAGGAGACTTACAATAATTAATACACTGTGTATTGCTGTCTTCACACGGCTGACAATCTACACAAAACAGGTTGATGAGAAAAAAGCATACAGAATGAACTCAAGCTTTATGAGACTGAGGATGAAAACCAAGATTCAGGAAAACTGCACTTTTATATTTAGATTTGACAAGGAGTTGGACAGCCATGCAGAAATAAGATAGGACGGAAGAGTGTACGGTCAATAGTAATAAACCGGGGAAACTTAGCAGTGCCTGATCATTCATATTCCTCTTGGTGTCTTTGTACTTTCATCCTGCTCCCTCTCTTACGTGGCAGGACCCATGAGGGTCCTGTGGCCTCTTTCAGAGGGGCCAGTCAGAGAATTCCTTGTGCCTGGATCTCCTGCAGAAAGACAGGAGAGCAAAGCGTGACTTTTCTGCTTCTGCAGTTGTCTCCCTTCCCTGATTTGGGGTAGTTTTGTTATAGACAGCTAAGTTAGGTAGAAATGTTATAGGCAGCCACACAGGGCTAGGCCCTCAATGGAGTCAGTGCAGAAGATGAGAATACACTGCAACTGTGGCTGGAGGCCCATCTGTTGGAGGGCAGGCCTCCACATAAAGACACAATGGGAGGCCTCCAAGCCTCCCCAAGGGGTAAGGTAATTAGCAGCACCTGGTCCAATAAAGCCTAGAGGGACATCGGCCACCCTGGGGTGGAGGTGAACCAAGCCTTCTGTTCCACCCCTTCCGAAGGAAGGTCTGTGCTCTTTCCACATGCACTTGCTATGTGGGCTGCTTCCCAGGTGGATTAGTATTACCTAAGTGCCTACACGTGTAATCTTACTGAGTGATCATAGTTGTGCCCCAGGTTGTACCCACCTTGTGACTTTGCTCTATAAAGCTTCCTCTGAGAAGTGGGCTCATCGGCAGCCCACCTTCAGGTCTCCCTCGTGTCTCAGGAGCAATCTCAGTAAATCTTTCTTACTCTTAACCCCGACTGTTCCTTAGGGTTCATTCTTTGATTTGGGGGAACATGAACTCAGCGTATCTGACCACTAGCAGGTTGAGAGTCACCTTATTTCCCCTATATCACTTTACTCTCTGCGGGACCATCTTTAACAATTATTGAGCACCTACCTAATGCCAGGAACTTTGCTGAGTGAACAGAAATGCGTGAGACACTATTTCTGCCCTCACAGAGCCCTTTACCAAAGACAGGCGAGGGGACAGAAAGAAAAATCGGCACATCCCCCACCCCAAAATGACATCTGAAGGAAAGAATAAGGTAAATACCAATATGTTTTAAAACATTAGACTCAGATTTGAGGTGTGGAGTTCAGCAAACAGCTAGAGTGCAAATTACCCACTCCTTGTCCTTCATATGCACATGTATACACGCAGGCTGTGTGTGCACACATCTACGCGTGCACTCACGTGTGCACACTCACGTCAGCGTGTGCGTCCTGGTCCAACGGGAGGGTGAAGGGCGGCCTACTTGCTGCTGGTCCTGCTGGTCCTTCAGATTTGGGCAGACAAGGATTAGAAGTTAAGTAAAGAAACACATCCTAGCAGTTTCTAGTACATAAACCAGCTCCGACCTAACCCCCTTTCAGTGAGGTAAGGGTAAAGGAATCCTATGCACACAGATTTAATTTCCTGTGAAATGTGCAAGGATTTAGAAACTAAGAGGGGAGCAGGAGTGGACAAAGACATTTTGGGTTTTATCTCACAGGGGACCACAATACCCTTTTGTTCTGTTTCTCAAAGCCCCAGGCCCGCTCGGTCTCACCCACCCTTGACGCACCCCCGTCTCTGTCTCCATCTCCATCTCCATTTCCATCTCCATGCGAGCCTCTGCCTCCACCCTCCAGCATGAACAGCCTCTTTCTGAGGAGAAAAGCCACAGCAACTTTGCCCTGGTGGGACCTAGGTCACGAGCTTTCCTCAGTGTCTCTGTCTGCGCACACCCTCTCAGGACCTGTGCCCCTTCACATTTTGTCTAAGTGTAAGTGAGTCAGTTGTTTCTGGGACAGAAAGGAGACCCTGAAAAGGGCCCCGCCGTTACTCTCTGCACCTCACCCCTCCCGGTGTCCTCAGACCTGTTCACTTGCTCCCTGAAGGAAGAAACAACATTCCTTTTCCTCTCAGACCTCTGCTGCTGTATATTCCCCAGATCAGTCTCAAACAGCCAAATGAATTTTGCAGAAAGATTGCAGCTGGCTTGTGAGGACCCAGGTAACAATATGAGAAATACGCAGAGGAAAAAAAATCTCAGAAGCCCTCGGGTGTCTTTTGTGCCAACTTTTTTTCTGGGCATCCTTCCATGTTCAGGGTCATTCTTTGATTCCTCTCTGTTGTATTCCTTGACCATTTTCCTCTGCCTCTTCTTTCTCAGTACTTTTCCCCAAAGTATAACTTATGTATCTGTGATCTTGAACAAAGTTGATTTCTTGAGGTTCTTTTTAAAAAAATTGAAGAGCGTTACTTAGACACAACACAGCCTGACTGCAGCTGGAGGCTGCTAGCATTTCTGAGCCTTGATGTAAAGCATGCTCCCTTTCATGAAACGTGGGGCAGTTAACAGAGGTGGGGGTAGAAGTGAAAGGCGAGGAGGGGGAGAGAGGCGTGAACCTTGACACCCGAAGTGGGCTTCGGGAGAATTTACAGCATCTTTTCTGGGGACCGTTAATGTTTTATTGCCCTCATTTCTGCAGTTACAATGCTCCATAGAACTCCAACCTGAGCCCAAGCCAAGAATCCCGCAGTCTGCTGAAGCTGGAAAGAAGCCGGCTGCAGATTTCACTCCAGTAACAGAGAGGGAGCTAACTTAAGAGGGAGGTGGGCGGGTGGGAAATAAGCAAGGTATTATACAGTCACCACTTAGGCTGGCTTTGGGTGACTTACTGTAGTTTACTAACTTACGACATTAAACAGGTGACTTAAACACTCCAAGACTCGGAGTGGCCGTCAAAAACTGGAGATGACAATAGCTCCTACCTTATAAGATTACTGTGAGAACTGAACAAGATAAAGCCTAAAGAAAGTAAAAGTTCACTAGATATTATTTTACATTAATACACTGAAATGATAGCACGCAGCAAAGAATGGGTTGCCTTGTAGCGTTCACAATTTCTTGAAACATGAGCAGATACGGAGGGAGGACATGCTCTCTTACCTCTAAACAGTACCTTCGGTGGCTACAATCTTAACCCAGCTCCACTGGGCACCTTCAGTGTGACTTGATAGAGAAAAAAAAAAACAAAAAAATAGAAAAAAGAAAAGGTAAAAAGAGCAAAAGAGCTCACTAGATCCGGCCACTTCCAAAAATCCCCTCGTACGGCTGCGTGAGGCTTGGGGAGGCCCTCTACATAAAACCATAGCACCTTGAGGCCATAGCTAAATGAAATAAATCAGACTCGCAGACTTAAATACCACATGGGGTTTTTATATGAGAAATTAAATGTATAAAGCGGGAAATAAAACATAATAAAAAAGAGAGAGAAAAAAGTTATTATAATCTAGCATGGATGATGTATCTAAAAGTGTACCCTGAGTTTAATATACTTATCTTATGTGTTTCATACGGTCTTTGGCCTTTGTTTTTTGGTCTGGTTGTTACTCCATACATACGATGATTAACTATAGGGACCTTTTTAAAATAAATAAATAAATCTGATGCTGGCAGAGAAGGGGTGTTAGAGGGGAAGAAAATGACTTAGATGTGCCAGGTTCATATACCAGTTTTCCACAATAATGTAATCATTATGTACTGCAAACACGCACAACTAAATTTTTTTAAAATTGTAAAAGAGCAGCAAGCAAAACAGAGATGATATATGAGGAAAAAAAGGCAAAAGAGATTCAACTGGGGACATAATTGGAAAAAGGCAAGCAAATGAAAAAACTGTGAAAGAAATGAATATTGAAACTGGCCAAGACAGAAAGAAATCACGCAGCTGGATGTAGACTGAGCAGGAAATGTGGAGGGGCAGCGTAGGAGTCTAACAATGTGCAGGGTTTGGTTTGCTGTCAAACCCCTCCTCTGGGGAGATAACAACTCTGGAAGGCCATGAACTTTAAAAAAAGAAATCTAAGCAGCGGAGAAAACCTTCCAAAGAAAGTAAAGTACCACATCACTACAGTATATACTTTCCGTCCATCCCTACCACTCCCTCCCAACTCTCACCCAGTCACTGATAAATGGCCCAGCCTCCTGTCCCACAGTCTCACATCTGCAGACTTTACATAACCCTGTAGGTGATCCTCAACACTACGTGCTAGCATGCGCAAGCACAGCTCTGCTGTGAAGAAGGGGGTTACAGTATCCTGGAGCTCGGCTGGTGTGAAACAAATATTTGCTGAATGAAAGAATGGGTGAATAACGTGGTACACTTGGGGCTGGCCTACATATTAGCTAGGCAGACTGCTGCCCCACTAGCAGGGTTCTTTTCAAGGGGATGAAATGCTCTGGAATTATTCAGTGGTTGTATAACTTCGTGCTGTACCAAGAACCCACTAAATTCTACACTTATAAATTACATACTTTTATCACATAGATGCAAATTATATCTCAGTGAATAATCTTAAGCACACACTGTAGCCATGGATTTCTCTGAGGGCCAGCAATGACGAGCATTTTTACTCCATTTCTACTTCTTCTGAGAAGTGTTCTTCCGCTCGTTTTGGTCGCCCATTCCTTGACTGGGGCTTTTTACTAGGAAGTGTAAGTTTTTTAGTTCTTTATATATTTTTGATATTAAAATCATCATATTACAGGGATATATGCATAACTATGCTTATAGCAGCACAATTCATAATAACTAGATCTTGGAACTGAAGGATATGTCCATCAAGAGGTAAATGGAAAGGAAAATGTATTTATATACAACGGAGTACTATGCTACCATAAAGAGAGATAAACTTGAGGCATTTGTAGATAAATGGATGAGAACATAAATGTTAAGTGAAATAAGCAAACACACAAGCTTAAATAGTGCATGGTTTCTAAGAGAATATAACAGATGTATATATATATATATGTATGTATCTCAATTCTGTATATATATATATCAATTCAGTATATATACAGGATTCTCTGTATATATTATATATACATATATGTTATATATTATATATATGTGTTTATTTTAAAAGGGAATCTTTCCATGATTCTGGAAAGTTTTTGAACTTAGATGCATATATTGCATATATGCATACATATAGGCATACATATATACATACATATACATATACACACTCACAAATAAAGAGCAAAATAGAAGAATGATAAGTAGGAAGTAGGGAGAATTCAGATGCTACCCCAAACTACATATCCTGTTGTTTCAAAAACATTTTTCATATATATATATATATATATATATATATACTAATTTGTTTCATTTATATTACTAGTTATCTTAGTTCACTGAAAAGATGGTTTTGTGTTATCTCTTCTTTGTTAGAGTCTTTTTTCCTCTATGTCTTGTATTCTAACAATTTGAAGACAATGACATAGTTCATTAACTGTTGTTTTCTCTTATTATTATTAAAAGTTGTGTTTTTTCATCAAATAAAAGCAGAAGTGGGGTGGCTGAATAAGTGGGGCCTAGTTTTTTCTGGAACAGTTCTGTAGGAGCCGGGTAAACTTTTCAAGCTTGAGCTGTCCTCAAGATAAATCTCTTTCGCATCGTCCCAGCCACCTGAGACTCAGCATCAAGGAAATTCTAGGAAATCTATTGCTTAATCTTAATGTTTGTTAGCCTTGCAGCGCCCTTATGGAACACTTTAACTTTCCTGACCATCCAGGGTATATATATGAACAAAAATGGTTTTCCAGATGGATAGAAATGAAGAAAAAAACCCAGCAATAGAGTCTCCTGTTCCACTGCCAACCTTTCAGTCTGAATCTACTTCCACACGTCTGTAAGCACAATGGCAATGTCGTAAGGTTGAAAGTTGGAAGTTTCTCTGCACACTTCAGTTTTGTGAGGGCCCGTGGTTAACTTACACTGTGAGCACCATTCCCTCAGGACTTCATGTGGTGCTTGTTTCAGTTGTGTGTTTAGCAGCAGCAAAGGAAACTCCTGAGTCTTAAGTACCATTTCAGACACCCTAAACAGACTGTTGAGAAAAGCATGGTCTCAGGTTGGGGGTTAGTGTCTGTTCTATTTCCATAAAATAAAAAGGAAATGAGTTCATACATCATGTCTGTGTCCCATTGGGGTTTTGCATTCCATTCTAAGGTCTGGGCCAAATACTGTCTCCAAGAAAATTTGGGAAAAGCGAGCTAACTTCCATTTCACATTCCTTCTTCAGCATCCTATTCTGAGCAGACTATAACTGTGAAAAAGTGAAATGTTTTTTCAGATTCTCATGAGCTGGCTGTGCTGCCAGCTGAGTTTCTGGGAACCATCACCAGTTGTAGCACGTTTAAAGTTAAATGTATGATTCCCCCTGTACCTCTCCAGTTATTGGAAAAGCTCTTTTAGAGATCATTTTATGTTTTGTCTTTGAGGCTCTTCTACCTGCTCAGGGGCCCAAGGTTGGGAAACATTGGCTGGTAGCATTTGAGGCCCTTCTCAGTGTCAAGATTCTCTGAGTCTAGAAAATGGGGTCCAGTGAGTAAGCCATGAGTTACCAGGTCACATCCGCCCCCTCAGCAGACCCTAATGAGAGGGCAGTCAACCCCTGGACGATCTGCCTGCTCTGGACCAGCTAATACTCTTCTTATGGTGAGGGGAAAACAATGAAAAGCTTTCAGACTTGAACAGTCATTATGTGGGTTTAAACCCTTGTATTGTTCAGTTTCCCCAAATGTCTTTGGCATTGAGATTTGAGGAAAACAGCTTTGTTGCTCATTTCAATGATAATTTTTGAAGGTAAGAGATGGACAGAATATTCTTCTCCACTGTGCCTCAGATATTACAGCATAAAGCTCTGGAGCTCAGAGACTTTCAAGAGTCCTTACACAGTGAGAAACAGCCTTTCACCTGAAACTCGAGAGAAAGAAGCGTGAAGAAGAGAAAGAAACAAGCCACCTCCAAAAACCCCGAAGATTCTGGAACTTGTTTCCTCAACCTGTGTCCCGTCCTACTGGGGCAGAAGGTTAGACTCCACATTAAGGCCCTCTGTCTCTTCATGACACATATAGGATTTCTAGACACGGTGGATAGCAATTCATTATTATTAAATCTTCATAAGTGCAAAACACCCACACTCGTGCTTTAGTTTGGGAGAGAGTGGCCCTGGTATCAGCAGCCTTCTAAGGTTGCCAGCGTGCTCACCTTGCTGTTTCTGGGGCCGAACACTTGCAGTGTGGCTCAGCTTGTCCATTCTTCTTAAAAGGCTTACGTTGCTATTGCCTGACTTTTAAAGACTAAGATTGATTTCTTTTCCCCTCTAGTGTAGGAACTTTTACTCATTTAGGATGGGGCACAGGTCAGCACATTCATCAGTTGTCTCACTGAGTTCCTGAGATGATTGGATACTTCTGAGTCTAAACGTAAGGCATTTTTTTAGTCAAATTCATGTACTTTTTGTCTTACATCATTACTCCTTGTCTTTTCTTCCCAAGGCCCCTTAAATAAAGTTGTTCCTTTTCCTTGATGCTGCATCAAGAAAAAGCTTCATGTTTTTGGGTTAAATATTTCTATTCATCCAACATGGTAAGACCTTCTTCCCAGGATGTTAACTCATTTCTCGGCGGCCGCCAGCGGAGTGTTCTACTATATCATTTGTGTATTGGGTTGATTTTGTGTTGCGCCCTCAGAGAGCTCCTAGGTATTAGGCCGTCCTGAAACATTGCCTTTATTCGTTATCATCAATATCATCATCACTGCCACGATCTCTATCACGATGAAGTTTCAGTCTTTCTATAACATATCAAATGGATTTCTGATGTCAGAAATGCAAAAGAGTGGGCCTGGGTGTGAGTGAGAGGTAAAGTACTTGCCCAGCACGTGCAAGGCCCAGTGCTCCATCCCCGCTGTGGAAGAAGAAAAAGAAACGAAAGACTGCTTGCTGTTTTCTACACTTATGAACTGTATTCTGGAACTTGAATGTGACACACACTCAAGTTTACTTGTGTTTCTGGGCAGTAAACCACGCTAAGAGCACTGAAGCTTTTCCGTCACTCCCACCTTGGGTAGCATCTTCCAATATAAAGATGAAGAAAGAGGCAAACCCATTTGTAAACCTGACTTCTTGCTGAAGATTGTGCCTGGGTTTTCTGGGCTAATTCTCACCGCAAATCCATGAGGCAGGTGTTCTTATCTACATGTTTTCTCACTTCTTTATCCTTAGTTGCTCAAAGCTGACTTTTATCATCTTTAGTCCGTGAAAAACTCCATCGTTTGTTTGTCTATAACTGCTTATCGCCACACACCACTCGCACGTCACCCCCACACTCCAGAGGCAATGTGTTCAACTTGTGTTTGAATGCAGTCTTGAAATCGATACTGCTCTGTGCATATGTGGTTTTATTTAAATAAATTAACTCTAAGGCACTTTTTCACATCTTTGTCTCTAAAGGAAGAATTCATCCTATAGTCAATGACATGGCGTAGGTTAATTGGTATTTTTTGTTGTTGTTGTTTCTTAGTGACACATAAAAAGAAAGTGCAAGGTATACTAGGTGGCATTTAGATTGGATGAAATATTGTGTCCTGTTTCTTCATTTTCTCCCCCTATCAGACCAGACGGAGACCATACATGTTGCTATGTGCTCTGTAATCTGTAGCTTTTAATTGGTGCTTCAGGGCAGATCTCAGCACACTGTCTCCATTTCCAGATTCCGCTAGGTTGGCCTCGGCTCTCTAACACCACAGACAGTACTAGAATAGCCTTCTTATACTTCCCCCTATGGAACATTATGAGCGTTCTACGGGGGTTGTATACCAAGGATAAAATTGGTGGCTCACGAGGTTTTAAAATAGTAATCTCACCAGGCAGAGCCAGACTGTCTCCAGAACAGCTACATTATGTTCCCATCAGCAGCACACGAGGGGCCTGTGTGCCCTTCCCCCAACACTTAACATTATCCAGACTTTTCATTTTGTATATAAGAAAAGTTTGCACGGGTGGATTCTGTCCTCTTGTATCAAGATGAAATATACATACCTGGTAGTACCAGAGTCTGGGGCAGTATCAAGTTGCCTCTGTAACCATATAGAGGAACTATATTGTTTCTTAAGCTACATTTCTATAGGCATTTAAGAACGTTTCTTAGCCTTTGTGGACATCACTATTCTTATTAGAGGATACCTTAGTTACTTTTCTTGTTCCTCAGAAAAAATACCCAACACCAAAATTAAAGGAGAGGTTTATTTAGTTCATAGTTTGTAGAGGTTTCAGTTCATACACAGTTGGTCAGCTCCAAGGCCAAGTGGAACGGCAGAGGGACAAGCAGCAGAAGCAATAAGCAAAAGGCAATCAGCAACGAACACAGCAGCTCTTTCTGTCCCTTATATCTTATCCAAGTTACTCTTAGAGCAGGTAGTACTCACACTCTTAATCCTAGCACTAGTGAATCAATCCCGGCATCACATCCTTCCTCCCAGCAGCACACACCCTAGGCCCAGGAAACTCTGAAAAGCCTCACTTATGATTTTATGAGGTTTTAGGGGGACACGTAGATACAAATCATCACAGAAGGCTGCATGTGATGATGTCCATGGATTTCCAAATGTATCACTTTCCAGCTCTAAATACTTTTTAGTCCATCAATAGCAGTTGTTTCCTATGGCATCCAAGTGCCTCTATGTGCTTGAAGATGGTAAAAATGAAAAAGTTCTTTGTACCTTTTCATTTAACTGACAGAAGAATCTAATGAATGACTACACACCCACATTCAGTGTTATCTCTTTTTATACGAACTTCCTCTCCCAGTCTTTCCCACCCTCAACTGTAACAACATCCTGATTAAAGACAAGGTCTGCAGTGTACTTTTGCAAAACCCAAGAGCATACTATGGTAAACTGCATTCCAGTCTGAAAAAATGTTATTTCCCCTCTTCTGGTGAGGGATGGATAACATCATTTCACTGAGGCAAAGTCCAAATAAAAATAATAGCACTCAAGCGAACAGAAGCCAAAGGTTTTCCCTCAATCATTTCTTGAGTAAGGATGGGGTATGAAGGTGGGAATTGCTTTGGGAGACTTATGACTGAATGAGCACTCTCCACTTGTCTTCCTCGCCATAGGGTGGTGCGCCACACTCTCCTAGGTTTCGGCCAGCAGGCTGGTACGACCTTGGTGTACGTCCACACAAGCTTCACTTTTGCCAGTTCCCTAATGGAGGCGCGACCTTCTCCGGGCTCACAAGTGCAAATCCATCAGACCATTCCTGTGTCACCTTCTTGTCAACTTTCCAGATCTCAGAAACCTAGAGACACTGCATTTTGGGCTGAGCTTCAGCTCCCTCTTATCGGTAAGAGAGATCAAGCCCAGCGAGGAATTCCACAGTGAAATGCCCCCGCTCCCTGGCTCCAGTTCACAGAGCTGGTGATTTATTCTGTCTTCTGAGCTCATACAGCTGCATTCCGGGCACTCAGTGCACCTCAGTCTTGGCATTTTAAAGGGCAGGGTAGGAATTGTTACTGAAGTGTATTCAAACAGATTCTCGTGCTATTCACTCATTTTGGTAAGCTAGTCAAAGGACACGCTGTTGGCTATTTTGCCCCTGCCTTCTGCATGAGGTATCCTTACACTTCTCTGCTGGTAGCAAGATTTACTCTTCTCCCCTCAATAGCCAACTTGAGAGGTTTATTTCACTCCACCATAACTCCAGATTTGCGTACTGGAAATTTCTGGATAGCCAGTTTGCATCAGCCCTTCTGGGACCTGGACAGAAAAGCCAGTATCAACCCGCAGGGAATATTTCTTTGGTTGAGCTGCACAACAGTCATTCCATAGTTTCACATTCCAATGTGCTTGTCTTCACTTACTCTGCAGGGTCATTGCTGGGCTGCACCCTGAGCTGCTCAGCTTGCAGGGCAGTACTCTGTCTGGGGGTTCACTGCTTCTTCGTTCAGCTCTAAACAATAATATGGCATAGTAGAATAAGCAAAGTACTGTAAAGCCCTAACTCTACTGATCATATAACGGATATTATAACCAACCTCATATTGGTTTAGGCCAGGTTTTTACCAAAAGGGTTTTCTGAGCAAAACAAAGTTATGATATTTCAAGCACATTTTAAAGTTTGAAAATGGCAGGTAAGAGATTATGGAGCCAATCAATAGAAAACTTGTAGTCAGCCTTTGGCACAAGAAATGGCCCACAGTGGCTGGTGGGCCATCTAGATAAGGATTCAAATCCCACTAGTCTGTTTGGGGGCAAGTTGCCTAACTATGGAGTTTCAGTGTCCTCATCTGCAGAAGTGAGGCTTATTGTGACTATCCTACAGCATTACTCAGAGGACTAAATGAGATCGCACTGCAGTGCTTGGGGTAGGATAAGTGGGAAGAAGAAAGATGACCAGTAGTTTTTAGACTATGAAAGGATGTGGAGGGATGCAAGGGTAAGCTCAGAAAATGAGATGAGAAAGCTTGGGGATGAGCTGTCACGGAAAGGCCTACCTTAGGAATGGGATAGCAGTCAGCAAGAGGAAAACTTAGTAGTAGAGTAGATGGGCCTCGGGGAAGGTTGGAACCTCTAAATTAGGTGTCTTGAGCTATAGTAAGAATATGGCACATTGCAGCTAAAGGGTGAAGAAAAAGTTCAGCTAAAAAACGTTGAGAGTGAATTGTAAACCTGGCTATAGAGAACCAGCCACGGTGGATCACTGCAGCCAGTGAGTTGTTCTGATAGAACCGTTCAGCTCTTACTTGCCTAGAAACGCTGCTACCCCAACAGTTAATGGCAGGTGACTAAACTCATGTCACACTAAGGCCCCAAAACCCAAATGAAAAATCCATTATAATGCTGTTATTTGGTCTGTTTATGCAAATTGCCTGGCCTACATCTACCTGTTGGATCACGCACAGAGCCAGGAGCCCACGGTTATTTAAGGGCCCTTAAACATATTTTAACTCATGATGAAACAAAACAGGGAAATGAACATAATTTACATCAATGGAGTTATAAAGGATAACTTTTAATCCTTTATTATGGAGGAAGGGACACACAAAGACAAAAGTATGCAGGGCCGATGAAAATTGTACTGTGGTCCTACAGTACAATTTTAAATAAGCCAGAGTGTGGAGTGTAAATGCAGTCTTTTCACAATATAGCTCCTCTTTCATTTGAGGGAGTTTCACTCTAGAAACCCTTATGTAGGAAACATATCTGCCGAAGTGAAGCTTTATTAACATAAAAGTTTATATAAATATGTCCAAATACTTAAAGATACATATATATGTGACCAGGTACTTAAAGCTCAAAACACACGTGCTGTACCCAAGAATTTTATACCTTAACATGTCCACTTATGTAAGCTCAAAAGCACTAGATTCTAAACCAGCCCAAGGAGGTTCTCTGCAAATACACAGCACAAATATGCACGCACACGCACTCACGTATGCATGCACACGCACAAAATTGCCCAACAGACAAGGAACCAAGATCAAATTACCATCTCATGAACAGTTCAGGAAAGAAAACTCCCAGATCTGGAGCCCAGTCTGTAGAAGGTAAATGAAAGGGGCAAGAGGGAGTGGGAAAAAGGATAAAACTATGAAAATTAAACCAGTATCTTTTTTCAAAGTCTAAGATCAGAGTGCTTATCAATGACAGATCCCAGAATTTCCCCATTAGGCAGCACCTCCCCCCTGCCCCTTGAAGGATTCCAGACCTACACAACTTGGCAATAGCATCATATTTGGTCTTTCATGACCCAGAGGATGGAGCTGGTAGTTGGGAGGAAAAAAAGGAGCAGGTAAAAGCATTGTGGGGCTTCTGTGGTGGAAAACAAGTTTGAATCCACCGAAAAGACATAGAAAAGGTATCTAGTTAATTGGACCCTTTTCACCTCTCTCCTTCTCCTCCCTTCACAGAACATACCCAGTCAAAATAGTTGAAATAAAGGGATTATCCTCCCTGCTCTTCAAAGTCAAGTTATTTTTGGTTAATTAGGGGTGAAAATGTAAAGCAACCTCTAGGCAAAGGTTCTTTCAAGTCTTGCCTCTTTGGGATCAAATGCTAACCCCATACTGACAGAAAGATGCATACTTGAAATGCTGTTCAGGGCCTCAATATGGTTCTTATAATATTCATTTAACTAGAATGTTGAGGGATTCAGAGGTTATGGTTCAGCGACTCACCCCACGAAAACAGAATGCTACCCTTTGACATAAGAAGTAACTGTGTGGCTGCACTGTGCTAAGTACGTTTTGTGCAATGATCTCATTTAACCATCACAGCTTCAAAACGTAGGTGCTGTTTTTACAGAAATAGAATTTTATAGGAAAGGGAATTCAAGGTTGGAGTTATTTAGTAATTTACCCAGTCCTAACAGATAGTAAGTAGCATCAGAACTCAGATCTGACCTTTTTTGTCTGCTTTACACAGGTTTTTTTCCTCATTACACACATTTAGATTTTTCCCAAGTGTAAGTACTAGAAATAACAGGACAATGTGTATTTTGTGCATAAAGCCTGTCTATTATTCTTGGTTATTTTTAGACTAAATTTGCAATAGTAAAATATTTGGATCACCTGGGCATGGTGGCACAAGCCTGTAATGCCAGCACTAGGGAGGCTAAGGCAGGAGGATCGCTGAGTTCAAGGCCAGCCTGAACTGCATAGTGAAACCCTGTCTCAGAAAGACGAAAAAATTATGTTTGTATCAAATGATTTAATAACTTTCTGGCTGTCACTATGTACAGGGTAATCTAAATAAATGGCAAGTGTGTAATATTTAAAAATTATTACAATAAAGGGCACATTGCCATTAGTCACCCTCAGACTACTCCCTCTCACTTTGGACACACATCCTGTCATTCCTGTCACTTTCCAAAGCAGTGCGACAAGTCCTCTTTCCTGTTTCTATGAGGTATAATCCAAACTACAGAGAACGCTGCTGCGGAGTGCCATCCAGCAGGAAGGCGGCTCATAGCAACATCGCAGGGTGTCTCATCTGCCTCACTCACTGGATCTGCACCACGGAATTTAGGGTTCTTTCCCAAAGTCAAAACGACCATGAAAGGTAAATGTTTTGAAACGATTCAGCACGGGGAGGCAGCCACAACAGCGACATTTAAGACAGGAAAGGGTGGGCTGGGGATATAGCTCAGTGGAATAAGTGCTTGCCTACCAAGCGCAAAGTCCTGAGTTCGATCCCCAGTACCGAAAAAAAAAAAAAAAAGACAGGAAAGGGGACTTCCAGACGGCCTCTTCCAGAACTGGTATGACAGTGGGGCCTGTCAAAGTGAAGGAGAACACTTTGAGGCACATTCATGGCAATGTGTCTTTCACTGTAATAAATTTTTAAAAATTTAAACACTGACCATATTTTCCAATCTCACCTTGTATTGCCCAAGGTGTTGTAAGGTGTTTTGCTGATCTGGATGGGGAACAGGAACATAATAGTGAGGTCTCTTCAACACCATATCCTATCTTTTTCAACACTGTCTATTTGATAATTGCATCTGGCTAATATCTATTCACCCTCCGCATATGCGAGGCAGATTCTTAGGAATTCCATTTCAGGGGCAAATAGCATTCCAAGTTCTTGGACGTACTGGATTATAATGGGTTCCAGAATCTGTTCCTGGGCTGGATAATCTCCAAACCCCAGGTTTGGGACATGTGTGGGAGGCTGGAGGATACGATAGGAAAATGAAAAGTATAGGCAGAGAAGTTTTTAGCAGTTTTCTGACTCTTTACAGAAAGTACCCAGATCGCCTTCAGTTCTCCCAAGAAAGATTCATGATTTAGTCATTAGATCCTTTCTTTTGCCATACCGAGAGGTGTGTCTAGCCACCATGTTATTGCTCTGTGTCTAGATGAGCGTTATTGCTGTAGAGACTCAGTATCTTATTGCTCTTATGGCTCTGCATATTGCTTTTAAAGCCCCGGAAGCCAAGGCTTGCGACTTGGGCCAAGCCCTTTAACTGCTGTGCCCCAGGGCCTCAATTAAGCCCAATTAAACAAAATGGGGAGATTAGGCTCCAGGAGAAGGTCTCCATAGTCCTATCCAACCCTAGCCCCTTTTCTCTACCCCAGCTTGCACTTCTGCCTGTGAGACTTCCAAGTACAAAACAGGATTAATCTATCAGCTCAGCTGCGCTGGGACAGGGCGGGAGGCTGGGAGGAAGTATCAGCGATACTGCACTCCAGTAAGCACTGAAGAGGCTC